>CM077147.1:77706901-78128742 GCA_039583875.1 Platanthera guangdongensis
GGGCCCCGCGAGAGTGAAGAGTTGTAAATTCAACTGGATGAGATGTTGGAAAAGGTTTCATAGTGCCGATTCTTCACCTTGGGGTGAACCAGTGCTGTTCGTTAAAGAAAGATGGTCGATGAGGCTATGCATCGACTATAGAGAGCTGAACAAGGTTACTATTAGGACAGGCACCCTTTGCCTCGAATTGACGATTTGTTTGACCAACTGCGTGGTAGTGCCGTGTTTTCCAGATTGATCTTCGTTCGGGCTATCACCAGTTGAGGATTCGGGAGTCAGATGTTCCGCGGACGGCGTTCCGCTCTCGTCATGGGCATTTTGAGTTTTTGGTTATGTCATTTGGTTTGACTAATGCGCCCTCAGCTTTTATGGATCTGATGACAGAGTTTTCAAGGATTTCCTAGATAAGTTTGTGATTGTCTTTATAGACGATGTTTGGTGTACTCTAGAGATGCGGAGGAGCATGATCGACATTTGTGACTGATCTTGGCGACTCTGAGAGACCATAAGTTATACGCCAAGCTGAGCAAATGCGAATTTTGGTTGCCTCAATTTTCTTTTTCTCGGCCACATGGTTAATAAGGAGGGAATATCGGTGGACCAGAAAAGATCGATGTTGTTATGGAATGGGCGAGGCCTGTTACTCCCAAAGAGATCAGAAGCTTCTTGGGCTTGGCTGGATATTATAGAAGATTTGTAGAGGGCTTCTCTACCTTGTCTGTGTCGTTGACCAACTTGTCGCAGAAGAATGTAGCCTTCATATGGGATGACAAATGTGAGGAGGCTTTTGAGGAACTAAAAAGAAGGCTATGTTCAGCTCCAATTTTGTCCTTGCCTACTGAAGATAGTGTGTATGATATATATGTGGATGCGTCGCATGTCGACTGGGCTGCGTATTGATGCAGGCGGGAAGGTGATTGCGTACGGGTCGAGGCAGCTAAAGACTCACGAGAGGAATTACCCTACGCATGACATGGAGTTTGCAGTTGTGATCTATGCGTTGAAATTGTGGAGGCATTTGCTATATGGCGCGCAGTGCAAGATTTTCACGGATCATAAGTGTTTGAAGTATGTCTTCACTCAGAAATAATTGAATCTGCGCCAGCGGCGGTGGTTGGAGTATGTGGCCGACTATGATGTTGAAATCCATTACCATCCGGGCAAAGCGAATGTGGTGGCCGATGCCCTGAGTCGGAAGTCAGGGAAGATTTTCAATCTCTCCGCCGAGCATCTAGTGGAAGAGTTCCTTTTGATGGACATTTCTGTGGGAAGCTGTGATTCATAGAGTAACTTGGCAGTGGCAGAACTTCGTGGATTGCGCTTACGAGACTGCATCAGATGGATGATCCCGATCTTCTGCATTTGTATCTTCGAGCTGAAAAAGGTGAATTACCAGCTTTCTCTATAAATGATGCGGGTACCTTGAAGTATCGTGGCAGGTTTGCGTTCCCGCAGTTGGGAGATATCTGGGATATGGTGTGCAGAGAAGCCCGGATCTAGTGTTGCCTACCATCCAGGGTCTACCAAGATGTATCATGATTTAAAGCAGATTACCTGGTGGTGTGGGATGAAGAAGGACATATCCAGATTTGTTTCGGAGTGTTTCACTTGCAGGCATGTGAAAGCCGACCATGGGAGGACTGGTGGCAAGCTGACTCCCTTGGAGATTCCGACGTGGAAGGGGAGAGTATCTCGATGGATTTCATTACAGGCTTACCGAGGTCTCCAAAGGGGCATGATTCAGTTTGGGTGATGTAGACAGATTGACGAAGTGTGCTCACTTCGTACCATTTAAGATCGATTATCTAATGAGGAAGATAGCCGAGCTGTATTTGGATGAGGTTATCAGATTGCATGGTGTACCCGTGAGTATCATATCAGATCGAGACTACAGGGTTACGTCTCGTTTTTGGAAGAGCCTTCAAGAGGGGTTGGGTACAGATTTGAGATATTCCACGGCTTATCATCCGCAAACCAATGGTCAGACGGAGCGAGTAAATCAGATTGTGGAAGATATGATCCGATGCTATATTCTGGACCACGGAGGAGCGTGGGATGAGCGCTTGCGGCTTATGGAATTTGCGTATAACAACAGTTATCAAGAAAGCCTGCAAATGGCTCCTTTTGAAGCTTGGTATGGGAGGCGCTGCAGGACACCCTTGTTTTGGGCTGAGGTGGCGAGAGACCTTTGTTGGGTCCAGAGGCACTCGAGGAGATGGAAACCGCTGTGAAGCTTATTCGGGAAAAGCTTCGGATAGCCCAGGAGAGATACGAGAAGAACGCCAACCGGCGTAGATCGGACTTGGAATTTGTGGTGGGGGACTCAGTGTTCTTAAAGGTCTCCCGTTGATCGGAGTCAAGCGGTTTGGCAAGATCAGGAAGTTGGACCCGAGGTTCTTGGGGTCGTTTCCGATTGTTGAGCGGATTGGGATATCAGCTTATAGGCTGGCTTTGCACGCAAATTTCCCTGGCGTGCATGATGTCTTCTACGTCAGTCAGCTGCGGAAATGTGTGGTGAATAGCAGGCAGGTTTTGGATTCTGTGCCTCAGTTGGAGCCGAATCATTCTTATGTGGAGGTGCCTGTCCGCATTCTGGATTCTCAGGTTCATGCGTTGCGGAAGAAGACTATTCCTATGGTTAAAGTTTTATGGAAGAATCAGGATGTAGAAAGCGCGACTTGGGAATTGGAGTCGGCTATGAGGGAGGCTCACCCTCATCTGTTTCCCTGATCTTGTGTCTGGTATGTTCTGTTTTATTTATTTATATATAACCCTTTCCTAGCTCTTTCTCTCTCCTTCTTTATAGGAGTGTTGTGAGTAAAGTTTCGAGGCGAAACTTTCTTTTAGGGGGAGTGGCTGTAACGCCCCCGGTTTTTCTTTGTTTTGTTTGATCTTGGATTGGCGTTACGATGACGCACTTCCAGCCCTTTGCCGTTGTCGACGTGGTCTTAGCTCTTTAGGTTCCTGGTGTAGCCTGGTTGTAGCCTGTTAGTAAGTTTTCCCCAGCTAGCCGGAGTCTGTTTTGGTGACTCGGTTGGGCCTCTTATGGAAATGCTTTTGTTTTGGCTTCGGGAGGTGTTGGCCCGAGTGTGCGATCGTCGGATGTTGTTTTCGACCTCACCGTTGTTTTCATAGTTTGGGTGCTTAGCAACGGTGCGAGTTTTGGTCGAAATCCGGGATCGTTTGCTTTCGCGTCGTTTCGACGATTGTTTGGTTAGCTGTAATGTTTGTTATGCTGTGCGTGGCCTGATGTAGCCGAGCTAGTAGGCTGGTGCCTTGTCTTTTTGCTAAGGAGTTAGCCGTTTTTTTGTGAAAGTTTGGGTGACACGGCCTGGGTCACGCCCGTGACCCAGGGCGTGTCGTGCTCGGGTAGAGCTCCCTTTTCTCTGGTCGACGAATTTTTGGTCGACGGGTTTTTTTGTAGGAACACAGCCTGTGACACGGGCGTGTGACAGGGCGTGTCCCCCTTCGTCGAGCTGCGCTCGATGGTCGTCAGGCGGTGTTTTAGTGAGAACACGGTCGTGTCACGGGCGTGTCGTATCAGACACGGGCGTGATACGGGGCGTGTCTCTCTGTTCGATGATCGGCGCTCCACGATCGTCAAGTGGTGTTTGAGTTGGTACACGGCATGTGACACAGGCGTGTCACAGGGCGTGTCACCTGTTTCGTCGAGCGGAGATCGACGTTCATCGAGTGGGTAGGTGTGTGAGTACACGCCCCGTGACACGGGCGTGTCGGGCCGTGTCGCGGGCATGTCTGGGGCGTGTCTCGTGTTTTTGTCGAGTGGAGATCGACGTTTGTCGAGTGTGTAAGTACACGACCCGTGACACGGGCATGTCGGGCCGTGTCACGGGCGTGTCTGGGGCGTGTTCCGTACTTTTTCTCCTGAGATCATCTTTTGTTGCCGTGAATCGTTTTTCCTCCTCATTTTCATCGTTCCCGAGTCTGGAGAGCTTCCAGCGAAAGGGTTTTGAGAGGAGGCGGTGGTTGTTTTGGCCGGCGATTTCGGGAGGGTTAGAGCCCGTTTTTCTCGTGTGATAGCGGATTTGGCTTGCTCTCGTCTAAATCTTCCCTTCCATGTAAGTTTTTTTCTTAATTTAGGGTTGATTCTAGGAGTTGAGAATATCTGACTTCTTTCCTTTTTCCTCAAGTTTCAGTTTTGGTCTTCTAGGTGGCCGATCTTGCCGCCGGTGCCAAGCTGTGGTGTTAGCTGTTGTTTTTCCTGGAGGTAGAGGCAAGTGGATCTCCTGCCCTTGCCAAATTAGTCTAACTCTTGCTCTGTTTTCATTTTCCTGTGCAATACTTCTGTATTCTTTATCTTTTTTCCTCCTTAGAAAGTTAGAGCAATAGGATGCCTTTTTTTTTCTTCGTTTCAGTCATGGGCCGTTTCTTTGCTTTTTTTGCAATTAAATCAATGTTCTCTCTTTTGTCTGAGGTTTGGTGTACAGTGGGTAGCTAGAGTTAGGGTGAGGCTGCGGTAGTGGTAGTGTAGGGTTAGTTGCGGTAGTCCCGAGTAGTTAGGATGGAAGGGAGGGTTGGGATTAAATTTCCGACTCTCTGTTTTTGCGCGTTGAGAGAGTTTAGGCTGCGGTTTTAATTAAAACTTACGTTTACCCTAAGTGGAAAGCGCCGACGGCGTCGAGTGAGCCGAGTTCACTCAAAACCGTCACCCAGCGTAGGATTTGCGGCTAAGTATTTCGGCGTCAAGTAAGCGGAGCTTACTCAACGCCGCGTCGAGTGGGCTCGACATTTTCTGTCTTGGGTTCGTGTGTTTCCTTAGGATTGTTAGTGTGACTTTTCCCTTTCTCTAGGGGTGGTATTGGGTGTTCGGCTAGTTTTGCATGCCGAATCTTGGGTTGTGACAGGTGGTGGAGTTTTGGTGGCCTCTGGAGGGGTGGATTTTGATGTGGAGAGCTGTGGCCACCGCCTTTTGCCCCAGTTTTGAGATGGCGTGTGTGGGACCCTAAAGCTGCCACTGTTGACCCCTTAGCCCTTTTTGGATCTGGTTTTGGTTATGTATTCAGATCCATGTTTTGACCACTGTCACTTACCCACGTGTTAGGACTGTTAGTCCCTTTCCTGTTTATGTTTTCTCTTTCTTTTATCATATATGTATATGTCTTGTTGTTGTTGCAGACTCGTTGTAGGGCATGTTGCTTTTATTGCTCGCACTTGGTGTGCTTTGCTGTGCTTTAGACGGTACTCTTTTCTTACTGTCATGCCCTCTCTTTTGCTTATAGCAGTTTGTTGCCGGGTTGGTAAACCCTTCTTTTTATTTGCTCATTAATCTAATGCTCTATTTACGTTTTTGATTATTTTCTTGCTGAGGTGTTCTTTTCTTGAATGCCTCAGGTCCAGGTTGTAGCCAGTTCAGCAGCTAGTTATTTTGGAGGGGCTGGTTGGTGGCTTCCTGGGTAGCTGAGATAGCGGATCCCCGATTTTGTGAGATAGTTCTTTACCTTTCTGTATAGACATACATACTCACCAGTGGGTTCGTGTCAGGTTGTTGACGCCCACTGGTGGCTTCTTGCGATGCTGGTATGAACTTAAACTGCTATTTTTGCCTATTTGTGGTTGTTTACTTGCTTCTGGGAAGGATTTATGCTAGTTGCATGTTAGATATTTTAAACCCTAAAAGCATTATTATATGTACCTCATGCATAACATATTTATAAAACAAAGACACTATATTTCCTTAGCGTAAAAAGACTATCTTTCATATATATATTATTTTCACTTTAGAGTCGTGCATACCATGAGTCGTCTCTCGGGGACACTTATGCTCATTTAGGTTGTCCACTTAATTGAACCAAAGTATTTTCTATTGCGTATAAATATACTTTTAATTGTGGACTAGCTGATCCACCGTGCCGAGGGATACGGCCTTTCAACATAACTGGTTTTCTTTTATAATTAATCAACGATTTTCCTTAAAATCAAAGGTCTGGAGTTTTGCCTGAGCGTGTGCAGTTATCCCCTGCACGACGTGGCATCACGGCACGTGTTTCCTCTTGCTCTGATACGATTTTATCGTTGAGAAAATGCGGGTTGTGACAATCACTTCGTAGCTTCATCGTCTGTTTTGTGGTATATGCTGTGGGGCCCCGGCCAGACCTTCTAGTATATATTATATGAATAGATGTGGTTGTTACATTTTTGGTATCACCTGTCTTGCTCTTTTCCTCTCGAAGTCGTGGTCGACTTCTTTTGTGGGGTGGCGAGCACGTGTATGTGCAAACCACGTTAACACGTTTGAACTCCTGAATGTCCATGATAGGAATGCAAATTTTTGTGTTTAAGGAACCTGCGCGTTCCTATCTTGTTGCTTACTTGTGTAATTTTTCGAATGTAGGCGACGAGTGCGACGGCATGGCAGCAGGAACCCCAACACTCAATGGGAAGCATGACATCAACTGTGGTACCAACATTTCCTCCATCGTTAGAAACAACTCGACTGATTACCGATATGGTTTTTGCAACGCTCAAGGCTTACCATGAGGGACAGGTTCAACCCTCTGATCCGGTAATGCGTTCCATGCCGGCTAGTTAACTTGAGCTGACGCCAAGGGGAAGTGCCTCAGCTTCGTCGGTGAACGTGTGTTTGAGCCAAGGAGAGGACACGGTTGAGGACTATTTTCATGCATTTGTTGCAATGACACAACAACCCGAGTTTGTGTTTGAAACTGAGGGGATGAAGATCAATCGGTTTTATGATGGGCTACGTCAGGAACTCCGTTTCTTGTTGATGGGTCCTAAGTTCTTGGGATTCCAACCACTGGTGGAGGCAGCTAGACTGTTGGAAATGGATTTGATGAGAGCCCAGCAGATGTCTGCAACCAGGAAAGTGCGCACTCCAAGGGTTGGGAAGTCTACTCACCGTAAGAGGCAAAGACTCGAGAAGCGTACTTATTATGCTTGTGGTCAGGTATGACACATCGCTCGTGAATGTTGGGATGGTGTTCAGCACCCAAAGAAGCAATACAAGTGCTATTCGTGTGGTAAAGCAGGACATAAATCCCGAGATTGCCGCGTTGGCTCGTATCGAGCAAGAAAGGAGAAGGAAATGTCAACATAATGATGTACATAAATAATTGGGCTCCGCATATATTGTGGATTATGCATGTGTTATATGTACAGTACACCGTTTTGGATGACAGTTTTATATCTAACTACAATACATGGATGTGTAGGATCAACGTGTTTGTACGATAGCCGTGAACACGACTAGATTGTTGATGTTTTATGCCATGGGGACACTTGTGCCCAACCTTATCAGGAGTCGTCGACGTTTGATTGAGCAGGAAATCAGAGCATCTTATTTGGAGACGGGAAAAGCAGTGGTGGAGTCCTCTGCATCCCAGGCGCAATCCTATGTGTTACGAGTGCGCGATAATAATATTGCTTGCTTTTGTTTGCATCTTGTGTATGTTCCTTGTGTGTGTTACGTGCACCACAGGCTTTGCGATGATTCAGAACACGCTGACGCAAGCATTGTTTGATACAGATACTTCGTATTCTTTTCTGTCTAGTGAGTTTCTAGCATGGCTTGGGATACCTAGTCGTGTGAAGACAAATAGCGTCAGAGTGGTGTTGCCAAATGGCTGTTGGATGCTTGTGGAACAAACTTGCGATGTGGCGGTCCAAATAGGAAGTCGGGATTTCAGTTTGACTGCATCTGTAATGCCGATATCAGAATTCGATGTGATATGTGGTATGGATTGGCTTGCAGAGCAGCATGCATTGATTGATGTTGTTGCCTACACTCCAAGTCTTGAAAGCTGTTCGGAAGGGTGCAGAGTGCTACTTCGCCCTGATTCAGGCTGTTGAGCCAAAGTCCAGTGTGTGTAATGTTCTAATTGTGTCGGCTGTGTTTCCTAAGGATCTCCCTGGGCTACCACCCCAGTGAGAGATTGACTTCACGATCGAGTTGGTGCCAGGTGCGAAACCTGTGGCCCGCTCGCCATATCGCTTCGCGCCTAAGGAAATGGTGGAGTTGAAAGTCCAATTACAGGAATTGATGGAGCAGGGTTATATACGCCCAAGCCTGTCTCCTTGGAGCGCCCCTGTACTTTTTGTGAAGAAGAATAAATATCCGATTCTGCGGATTGATGAGCTGCTTGATCAGCTAGTGGGATAGTCTGTCTACTCGAAGTTGGACTTGAAATCTGGTTATTACCAATTGAGAATCCGGGAAGAAGATATTCCCAAAACAGCATTTGGAACACCGTACGGGCACTACGAGTTCACAGTCATGTCGTTTGGGCTGTGTAATGCGCCCTCGGTATTTATGGACTTGATGCACCGAATATTCCGTGAGTACCTGGATCTGTTCGTGATAGTGTTTATTGGTGATATCCTGGTGTACTCGAGATCGGAAGCCGATCATGAGAAATATTTGCGGTTGGTGTTGAATACATTGAGGCAAAATCAGCTCTATGCCAAGTTCTCGAAGTGCGAGTTTTGGCTATTATCGGTGCCTTTTCTGGACCATGTGGTGAGTGGAGCGGGCCTAGTTGTGGATCCAGCGAAGATAAGGGCCATAGAAGAGTGGCTAGTCTTGTCTTCAGTGGCCGAGGTCCGGAGCTTCCTTGGACTAGCGGGCTACTATCGAAGATTTGTTGCAAACTTCTCACGGATCGCTTTGCCGCTAACCACATTGACGTGAAAAGAACAGAAGTTCGTTTGGTCGCCAGAGTGTGCGCGAGATTTTGAAGAGCTGAAGCTTCGGTTGACCACGACACCTGTGTTATCATCGTCATGTGGTACCGATGGATTTGTCATCTACAGTGATGCCTCAGGGAGCGGCTTAAGCTACGTACTTCTGCAAAATGGAAAGATGATTTCTTATGTCTCACGCCAGCTGAAGGTGCATGAGCGAAATTATCCCGTCCATGACTTAGAGTTGGCGGCGGTGATCTTTGCACGAAAGCTGTGGCGACACTATCTTTATGGTGTGAAGGTAGATATCTATACAGATCACAAGAGCCTAAAGTACATTTTGGAGCAGAAGGACTTGAATATGCGACAACGAAGGTGGCTGGAGTTCCTCGGGGACTGCACCTTTGAGATTCACTATACTCCCGGGAAGGGGAATGTTGTCGCGGATGCCTTGAGTCAGCGGACTCCGGCAAGAGCAGCTTGGTTGCAAAGGCATGATGAACGTCACATCCAGGAGCTGGAAACGTTGACAGGAATTCCATTGCCAATGCATGTTTAAACTGGACGGAGGTGCAATGTGACCTTGCGGACCGAGTTTGACGGGCAACAGAGTTAGACGAAGATCTCCTACATTATGCGAAAGCTGGGCTAGAAGGCAAATTCTCCTGGAATGACGGTCTTTTGCGGAAAGAGGGTCGTTTGTGCGTCCCAAATGTGGGTAAATTGAGGGAAGACCTGTTGTATGAAGGACATTATACGAAGTACTCAATCCACCCAGGGAGCACGAAGATGTTCAGAGATATGCAAAAGCTCTTTTGGTGGCCAGGGCTAAAGAAAGTTGTTCTTTATGCGGCCAAATGCCAAACCTGTGCTATGGTGAAGGCGGAATGCCAGAAACCGGGCGGTTATTTGAAGTCGTTGCCGATTCCAGAGTGGAAATTTGACGATATTTCTATGGATTTCGTGCACGGGTTGCCGAGATCTCAGCGAGGGAAGGATTCCATCTGGGTGCTTGTTGATCGGCTGACGAAAGTGGCACATTTCCTACCAGACAAGCGAGATGATTCAGTAGAAAGTTTGGCAAAGCTATACGTGGAACAGCTTGTACGGCTTCACGGTTTTCCTCGGAGCATCGTGAGTGATCGAAATGGGCGAGTCACATCAAAGGATTGGAGGCTAATTCACCAGCTATTGGGTACGAAATTGACTTTCAGTACGGCCTTTCATCCACAAACGGATGGCTAACCTGAACGAACCAACAGAACGATTGAGGACATGCTCCGAATGTGCGCCCTAGACTTTGGGAAGAGATGGGAAGATCATCTCTACATGGTAGAGTTTGCTTATAATAACAACTACCAGGCGAGCATCGGGATGGCACCGTATGAAGCTCTATATGGAGGGAAGTGCCGTACTCCCTTGGCTTGGGTAGAAGCGGGCGAAGCTAGAGTTTATAATCATAATGAAATCGATGAAGCAAACTCAACCATTCATGCTACTCAAGAGAGGCTACTCATAGCCCAAGATCGTCAAGCGAAGTACTACAACGCCAAGCACCAGAACGTGGAGTTCGCGGTTGGCGATTGGGTCTACTTGAAGATCAAGCCCTTCAAAGGAGTATCCCGGATTCGACGTTTGAAAAAGGTGAGTCCAAGATATTTGGGTCCATTTGAAGTGGTTGAGCGAATCAGAGAAGCTGCATATCGGCTAGCTCTTTCGGCAGACTTGGGTGGACTACATGATGTGTTTCACATCTCGGTGCTTCGGAAGGCCGTGAAAGATCCAGCTCAAGTGATCACGAATGATCGTGTGCCGGTGGAGTATGGGATAACAACAAGAGTTAGACCCAGTCAGATCGAGGATCGAGCCGAGAAATAGTTGCGGAACAAGACGGTCGGAATGGTTGAAGACCGATGGGACAATTGCGGCCATGAGGAGCTTACATGGGAGCGAGAGCAGACCATGCGAGCGGAGTTTCCCGAGCTATTTTTGTAGCAATTGCATAGGGAAAATTTTATTGTAACATGTTTTATGTTATAATAATGTTTGGTTGCTGGTTGCTTTCTTGTATACAAATTTCGAGGATGAAATTTCTTGTATGAGGGGAGGGTTGTAATGGCCCATTTTTCAGCAGGCTCAGTTTTGGGGTGACAGGGCCTGGGACACGGGTGTGAACCATGGTGTGTCCTGCGTTCGACGAAGTGTTCGGGAGGAACACGCCCCATATCACGGGCGTGTCAGTTGGCGTGACCACCCCTGTCGACACTTGTGTCCTGCGGTCGACGAAATAAACTCGACATTCGTCAATGAGCGGGAACACGCCTGGTGTCACAGGCATGTCCCATCCAACACGGGCGTGTCGGAGGGTGTGTCCTCCCTGAGTGAACAGTCGACGAGTGGTCGACAAAATTTGGTCGAAGATCGTCAAGTGCTTAGGACACGGCCTGTGACACGGGCGTGTCACAGGGCGTGTCAGCGCGGCCGACGAACTCAGCCCGACGAATTGGAGCTGGGGCGTGTCTAGTGCCGTGTATGGGCACACGGCCTGGGACACGGGCGTATCACAGGCCGTGTCAGTCTCGGGTGATTCTGAGATTTTTCAGCCTGATGAACATGGCCACAAACACGAGCGTGTCTGAAGGCGTGTCAGGTGACACGGCCCATATCATAGTCATGTCACTGGATTGGATAAGTCGGTTGAGCACCGCTTGAGGCACATGGCCTGGGATACGGGCGTGTCACAGGCCGTGTCAGGCAAAAATTGTACTTTCAGTTGGGATCCAATGGCTGAGATGTCTCCCTGTTTCCTTAAGGTCATGGATGAGAAGGAAAATCTCATTCTTCATTTGTTCTTCTCTTTCTACTTTCCTAGTGAGAGAAAGGGAGAGGAAGAAGGAGGAGGAGTCAAGGGGTTGGTCACCGGTGCTGCTGTGGTATTCCGACGAGAGATCCGAGGCCGGCGTTGCGGAGGAAAAGCTATTGCGGAACTTCCTAGCCAGTTGAGAGTTCATGGCACCGAAACGGTTTTCAAGGGTAACGACCTTTCTTCCTAGTCATGTGAAGGCTTCCTTTTTGCCACATGTATGTGATTCCCCCACCAAAAGGTGGTTGCTTTTGGGATTCTTTGGGTTGATTCATGGAATCCCCTTTGTTGGCATATACATCCAGAAATGGAGTACGAAATAGGCATGCTGTGTGAAGCCCATATGGACAGGTTGGTCTGGATTGGTGATGTTGCATATACGAACCGAAGAAGATTTTGTGATAAATGCGTAGTTTATGAGTCAACGGGTTGGACCTGTGAAAGAAAGTAGCAGGAAGTACTGGAGTGGTAGTCCAGGAAAATACCCGTAGAATGCTTGTGCTGCTTGTGTTATTGTGTTCGACCTGTGAAAGCAATTAGCAGGAAGTACTGGATTGAAATTCCAGGAAATAACCTTTGTAATGCTTAATGTTCATAGGGAGTCCACATGTGAAGAGAGTAACAGGAAGTAATGGCGTGGTAGCCAGGAAAGACCCCTGATATTTGTGTTATTTGCGGTGTCCACCTGCGAAGAGAGTAGCAGGAAGTACTGGTGTGCCCAGGAAAGATCCGCTAATGTTGTGAGATGAATGTGTGTAATAGAAATACCTAGTCTTGAATGCCAGAACAGGATCGGTGAGACTTAACCGCGCCTTTATTTATCCGTGAGTACGCCGTACTCGGTGATGGCAAGGCGATTTGAGCAACGGGGGGTGGAGGATCCGAACTGCGTTATGTCCGTCCGACGTGAGACTAGAAGGTGCGGTCTGTTGGAGCGCATAACAAGAGTCTTAGGCCTACGTGCCGTGATATAATGGGGGGCTATGGGCCAATCCCGGTTTACTAAGACTATAAAACTCCGGCTGCACGCCATGTAGTAAATGCTCAAGTGAGTTGTCGTTGGGCTGTGACCCTGATACGGTGGTGGGCAACTGATTTGCCAGTACACCAAGAAGGTGCCCTGAGTGCACAGACCGTTGGGCCGGGTGGCTGACGGTTGTGACGGCATGTGTGCGTGAAAGCACATTATATGAGATATATATATACATGCTTGTGATATGCTATGCCTGCAGGGAAGGATACCACTGCCCCGAAAAAAGGGGTAGGGTCATTATAATTTGGTCAGCTGAATGCTGACTGTTGCCTCTGTTTGCCACCCTTGGGTGGAATGTCCCAGTGCAGGTGCTGGATAACCGAGGGACACAAAAAAGGGTTGCAGTCCCTACTCCTTTTGCTGCTGCCACTGCTAGCCCTCGAAGGCTAATGTGGATGTAAATACTCTGTTTTCTTTTGATGTGGTCGGCCTGCGTGCCAATTTTTAGACCACTGTTTGAAAGCCCTGTAAGGCCATAAAGCCAACTATTTATATGTGTTGTAAGACATTCCTATAATCAATAAAATGTGGAGTTTTATAAGTTGGACTTTCATGAGAGGAGTTCAAGTGTATAGGCTTCCGCTAGAATGCAATGTGTAGGTGCGCTGCGCTACTTTGGTATCACTCCGTAGCTTCATCGTCTATTTTATGGTATATGCTGTGGGGCCCCGGCTGAACCTTCTAGTATATATTATATGAACGGATGGGGTTGTTACATCCTAACATAGAAATAATATATATAAAGCCAGTAGACAAGAGCAAGGATGCAATGCCAAAGGAAAAGAAGCAGAAGAAGTGATTTTGAACTGTATTTATCTTTCTGCATTATTTATAACTGCTTTATATTTTCTGAACAAAGCTCATGTATATGTATATCTGTTGCATGTGTTATCTATCTCTGCCAGATATATGTTTTTTTTCTACTTTGTTTACTTTTAGTTTAAGTCCGAGTCTGTGGTTAGTAACCTCACCCAAACAGGGGGAGATTGTTGGATCCCTAGCTTGATTTGGTCTAAGTTCACTAACTTAGGATCTTGTGACCCACAATGTGTAGCCAGGGCCGTAGTTGTGTCCTAGAGTCTAGGAAAAGACCTTAGAGTCAACATCACATGGACTAGCTATCAACAAGACTTCCAGAGTCTCGAGACTTAGAAGATTTCAAGACTTTGTAAAGTGAGTTCGACGTTCGTCGAACTCAGGTCGATGATAGTCGTGCTCAGCTCGACGATCTCAGAGTAAATTCTCTAAGCTGAGCTCGACGAACTTGGTACTCAGGTCGACGAAAACTTGGACACTACAACAACACTTCAAGTTCAGAAAACATCAAGATATTCTAAGTCCTTAGTATCAGACTTTGGTCGACGAACTTAGTTCTTAGCTCGAAAAACTCTATTCTTTGGTTGACGAATCTTTGGACTACTACAGTATTCTATCAAGACTATGTTCTCTAGTCTCAGGTCGACGAACTCAGTTCTCTGCCCGATGAATTCTGGATTATCTACTTCAATAACTTAGAACCAGAAGACTTATGTCGACACTCAGAGTATAGCCGACACCAACTGAGTCGACACTAGAAGAACTTGTTGTCACAACCCGCATTTTCTCCGAAATAAGAAGTATCAGAGTAGGAGAAAACACGCGTCGTGATGCCACGTCGGACAGGGGATAACTGCCGCCGTTCAGGCAACCACCAATTACTAAGACTATGAAAAAAAACATAAGCTTAAATGATGTGAAAATCCATTGTATTCTAGAGGAAATATCCCTCGGCTTCGTGGATCAACTAGTCCACCCTTCAAAATTATACTTATACGTAGCAGAAAATACTTTATTCATTTTTTTAACATCCTAAGAGAATGCATAAGCGTCCCCAGGGGACACCTAAGTCTATGCAAGACCCTAGATTTAACTTATATGATATATATAGAAAATGACCTTTTATGTGGTTTTGAAAGTAGTGATTAAACTTTTTTTTTAATAAAAGCAAACATGCTGCCTATGTGATAGATATAATATTTGTTTTCTTTTATAGGTTTTAAAGTAACTAGCAACCTAACATAAATCATCCCAGAATCAAGTTTAATAAACTCCAAAACAGGAAAACTAGCAGTATAAGCAAATTACAAAGCATCTAAAAGAGAAACCACCAGTGGGCGTCAACAACTGACACGAACCCACTGGTGAGTAGGCATATCTGTACTACAAGTCTAGAAAAAACTACCTCCCAGGAGTGAGGAAAAGAAAAACTCAGCAGCAGCTATAACACTAGCAAGCTTCAGAAGAAACCTAGCCGCACAGTCGGCTATAAACCTGAACCTGAGGCATTCAAGAAAAGAACAGCTCAGCAAAGCAATATATATCAATAGGAAAATGAAACAATAGTATAAAGAAGAATTGAAACAGGTAAGAATAAAGTAAACAAGTGAAGGAAAAAAATACTTGCCATGAGTGAGTAAAAAAAGGGGTGCACCAAGTGCACGGGTGAAGTCAAGCCTCCCAAATCTCTGCAAGAAGGATTAGCAAAATAAATAAATCATAGCATGAAGCTAGAGCAGAAAGAGTCACCTAGTACTGGAGATGGACAAAATCAATAACCAGGGCCTAGGCTGGTGGCAACGGTCCAACCAAGTCTAACAGGCCTAAATATCTCAAGGTGTTGTGGTGGTGGCATCAGTCCAACTCAACCAAACAACCCATATCGTCTTAATAAGACAAGAAGTAAAACAAGGCTGGCGGCATCGGTCCGACCCACCTCAAAATCACATCCTACTCCAGCACTAAGTGACTCGGGAAAGCCCTCACTAGTGGTTCCATGAACCACCAAGAAGTCACACTGAACCCTAAACACTCTAGAGCAACCCACCTAAGAGCCTTATATGCCAAGCGGCTGACGGCGTTGGTTAACTAGACACGCATCTAACCTCGCATAAATACATTAAGCTTGAGTACACAAAGCACCACAGTTAATAAAACACTTGATAATTTCATATCAACAGCAGTTATCTTAGGCTAAACTTCTGTATCAAGAGATCTTATGTACAACCCCGTGTCCGGCGAGCAAGGTCGCAGGGGAGCTCAGCAACAGCAGGCGAGCTCGGCAGCGGCATGGGCGAGGCTGAGCTCGGCATCCGTCGGCCAGAGATCGGGAACAGCAGCCAAGCGGGCTGCAGCTCGCGCCCTCGCAGTGGAGCTCAGCGGCAGCGGGCGAGCAGAGCATGCCGAGGTGGCCAGGGGTCCCAGCTCGCCTGGGGGTCAGAGGTACTTTTTTCTGTTTTACCCCTGCTGGTCTGCCCATAGCCCTTCAAAATAGCGGAGTTTGGCTGTTGGCAGACCCAGCCGAGGGTTTTCTGGTAATCTCAGGTCAGTTACTTTGGTTATTGACAGTCCGGATTTCAAAAGCTATAAATAGGACCCAAGGGGTACCCTAGAAAGCAGGTTCTCCCTATGCTCCTCTCCCCAAAATCTCTAAGTGCTTTCTGAGGGTACCTTAGCTCGGCTTCAGGCTAAGGAGGGGAAGCGCTCTGAGATCTTCCGGGTTTGTGGTGGGACCTCCCTGCCGAGCTCTTGGGTCTGTTTCTCCTTGCTTTCGTCATTTTTCTTGCAGGAACGAAGTAGGCGCGAGACCACCCCCTTCCCCAAGGGCGAGCTCCATAGGAAGCCGAGTTTCGGTTTCAACATTTTGGTGCGGTGAGCGTGGACAGTGGTCAGCGCAGAAAAGTTTCCGCGAGCTCGATGACGGGACAAGGATCCGACAGGCCGAGCTCGCCGCCCCCCCCCCCCCCCCCCCCCGCCTCTCGCAACGGTGGGAATGTTCGAAGACTTCAGAAACGAGGTGTTGAATCTGGTCAAGTTCGCACTCGGCACGCGGGCCGAGTGCTCGACTCCGGCAAACCAGATCGTGGTCGCCCCCTCATTGGGCGAGGACGCTCCCGGCAGGCGAGCTGGGAAGGAAGTGGCTGAGGAAGGCCGAGGGTGCGAGCTCCTCGGGCGCGAGCTCTTCCCCGGCTCGGCAGGCCGAGGTCGCTTCGGCGAGCTGGGCTCGCGAGACTCGCCAACTCGCCCAGTGGGGGGAGGGAGCCCTTTCAGCGAGCTGGTCTCTTCAGCTCCAGTTCCAGATGGGTTCAGGGAGCCCGAGATGTCCTATTACACTGGGAAGGGAGACCCGGTACAACATGTCCAATGGTTCGAGGACGTGGTATCCATCCGTCAGATGTCGGACGGATTCAAGTGCCGGCTCTTCGCCATCACCCTCCGAGAGAAGGCAAGGGAGTGGTTCCATCAGCTACCGGCCAGCTCCATCTACTGCTTCGAGGATCTGCGCCGAGGATTCATGCTGAGATTCACCACTTCGAAGAAGAGGAAGAAGGAGTCTGAGTCTTTGTTTCACATTAAGCAGGGGGTAAACGAGACGTTGGGAAGCTATGTGGACCGATTCCAGGAGGAAGTTACTCAAGTCCAGGAGATGCCGGGCCATAGTCTGATGATGGCCTTTACCCTGGGCCTGCAGCAGGGTTTCTTCCGGATGGAGTTGAAGTGTAAGACCCCCTTTTTTTTCTCTTTTGACCACGGGGTCTTAGGCCCAGAACCGCCGTTTTGCGGTGACTCCTTCACGCCCTGAAGGGTCATCACCACAAAGCGCCGATTCTGCCGGCCAATTCGATCACATAAAAGTAGCATAATGAAGTAAAATGAAAACTATCTGTCCACAGAGAGTCACATGACATATATAAATATAACTCCACGAAGGGAGTGTCCACAGTAGATAACATCAGAGTAGCAAAATACGGGCTTATGCCCGGTACAACATATCCTCACTACAAAATCACTCATGCGGAAGCAAAAGCTGAAAAACTACTCAGGGTCGAGACTCACAGTCCCGGCTGTATGAACTCCGGAGCTAGACTGCCCCACCTCCAAGCGCACCGGTCTCTGGGGCTGCTCCTCCATGCTGGTCTCCACGATCCCCTAAATGATACGGTTCGAAAACCGTTAGTCTAAAAGACTAAGTCCTATCATCCCCCACCCCTTCCCCCACGGCTCCTAGGCACCGAGCGGAGAGGAAGAAAGGGGAGGACTTGAAGGTGGAGAATATCAAAGCAGATGACAGCGGTCCTATTCTAGCAAGTTCTATAGCCTATAAAGACAATAAAATGTAAGCTGAAATGTAACCTTCACTTATGTGGAAAAACACATAAGCCAAGGGGTCTTTTGCAAGGCTCCCATCGTATAAAAAGTCCCATACCGATTTATACGTTGGGGTGACGGTGGTCAAACAGCAGTAACTAAATATATCAAAATTAACCTTAATTTATAAACTTGCCCACACAAGCTTATAGACTAAGGGGTCGTTTTGCAGGTCCTAATGTATAAGCGTCCCATTCCACTTATACATCAGGTGTCAGGGGTTAAATGAATCGATTATGCTATGACATGCAAGTGGGTATGATGGACATGCAAGTGCAACGCACACACCCGACTCTGTGCACACAGACCTTTAGTTCCCCCTTTCTGGAGCCGTAACCTCCCAGGATACCTCCGTAGTGGCAGACGGAAGCGGTGGGTTGGGCCTCGCCCACCTCTAAACCAGTAAGGCACTACCGGTCAGACCTATCGTACGCCTCAACGCTTGGTGCACGAAGCGGACTCCTGCGTACTCTTGCCGGCTGGCGCACCGGACTTCTGTTGGCGAAGTGCTAACCACACTTGCCGAGTCAACGTATTGGCGTCGGTGCATCGACCCTCCAATACCGAAAACCCACCACCTTAATTTATTTTCCTTTTATGCACATGCAGATTTAGCGTAAACAAAACCCGAGCCGAAGCTCCCCGGACCAAGAGTCCGTCTTTTAACCATCCGAGCCGAAGCTCCCAGCTGACTTTTGGTGCTAACAGTGCCTGTGAAATGTGCAACCCTAATTACTAAGTTACTCTTTTCAGCTTGTTAGACAGTTTACGTTAACCCAGGACTGCCCCCGGTATTCCCTGTGAAGGGCTCTCAAGGGGCACTAGGAACTGTGTTGGGATTACGCCCAGCGTTCCCTTTCGCAAGGTACTTATTTTATTATTGGTTGATCCCCTTACCCATTATTTTCTCATGTTTCGATACGCTAATCCTAGGGTGATTTGACTCCAACTCTCCTTGGGTAGGACGATCTTTCGTCGGGCCCGAACGCCTTTAAACCCTAGACAAATCCACACCCTACTCACTCATCTTCCAAAGATGCAGCCCTTTCCACTTGTCCTTACAGCAAACCATCAAGACCCATCATACGTGCCCTAATTCAATCCAAATGAAATCCTGCAGTTTTGCTATATGCAGACCACTTAAGCTACGTGACCCGTAAAAGGGGAAGTACATGAAATACTCATCCAGTACCCTCATGATAATTATCAGAGGTCTATTATGATAAGTATAGACTAAATTAAGAAAATCATATTTTTCCCAATTAATCTACTATTTATTGAATTTTCCTCAAAAACTAGGCCATAGTCAATTTGAACATGAACCATAAGATTTTCTCAGGTAATGGCCTCCTAAAATTTGTATTCACTAAATAACAGAGAAATATCATTGGATGCTAATTTTCATAATTTTCCAGATAATTCTTGACCTCTAAAGGATTTATTAAAATAATTCCAAAAATCAAAAATAATGAAGGAAGTGCCACATATATGTCTCCAATAATTATGTAAAAATTACTAGGGCTTCATAGGGAACTAAAAACATCATGATGAAGAAATTAGAATTTTTCAGACAATCTAAAAGTCATTATTAAATTTTCCAAGGTTCCATGGAATTAAATAATTAAAGAAGCAACAACTAAATATCATTCTTCAAAAATTCCATAAAAATTTACAGAGATGGGTAACATGATTATAAGCCCCTTGGCTAAGTTTTATCAAGTTTAAGCAAGTATAGTGCTCTGCAAAAACTCTTAAGTGGAAATTATAAAATATAACTCTGTGAATAAAGTACCAAAAATATTCATCCAAAATTTATTATAAAATTTCCAGAGACATGTATGCCCTAAGCAACTACCCATTCAAAATCTCAGCCCTTTTAAGATAGTTTTGGTATTAGTTCTTATGGTTTCAAAGCTAGTGCCCTAAACTAGGGCTATGGATTTAAGGGGTCTTTAATCTTCCAAATGCCCTAAAATTTTAACCATAGGACCATAGTGACCCTATGGTCATCATTCCCAAGTTTCAAGCCCATCCAAGGTCTTTTGACCCCAATTTCTTCAAACCCTAGAGAATTACCCTAAAGGGCCTACCCTACACTTCTAGGGCTACCCTAGCCCAATCCACTCCAAACTTCATGAGTGAGTGTAAAAAGTTAAATCATATCAGTGGCCAAAGTTTCAGCCTCTGTTGAGGTGATTTGGTCTCTTAAAACCAAAAGTGCCACTTTTGACCAAAATGCCCTTCATAGGGTAGAACTAGGGTTGGGTCAAAACCTATTCAACACTCACCCAACCCAACTGAAATTTTATACAAGTACCTAATTGGAGCCCAGGGACCACTCACCAAAATTTGGGAGGGTTTGGGTGTGTTTAGGGCACCTATTTAATTTATCTAATGATTATTAAATTTTTACCAAAACTATAGAAATATTTTCTCCAAAAATTCCCATTTTTGGGCAGGCCCTAGGTATGCCTAGGATAGACCCTCTGCCAAAATTTCAGCCCATTTGGGCTTGGGGTGAAGAGTGGGCACTCATTTTAGTGACTGCCTAGCCCTAAGGACATGTCCCACCAAAATGGGTGCCCTGGTCCAACCAGTGACCCAAAAGGGTCCCAACAATTTTTGCTGCAAACTAGACACCCTAAGCTACAATGTTCATGTTGGGCAAATTTCCATCCAGGGTCCCTAGGTATTTTTAAACATTAATTACATTAAATACATCCAGTGTGACAAAAATGAAATAAATTTTATTTAACCCTATAGTATCTGATCTGATGCCGCACGAATCTTGGCGCAGATCGACGGCATCTGGTCATCGTCCCCACTGAGCCAACGGCTGGGATTGGTTCTGCCTGGAGCGATTTCCAAGCTCTGCCGCCGGCGATCCAGCCCCTTCCCCGGCCGGCCACCGCCACCAACACCTCCGTTGAGGTGGTGGCTGTCGTCAGGCGGCGGCTCCGCCACCGGAGAGGTGTTTTCCGGCGGATTGAGCAAGACTTTTCCTTGCCGAAACCAGGAGAAATCCTGGATTCGATCGGGCTCAATTGAGCCCGAAACTCTAGCCTAAGGATTCCTAGGATCTACCCGCGAGTTAAGGAGAGGAGGAGGACCTTCCTGGCGGCCTGGATGCGAGAGGAGCGGCGGGATGCCATTGGCGACGGCGGCGGCGCTCGGCTTCTGCAACTGCACGGTGGAAGGGCTCGTCTCCTCCAGGTAAGTGCTCCAAAATGATCCCCTCGGCTCCCTGATGGTGTTTAAAAGGCAATTGGGGGAGGGGAGAGGCTGGTTCTTCAATGGCCATTATCTCCATTAATGGAGTGGCTCGGGTTGTGTGGAGGGGGGCTGAACCCACCCCTTGGTGGCCGGGAAACGGCTGGAATCAACTCCTCTCTCCTAGAGGAGTTGATTGCAGCCATAAAGGGTGGCTGTTAGTCTCCCTTGGCCGGCCTCTTACTTCCCCCTTCTCCTTCCTCATTTCTCTCTCCTCCATTATCATGGAGAGGAGCTTTTTCTCTCTCCTAGTCACCTCTGGTTGACTAGTCAACCCACAAGCTAAAGGCAGCCCACTGGATTATGATGATCATGGGAATGGGCTTAGCCTAAGGGAGAAGTGGCTTGAGCTTGGGTTAGCCCTTTTTGGGCTAAGTTGACTTGACCCTCAATGAGGGTTGACTTGGCCAATTTGACCATCTAGGTTGACCCCATTGGGTCCTGGGTGGTTCATTGGCCTCCCCTAAGGTCTATGTAGGGCTGGGTAGGGTTGACTTGGCACCTTAAAGGTCACTTGACCCTTGGTAAGGTCACTTTGACCATTTAGAGCTAGAGTTGACTTGGGTCAACATGACCATTAGGGTCCACCCCTATGGATCCTTGGTGACCCATTGACTTTCCTTAGGGTCTAGGTAGGGTTATATGGGGTTGCCCTGCACTTTGGAGGTCACATACCCTTAGTAGGGGTACTTTGACCAGATTAGGGCTTGAGTTGACCTGGGTCAACCTGGCCTCTAGGGCTGACCCCAATGTGTCCTTAGTGACCCATTGTCCTCACTTTAGGGTTAGGAGGGCATAGGTGGGGTCCTCTAGACTAGGAGTGGGTCTATTGGCCCTAAGTGGGCTAGGTTGACCTATTTAGGGCTAGGGTTGACCTTGGTCAACTGGGCCTCTTGGGTTGGCCCTAATGGGTCCTTTTGGCTCTAATGGGTCTCCCAAAATGTTTGGGAGTGTTGTGATAGGGTCTTGGGGTCATGGTGAAGCCCCATTGTCATCCTAAACTATTGTTCAGAATTCTACTACCTGCAGACCATGGTGATCCCTACCTTGGCCTCCTATCTCTTGGCCCATTTCTGGCTTCCCAGGGTTTTGTCATGACCTAGTCATGGCCAAAACCACTCTTAGGGGTCTAGTTGGAAATGGGATGTTACATGAAGAGGGTTCCCCCCCTCTCCTACGAGGAGCTGATGGAGAGGGCGGCGAGAGAGGTCGACGGGGAGGCGTCGAACCCAGAATTTGCAAGGAAACTGGCCAGGTGGGCCACAGAGGAGGAGAAAGAGTCGAGAGGAGGAAAGGCACAGGAGGAGAGAAGAGGGGAACCGAGGCAGAGGGAGCAGAGGCAGCTCTAAGGGCTGCAGTAGCCGGGGTGGGGGCGTTAGGAGCCCGATCGTCGGTTAGGTTGGAGGCCAGAGTGGCAGGGGCATGGGCCGCAGAGGGGGAACTTAGGAAGGGGTCACTTTCAGGGGAGGCAAGACCAATTCCACCCCCCGGGCTGGAGGCAGGGCCAGAGGCCCCGGCTCCCCGATCAAGAGAAGGCCATGGACATAGCCCTGGGAGCAAGGAGGGGAGCATGGAGAAGGAGAAGAAGAGAGGTCAGGGTGGAGCTGCCCTATTGCGACTTCCACCAGGAAGAGGGGCACGCCACGGCCACCTGTCCGGAATTCCTCGAGATGAGAAGGAACAGGGAGCGGCAGCAGCAACAGCAGGAGGCGCGACAGGAGGTGAGGATTGAGGAGGTCCTGCCTCGGGCGGAGGAGGATCGGTGTGAAGACCGGGTGGATGTGGGGACCCGAGGGGGAATCGGGATGATCCACGAGGGAGCAGGGATCGAGGCTTCCCGCAAGGCAAGCCTCCACACCATGTACCGGCGGAGCGTCGCCTCCACATCCCAAACCCCGCCGCCGGAGGAGAGGAACACCTTCTCCAGGAGTGATCTGGCAGACCACGAGGATCCGTTCTGTGATGCGCTGGTCATCAAGGCGGCCATCGAGAACTTCACCGTCTCTCGGATCCTCGTGGACAACGGGAGCTCCGTCAACGTCGTCTTCAAAAAGGCGTTCGACGCGATGAAGGTGGAGGCAAAGAGGGTGCTGGCCTCAGATGGCCCCTTGTTCGGATTTTCAGGAGAAAGGAAGGAAGTGGAGGGAGGAGTTGGACTCCATGTCACCTTGGGGGGGCAGTCCCGAAACTGCAAGTTCGTCATCGTGGATGCCCCTAGCAGCTACAGCGCCATATTTGGGAGGCCCCTGATCAGCGCTTTCGGCTGCGTCCCCTCATCTTTTCATCAATGCTTGAAGTTAAACGCCGAGGGGATCCAAGTCAGGGTTAGGGGAGACCCAAAGGTGGCGCGGGAGTGTTATGTCACTGCGGTGAATACCATCTCCTGGTAGGAGGGAGCCGAGGAGATGGGGCGAAGGCTGGAGGAGGTCGGCCAGGAAGCAGGAAGGGAGGAGCTGGGAGAGAAGAGCTGCGCAGAGGAGGCGGCAGGAGGAGATCTGGAGGAGGTGGCCGAAGTGAGGGCCGTTGGAGGAGAGCTGGAGGTAGGGGTCCCCGTTCCGGAGGAAGGGGATGCCGAAGGATGGGCAGAGCGATCCAGGCTGGAGGCAGCAGAGGAGGTGGTGGAGCTGGAGGTGCTCACCCGAGGAGGAAGGGTGGAGAAGATCCGCGTCAGCGGGGGGCTGACCCCGGAGGACCAGGGCAGGATGCTGGAGTGCATCCAGAAGAACGTGGACATCTTCGCCTGGAACGCCTCGGAGATGCCGGGGGTCGACGCGGATGTGGCTTGCCACCGCCTCAACCTGGACCCGGGAACACGCCCCGTTCAGCAGAAGAAGAGGTCCACCGCGGACAAGCTGGCAGAACCCATCCGGGAGGAGGTGGCGA
The DNA here is from genome assembly GCA_039583875.1 of Platanthera guangdongensis. Taxonomy (NCBI): domain Eukaryota; kingdom Viridiplantae; phylum Streptophyta; class Magnoliopsida; order Asparagales; family Orchidaceae; genus Platanthera; species Platanthera guangdongensis. The sequence continues at coordinate 77,730,793 of CM077147.1, forward strand.
AACTCCTCAAGGCAGGCTTCGTGTCTGAGATTCAGTACCCCGGCTGGGTCTCCAACGTGGTTATGGTTAAAAAAGGGGATGGCCTATGGAGGATGTGTATCGACTTTTCCTTACTTAATAAAGCTTGTCCTAAGGATTGTTACCCCTTGCCTCGGATCGACGCGCTGGTTGACTCAGCCATCGGTTTTTCTGTAATGAGTTTTTTGGATGCTTTTTCAGGTTACCATCAGATCAGGATGCACCCCCCAGACATCAAGGATGTCTCATTCATCACCGGGGATGGATGCTACTGCTACAAGATGATGCCCTTTGGGCTGAAAAATGCTGGGGCTACCTACCAGAAGATGATGGACAGGGTCTTCAAGGAGCAAAGGGGGAGGAACTTGGAGGTGTACGTGGACGACCTCATGATCAAGAGCTGGGATGTGGATGCCCACCTCGGAGACCTGGTGGAAACCTTCGCCACCCTACGCAGATACAAAATGCGGTTGAATCCCCTTAAGTGTGTCTTCGGGGCCAGCCGAGGAAAGTTCTTAGGGCATCTCCTCACCCCCGCAGGGGTCGAGCCGAATCCAGACAAGGTCAAAGCTATCCTAGAGCTGGGGTCCCCGCGGAGTGCAAAGGAGGTCCAGCGGTTGACAGGGAAGCTAGCAGGGCTGAGTCGCTTCCTTTCTCGGGCAGGGGAGAAATGCTCCCCCTTCTTCAAAACACTGAGGGGGGGTCAGAGGTTCGAATGGACCAAGGAATGCGAGGAGGCATTTCAGGCCCTTAAGATGCAGTTAACACAGGCTCCGCTGCTCCAAGGGCCGAAGGAGGGGGAGGATTTGTTCTTATATCTCGGGGTCGGGGCAGAGGCACTGAGCTCCGTCTTGGTTCGGGAAGAGGGAAAGAGACAACTCCCTATCTATTATGTCAGCCGGGTCCTGAGAAAGGCCGAGCTCCGGTATCCGATCTTGGAGAAGCTTGCGTTCGCCCTAATCATCTCGGCTCGGAGACTGCGGCCTTACTTCCAGGCACACTCAATCCGAGTGGTGACCGACCATCCCCTCCGCAACATCTTCGAGGGGGTGGAGCATTCAGGCAGGTTGGCTAAGTGGTCGGTGGAGCTGAGCGAGTTCGACGTCTCTTTCATTCCGCGGCTCTCGATCAAGGCTCAGGCGATGGCCGACTTCCTAGCCGACTACGTGGTTGAAGTGGCGGAGGAAGAACTCACTCACCCGGCTCCTTGGAAGGTGAGAGTGGATGGAGCCTCGGGAAGGCATTCCTTAGGAGTAGGGGTGATCCTAGAAAGCCCTCAAGGGACCCGGATCGAGCAGACGGTGGTGGTGCACTTTCCCATTACCAACAACCAGGCCGAGTACGAGGCCGTGATAGCAGGGCTGCGCCTGGCCAGGGAGCTGGGGGTATCAGATGTGGAGGTCCTTACCGACTCCATGGTAGTGGCTTCTCAGATTAACGGGGAGTTTGAGGCAAGGGAGCCCACCCTGCGATCGTACTTGGCCAAGGTGAAGGGGGTCATTGGCACTTTTCAAACTTTCACCATCCGACACGTGCCCAGGGAAGAGAATGAACAAGCCGATCAATTGGCTAAGCATGGTCCCCAGGTGGGGGGCACCATCACCGACCTGTTTCGCCCCTCCATCGAAGAAGGAGAGCTCATGGAAATCGATCAGCAAGCTTCATGGATGGATCCAGTGATTGTTTTTCTCTCCACAGGAGAGTATCCGGAGGGGGTGGACAAGAAGAAGCTGAGGCACAAGTCAGCATACTACCTCCTCCAGGACGGGCAGCTATACAGAAAGACCCTCTCAGGGATGCTGGCCCGCTGCGTAACCGAGGGAGAAGCGCGAAGGATCTTGGAGGAGGTCCACTCCGGGGAATGTGGGAGTCACTCCGGGAGTCGGACCCTGGAAGGGAGGATAGTCAGGCAAGGTTATTTCTGGCCCACCCTAGGCTAGGACGCTGCAGAATTCGCAAGAAGATGTCACAAGTGCCAGCTGTTTGCCCCCCTCCAGCTGCAGCCGGCCCAGCGGCTCCGAAGTATCACGGCCCCATGGCCCTTCGCAATTTGGGGAATGGATTTAGTTAGGCCGTTCCCCCAAGCCAGCGGCCAGAGAAGGTTCCTCCTGGTGATGATAGACTACTTCTCAAAGTGGATGGAGGTGAAGGCATTGGCCAAGGTGACCTCCCAGGTGATCAGGAACTTTGTTTGGGGGGAGATCATCTGTCGCCATGGGCTGCCCCAGGCCATCGTCACAGACAATGGGCCCCAGTTCGCTAGTGCCGAGTTCACCAGCTTCTGCGAGCAGCTTGGGATCGACCTCAGGTTCGCCTCGATCCATCACCCCAGGAGTAACGGGCAGGTGGAGGCCGCAAACAAGATCATCGTCAACCTCCTCAAAAAGAAGGTGGAGAACCTGAAAGGGAGTTGGGTGGAGCAGCTTCCCGCAGTTCTTTGGGCCCTGAGAACCACCCCCAACACGGCTACAGGAGAGACCCCCTTCAAACTCTCCCACGGGTGCGAGGCCGTGCTCCCCATTGAATTCGAAGTCCAAACACCGCGAGTCGTGGCAGCAAAAGAAGGCCGTGAGGAATGGCAAGCAGAGAATGAGAAGGAACTAAGGCTTTCCCTTGACATGGTGGAAGAGGTGAGAGACCTTTCCGCTATCCGGCAGGAGGAGGTAAAAAGAAGAATGACCAAGTACTTCGACAAGCACGTCAGGGTCAAGCAGTTCGTGGAAGGGGACTTGGTGCTAAAGAAAGTAGATGCAGCAGGGAGGTCAGCATCCGTAGGGAAGCTCAACCCCAGCTGGGAGGGACCATTCATTGTAAAGGTAGCCTTGGGGTCAGGGGGCTACCGACTCCAAAATGCAGAGGGCGAGACCCTGAGTCTCACCTGGAATGGTGACGACCTCAAGCGATTTTTCCCCTAAAACATGTAAGCAACACTTTGATTGTAATAAATTCCTTCAAGCTCTCTGTTAATGTTGTAACTAGCCTGCATGGTAGAATGAGATGTATAACGGACCCCGAGCAGATCCCGCTGTCAGGCTCTCACCTAGCTGGCAGGGCTGGAAGTCACTCGGTGTCATCCTTGGCCTCGAGCAGATCCCGCTGTCAGGCTCTCAACTAGCTGACAGGGCTGGAAGTCACTCGATGGCGGTAGTTTTGGACCCCGAGCAGATCCCGCTGTCAGGCTCTCACCTAGCTGGCAGGGCTGGAAGTCACTCGGTGTCATCCTTGGCCTCGAGCAGATCCCGCTGTCAGGCTCTCAACTAGCTGGCAGGGCTGGAAGTCACTCGATGGCGGTAGTTTTGTACCCCGAGCAGATCCCGCTGTCAGGCTCTCACCTAGCTGGCAGGGCTGGAAGTCACTCGGTGTCATCCTTGGCCTCGAGCAGATCCCGCTGTCAGGCTCTCAACTAGCTGGCAGGGCTGGAAGTCACTCGATGGCGGTAGTTTTGGACCCCGAGCAGATCCCGCTGTCAGGCTCTCACCTAGCTGGCAGGGCTGGAAGTCACTCGGTGTCATCCTTGGCCTCGAGCAGATCCCGCTTTCAGGCTCCCACCTAGCTGGCAGGGCTGTAAGTCACTCGATGGCGCTAGTTTTGGACCCCGAGCAGATCCCGCTGTCAGGCTCTCACCTAGCTGGCAGGGCTGGAAGTCACTCGGTGTCATCCTTGGCCTCGAGCAGATCCCGCTGTCAGGCTCCCACCTAGCTGGCAGGGCTGGAAGTCACTTGATGGCGGTAGTAATGGACCCCGAGTAGATCCCGCCGTCAGGCTCTCACCTAGCTGGCAGGGCTGGGAGTCACTCGATGATGTCAGCCTTAAAAATATCAGGTGCAGGTCAAAGTCTGTGGCAGGTAGCAAAGGGGAAGGGTTCTGTCAGGGCGAGCTCGGGCCCGACGAACTCAGCTCGGCATAATCAAGAAGGCAGGCCGGGCTGAAGGGCTCTGCATGGGCGTGTTTGGGCTCGTCATCTCCAGCTCGGCATTGGCGAGTAGATCGCAAGCCAGGGCCTCGCCAAAGGAAGGCAAGCCGGACCAGGGGACCTCGCCTCCCTGGCCCATTACACTTGAAAAGTTTCTTCTTCGACGGGCACAACCTGGATGGCTCGCATGCGAGTAAGGGTAGGCGGATGGAAGGGTGGAAGCCGCGTGCGAGTAATAGTGGCGTGATAAGGGCGGAGAGCAACTCGCCGCGAAATTGTTTGGGGCTCGGTGAACACCCCAAGCGCGTCTCGCTCGCGTGCGCGCTCTCATAATCACTCTACTCGCGGAACCTGTCCCTGCGAGGTCGCGGGAGGAAGCACTCGCATACCTTCATAACACAACAAGCATAGTAAAGGAGCACCAGTATGATCAAAAAACTTTCATTGATTATTCACAAATGTACAGGGAGCTCGCCACGGCGAGTAGTCAAAAAAGGAAAGAAAGAAAAAAGAAAAATACAAGGCTGTCAGCTGGCCTCGCCCCCTCCGCCGGACTGGTCCTCGCCGTCGCCCGAACGGTCCTGGAGGCTCTTCCCGAACATCGCGTCCAGGCTATCTTCCTTCTCGCTGGGCGGCGTCGCCGGAAACAGACTCGGCATCAGGTCCCGAGCAGAGATCTCCCCGCATCCTTCCACCAGCACCCCGGAGTCCTTCATCATCACGAGGGTGCACTCGGCGGTCTGGAATGAGTTGATCCGCAGTCTCTCGACGAGGTCGGCATCGCCGAAGATGCGCGGGCTCTTGTAGGGGAGTGTGGGATCGATGTCGTGCGACGAGAAGAAGATCTCCGCCTGGCGATGAACCTCGCCGAGAAGGTGTTGGTTCTCCCCCTTCAACTTCGCGTTCGCGCCCTCCAGCTCTCCAAGGCGCGCGCGTAGGCGGCCGTTCTCCTCCCCGAGCTCGGCATTGCGAGCCTGGAGCTCACCAGCAGCGTCGGCATCCGCGGCCAGTTGCGCGCACAGGCGGCCGTTCTCCTCCCCCAGCTCAGTGTTGCGAGCCTGGAGCTCGCCCGCCGCCTTGGCATCCTGGAAAAAAGCCCACTTAGCAGCAGCATAGCTTTCTGAGTAAAAGAGAGCGGTGCGTAACACTTACCAGCCTGCCAGCAGTCTGGGCGAGAAGACTATCCGCGATGCCGAGCCGCCTCACCTGATCGGCAACCTGCTCCTTGGCGAGGTCGCGAGCCTACTCGGCCTTTTCGAGCTGGTGGCTGATGGCAAAGCTGCGTCGCGCCAACATGTGGTGCAGCTCCAAAGTCCGCAGGTGGGACTGCAGACCCTCATGGCCGAGCTGCCGGAGGGTCGTCCTCTTGTAGGCCTCGGCATCCTCCCGGCCATAAATGCCGAAGCCGAGGGCGTAGGCGTGACCGGTGGCGGGCTCGCGGTCATGCCAGGACGGGTGCAGAGTGGAGACGGAGACTCGATGAGCGAGCTCGTCCCACTGCAGCATGGGCTCGCCCGCGGAATCCTTCCAGCGCGCGCCGAAATTGAAGAGGGGGTGCTGCTTCGGCGGCGCGCGCTCGCGGGCGGTCCTCTTCACCGAAGGAGGAGGGGAGACCGCCGCCGAGGTGGAAGGGACCTTGCCACCCTTTCGGCCCTTGCTGGTCGTCTCCTTCAGCGGGCTCCCAGGTGACGCGTCGGGAGGAGTCTCCGACGAGCTGATGTCCTTGGGGCTGGGCTGATGTTGATGTTGTTGCCCCCACGGAGCTAGCAGGGCTCTCCGCATCTTTTTCATCTGACGGGGGCCGGATGGCGGGTTCGACCCCGCGTCCTCAGATCGCCTCTTGCCGGAAGAGGGCTGCGAGAGGGCCGCCTCGTCTCGGCAGGCCGCTGCCGCCGCCCTCTCGCGAGCAAGAGGGTCAGTATCAAGCCCCGGGTCCGCAAAAGGCGGGTTCGCGGGGATTATTCGCTCCCCTGCAGGAAAATACTTGGAAAGGTTAGAAAATTCAGATATGATGATGTGTCGAGCTCGCGGGTAGGCGAGCTCGGCAAGATGAGGAGAGCATACCTTCGCCGGGCAGAACCGGGGGGAGCGCGTCGAGGCCCCTCCGCAGGAAGGCGACCTCGAAATCTTTGTGGAGGAAGAATTTGTGGAGCTCGGCGTCGTTGCCGGACACGGCCGGCGGGCGGTACACCTCCTCGCCTTTCTGTTGCGGCGAGTAGGGGATGTTGCCGAGATCGCCCTTGATGAAGGCGATCTTGGTCATCCAGGTATGGTGCTTGTTCGCGATCTCGCGAACTTTGATCAAGGAGCCGCCGAAGTAGGCGACCCCGTCCGTCGTCGCCTTATAGGAGAAGAGTTTCCTGAACACCGTCAGGTTGAACTCGATCCTCTCCCGCCGGAGGTAGCTCGCGAACGCCACCATCATGGCGATGGCGTTTGAGTTCAGCTGCGCGGGGACGGCCCCGTAGTATTTCAGGATCTGCCGGATCTCCGGCCACAAGGGAAGTCGCAGCCCCACCTCGAAGTGCGAGATGGGGAATGCGAGCTCGTTCTCATAGAACATGTTGATGGCCTCGCCCGGCCCCGGCCTGCGCGCCTCAAAGCCCGGCGGCACATACAGGGCTATGAATTCTGCGAGCTCCTCCTCGCTGGTGTGGCCATCGAAGAAGCAGTAATCCGCGAAGTGCTGCGCACATTTGGAGCGGCCATCGGCATCCGGGTTGGTCTTGCCCATGATCGCAGAGAAGAAGCGAAGCGCTGCGCGAGCAGAAAAAGGAAAAAAGCAAGGAAGGGAAAGCAAAGCAATAAAGACAGTACGGGGGTAGGTGAGGGGGGGCTATTTATAGGAAAAGGAATCTAAGGCAGGCTGTCACATCGGCGCAGCTCGCCGCCCCAGCTCGCCACCCCAGCTCGCCACCCCAGCTCGCCGACTTCCGGCGCATCCCAACTGAGGCTAAGTCAAAACATTACGGCTTTTTATTTAAATAACATAATTAAGAATGTTCTAAGAATTGTTCATCACAGAAGGGTAAGGTTCAAAACAGAAAAGGAGGCGCGCGAACAGGGAGGGCACCGGGACGCGAGCGACGGTCGGCTCGGCAGAGGAGCCCGCAAACTTACCTACCCCGGGCTCGCGATCCCCGCCCCCCAAGCTGCCGCGCGCGGAGTAACTCGCGGATCCTCCCGGAATTCCTTTGCGCAACCAAGAGACCGTCGTCTATCTCATCAAGGAGTCGGGAGGGAGACATCAACTCGCGAGCTCGGCCGAGGCGCACCTCCTCAGCAAGGCGCGCGTAGTCGCGCTGCAGCGTCTCGTTGACCCCCTGCACCTCGCGCAGTCCGCACACCAGCTTCTTGAGGAGCTTGACCTCCCTCCTCATCAGCTCGCCTTGATCCACCTCCGGACCCAGGTAAGAGTCCAGTGAGCTCGGAGACGGGAGGGGAGAGTGGTGGGCTGCCCGCGAAGACTCCTCGGCAGCTGATTGACTGGGAAGAGCTGTGAAGGCAAATGTCAGCAGAGCAAAAGCTAGTGAAGCACAGAGTTGAGCGAGGCAGACCTGAAGAGCTCGGCGGCTCAAAGGAAACGCGAGGAGGGATGAACCTCAGGTCCTTCCCGCGACCTGGGCCGCGAGCCCCCGGCGAGATGAGCTCGAAGCCCGGGACAGGTATGGACCCCAGGCCTCCCCCGGCGGCCGCATCAATTTGCCGAGGAGGGGAGCCAGGTGGTGAAGCTGGCCTCTGCGCGCTCACAGGCAGGATCCCGAAGAGGAGCGGCGGATCCCGGGGATGGCTATCCGGTGCCGAGAGTCGCGAAGTGGCGAGCGTGACCTCGCCTCGCGGCGTAGGGACCCGCGGCGCGGTGCCCTCGTCATCTGGTAGGCCACCCTGATCGTCACCAACAACAACCTCCCTGTCATTTTCCAGAATAGTTCGAGTAGAAGATCCGGTCTCGCGAGCCAGCGTGGCCCTCAGGTCGTGGAAGATGGGCTCGGCCGCCTCGGGGAACGGCTTTGTCCTCTTGGAGCTCGGCTCGGCGGGGTCAGTTTGAGGAACTTTCGCGGGGACCGCCGTCAGCGCGGCAACGCGAGCCGCGGAATCCTGGCGAGCCCGGTCTATGCGCTCTTGAATCTCCTTAGGAAGGGGCATCTTGGCAAAGCAGCAGGGGGAATGGCAAGAGCCAGGCAGCATAACAGGTGCATATATATAGCCGCAGGTGGCCCCCACCAGAAGATTCCCTCCAGCTCGCCAGCCAGAGCTCGCCGCACACTTCGGGTTGGATGTTTCTTTCCGAGCTTTTTGGCAAGCTCGAAAAGAGCGGGGATTGTGTACAACCCCGTGTCCGGCGAGCAAGGTCGCAGGGGAGCTCGGCAACAGCAGGCGAGCTCGGCAACAGCAGGCGAGCTCGGCAGCGGCAGGGGCGAGGCTGAGCTCGGCATCCGTCGGCCAGAGATCGGGAACAGCAGCCAAGCGGGCTGCAGCTCGCGCCCTCGCAGTGGAGCTCAGCGGTAGCGGGCGAGCAGAGCATGCCGAGGTGGCCAGGGGTCCCAGCTCGCCTGGGGGTCAGAGGTACTTTTTACTGTTTTACCCCTGCTGGTCTGCCCATAGCCCTTCAAAACAGCGGAGTTTGGCTGTTGGCAGACCCAGCCGAGGGTTTTCTGGTAATCTCAGGTCAGTTACTTTGGTTATTGGCAGTCCGGATTTCAAAACCTATAAATAGGACCCAAGGGGTACCCCAGAAAGCAGGTTCTCCCTGTGCTCCTCTCCCCAAAATCTCTAAGTGCTTTCTGAGGGTACCTTAGCTCGGCTTTAGGCTAAGGAGGGGAAGCGCTCTGAGATCTTCCGGGTTTGTGGTGGGACCTCCCTGCCGAGCTCTTGGGTCTGTTTCTCCTTGCTTTCGTCATTTTTCTTGCAGGAACGAAGTAGGCGCGAGACCACCCCCTTCCCCAAGGGCGAGCTCCACAGGAAGCCGAGTTTCGGTTTCAACATCTTACACCTACGAATTTATATATTTACCAGAGTACTAAACCCCTAGTTTGTATATTCAAGTGATTCGATACGAAGTAAAAGAAAAAAAAATAACACGATACTAAATGTATCCAAGTAGTTTGATACTACACATGCGCAAGTAAATTGGTACAACACACGTTCGATTAGTTCACTATCAAAACATGAACGCTTAAATTGAGTGATTGATACCACACATAAGCAAGGGAGTTTGACATCGAATGCAAACCGGAGGATTAACACTAGATAAAAGAAAACATGAGTTTTGGGTGGTTTGATACAAATCCGGTTACGGAGCAAGTTATGTTACGAATGTGCAGGAAAAAAAAGGGAAAACAACAAAATAAAGGCAGTATATGGAATACAAAGAACAACCAACCAATCTCATGGAAAAGCTGATTTCAAGGTATTGACCATACAAATACCGATCTTAGTTTCATATTCAAGTCCAAGAACAACCAATCAATCTCCAGAAATCAAGCAACAAAGACGAAGCATGGAAAAGTTACTTTGGCAAGGGGATACTTGCCTTGGCTTATGGAGGAGTTCGTCCAGCAGTGTTCTTCCCAATAGGACAAGGTCACAGCAAAATCCTATGAAAAATCTGGACATAAATTTGGGCGGTCAAGCATGGAAAGAACAAGAACTCACAACACCCGATCGGAAAAAAAAAGAGATGGTGAAATCCCAAAATAGTTAACTCAGAACGAAGATCTAGCCTAGAGGAGTTCGAATCCGGCCTCGAACTGGAGATTCAGGCTGATTTGGGCGGTGAACGGGTGGTCGGAGCAGCGCCGGGACTTCCGCCTGTTTTCGCCTTTCGCTCGGGATGCAACAGTGGTCGTCGGGTTTGGGGGGGGGGAAGAACTCCTAACCTAATGAGAACTCTAATATAAATAAATATATATATATATATATATATATATATATATATATATATATATATATATATATATATATATATATATATATATATATATATATATAAACCCTATGAAAACTGTATATAAACCCTAACCTAACTTAGTTGGCTTAAGCATAAAAGCAGCCCCTAATCGATCCTATTAACTAAACACCAAGTAGTCCACTATATATATCATCTCATATAAATTAACACCTATATGTACATTAATACTCTCACCTACACACACACACACACACACACATATATATATATATATATATATATATATATATATATATATATATATATATATATATATATATATATATATATATATATATATATATACCAACACACATCTATATATATATATATACATACTAACACATAAACATAGACACGCACACGAAAATTATTAGAACCTTGCACGTCTAAATCACGTGCTATGCCCTAAATGCATAAACATGTAAATACGCTCACATAAATGACGACTCGCTAACTAGCAACCGTCGAAATGACGTGAAAATTAATGCTCTCGGATTCCGAACAAATCCGCACCGTAGCTAAACACTCGGGCTACAAAAACATCGGCAAAGTCGGACACAACCTCCGACGACCACACACTCGGGTTAACCTCACCCGAACCAAAGCACAAGCATTCCCTGAGAGGCTCAGCCGAGTCTCCAAAACAGACTCTGGCTAGCTGGGGAACCCTGCAAACAGGCTACGAGCACTAAGAACACCTAACGAGGTACTCTAACAACGGCACGAGCCGGAAATGCACCAACGTAACCCCAAATGAGGATTTAAATAATTGCCGAAAAATTCGGGGGCGTTACACTTGTGTCGACACCCAGATCATCAGTCAACACTTTGGAAAGGATGTGTCGACACCACACAGAATATTTGACAACTCCAGAAACTCAGCTCAACAAACTTCAGACATAGAATAGGCAAAAGAGACAACAGTTCAATTTCCAGCTCGACGATCATGGAACTCAGCTTGACGAAAAGAAGCCGTTTGGTTGACGAACACAAAATCTCAGCTTGACGAACTGTGGACTCAGTTCGACGATTTTTGTTAACTGTTCGACGATTCCAAACTAAGTCATTTCCAGCCCTGTCCTCATTATTACTGCAATAATTCCTTGGTAATCAATGCTCTAACATTCTCTGAATATAACCGTTATAGGAGCATTGATTGGGATATTCTTCAGGATTATTGCTTGCCATTTTTCCACGGGACAGTTGGGGAAATTATTCAATGCTGCTTATTCTCTAGGCTGTCAGCATTGAATGAAGAAGAAATTCAAAATTCGAAAGACCAATTTCCCCAGGAAAATATGAAAAGTGATTTTTCTCTTTTCTCTTATACAAAGACACACATGCGATAGATAGAAATAAAGTTAGAAACATATACAGAGAGAAGATTTCTGAATCAGACAAGAAAAACTCAACCCGTCTGCTCTCAGTCTGACACAAGATTTCTGATACTGAAGAAGAAGAACAATTATTCAAACATCAAGAGTCTTCATTCTTCAAACTATCCAGGATACTTCACAAGACAACAAATCTTCCATCTGTCAAAGAAGTTCCTGAAGATTTCTCTGATCAAGGCTGAAAGCTTGAAGGCCTATCACCCTGTGCAAAGCTCCAGTTCTCCTAAACTCTTTTACATCTCAGGGGGAGCTTTGACAACATCACTGAATCCACATAGTCTTCTCATTGTGATTGAGAAAAGAAGACTTTCATCACTCTCTCATCCCCACCTCTGTAAAGTGTTGTCATCTCCCTTCAAAAGTAATTCCTGGTTACAAGTCACCTGATCAAAAGACTTGAGGATTTGGTTTTTTAGCACCTGATCAAAAGCTCATTGGTGTTAGGAACCTGATCAAAAACCTGAGTGGATTCCTACTAGGGTGGTAGAAGAGTGGATGTACCCAGGTTGGGGAACCACTATAAAATTTCTTGTGTCGTCTGGTTTCCCCTTTTCTTTTTGTTCTTGTTGTGCTTGTGTTTTTAGGACTGCTGTGTGTTTATTTACTTTAGTTTAATTCTGCACATTTTAATTACAGCAAACGTTGTAATAGTTTTATAAGGACCTACAAATACTTTATCCCCCCCCACTAGAGTATATTAGATCTAACACATCACTTTCAAAGACCCTAAATTTATAATAGTAGTAAAGATACCTTTTACAGTCACTGAATATAACAAGTTAGAGTTTTAAATTATGCAATGCATGAAGTAATAGTAGTAGAATTTATACTTGAAAATACCTAACATGCATTCCTAGCATAAATCATCCCAGAGAGCAAGTAATCCACATTCACATATAGAAAACTAAACAACTAGCAAGTATATAAAAATAACAATTCTGTGGGTGTCAACAAACTGACAAGAACCCACATACAGTATAGTATGTCTGAACTAGTAAAACAAAATAAATAACAATCTATCTCGCTAAGATGAGGCAATAACCATGACCAACACTGCCGCCCAGAAACTCCAAAACCCGCTCTGCTATCTGCTACTGCTCTGAACCTGAGGCAATCCAAAGACAAAACACCTCAGCAAGAAGGTACAAATGGTGGTAGTAAAATAGGCCAAAATAAACAAAGGTCAATAGGGGTACCAACCTAAGACCAAAAACACTGAAGTAAAGTACAAAAAGAAACAAGACATCAATAGGACAAGAACTCTTACGTGATTCATCATGTACAACAAGAGTAGACCAGACGCACGAGGCTATAAGGCGACAACATGAATAAATCATAAGGAAGAAGTACAAAACCTTTATTAGGCACCTGTGGTCGACTCTACCCAAAAACACGGGCGAGGTGGTCACTCAACTGGACACACCCTCACGAATATAATATACGTCTAACTGCGAGGGAGTCTCATACTCTCCACCATACACCGCAGACGCCTAAAAACCTGGTAGACTTCCACAAGGTACTAATAAAGGCATCAAACATTGCAGAAGTGGTTTCGTCCACTAACTCCCGTAATCAAGAAAACCCACAAGAAAACCACCACATATATCTCGAGATTTGGCACGTCAGATTATACTTGACATTTCTATATTCAAGACATGGTTGATCAACCTCTAGGAAGTGTTACAAGTCCTAGACCACTTCTAACACGATCAACAATGATGAATAAAGCGATTAGAGCCGCCAATAAAACACTTCAAGAATGATTAAACATGCCCTGACAAATTTTAGGTTACCATGACAATATCTTACCACACAAAGAGATTATTAAGGAAGATTAATTACTGAAAACATGAAGAACTCTGAATCAATCCGGCAAAAGTGTAGAAATCTAACAAGCATGAAGAACTTAACAGTTATCATTAGCCGAAGAAAAGGAAACGAGGGTAAACCACTACTTGCCTTGATTTTACCAAAAAAGTTCTCTGAATCAGTCCACGTCGCAGATCGGGGCAAAAGAAGGGAAGTTGAAATCTAGACAAAAATGGCCGAAATAGAGGTTAGGGCCGAAAAACCTTAACGAGAAAACTCAAGAAACGGGAGAAGTTTTACCACGATGGCGTAGCTCTCGACGAGAGCTTTCCAAATCTATATTCGGATGAAGATTTCGAGCACCGGAGCACCGTCGGCGGCCACTGAAAGATTCACGAACGGGAGGGAGTCGGCGCTCTGATTTCGGTTCGGGTTAAAGCGTGAAGTTGAAATCTAGACAAAAATGACCGAAATAGAGGTTAGGGCCGAAAAACTTTAACGAGAAAACTCAAGAAACGGGAGAAGTTTTACCACGATGGCGTAGCTCTCGACGAGAGCTTTCCAAATCTATATTCGTATGAAGATTTCGAGCACCGAAGCACCGTCGGCGGCCACTGAAAGATTCACGAACGGGAGAGAGTCGGCGCTCTGATTTCGGTTCGGGTTAAAGCGTGAGGAAGAAGAGGAAGGAAATTTTCGTTCTTAATAATCTAAGTATCAGAATATAAATATATATATATATATATATATATATATATATATATATATATATATATATATATATATATATATATATATATATATATATATATATATATGTATATATATATATATATACATATATATATATATGTATGTATGTATTGTGCGGGCAAACTTTAGGTGCGGGCGTACGGGCAAGTTATTTTGTGGGTTAAGATGGTCTCAAAACGAAAAGTGATCAACATGAAAGATCTACAACTTTTATGTCGATCACTTTTTGATTTGGAACCGATTTGAACCTCGATTTGGGCCCCGAAATCGGGGGCGGTGGAACGATTTACTGTAGCAGTTCCGCCGCCCCCAATTTTGAGGCCCAAATCGAGGTCCCAATTCGCTCCAAATCAAAAAGTGATCAACATTAAAGTTGTTCGTCTCGCCGAGATCTACAACTTTCATGTTGATCACTTTCCGTTTTGAAATTATCTTAACCTCCAAAATGGCTAGCCCGTACAACCTGTACATTGTACTTGCCCGTATAATATATATACCCATATATATATATACATACATATGTATGTATATATATATACATACATATGTATGTATATATATATACATACATATGTATGTATATATATATATATATATATATATATATATATATATAGATATATATATATATATGTATGTATGTATGTATGTATGTATGTATGTATTTATAAAATGTTTTGTTTAAAAACGGACTATTTACAAGCGGGTGCGCGGAAAACAAAAATAAAGGTTTGAAATGGATTCAAATCGAAAAGTGTCCAACATAATCGTTGTAGACCTCATCGAGGTGAACAAATTTGATGGTAACCATTTTTCCATACCACATAGATTTGACCCTCAAAAAGACGTCCGAACACAAACTATAACGGACTACTCGAGAACAAGAATAGATCACTCGAGTAGCAGAATGGACCACTCGAGTAGCAGAATGGATCACTCGAATAGCAGAATGGATCACTTGAGTAGCAGAGTGGATCACTCGAGTAGCAGAGTGGATCACTTGAGTAGCAGAATGGATTACTCGAGTAGCAGAATGGATCACTCGAGTAGCAGAATGGATCACTCGAGTTGCAGAATGGATTACTCGAGTAGAAGAATGGATTACTCGAGTAGCAGAATGGATCACTCGAGTAGCAGAATGGATCACTCGAGTAACATAGTGGGTTACTCGAGTAGCAGAGTGCTTTACTCGAGTATCAATACTTAGTACTCGAGATCAAGGATGCAGAACACGAGTGACATAGCAAGGCACTCGTGAGAAAATTCCTGAGTACACGAGAACTCAGATAATTCCTTTGCTTGAACAGTAACTTTTACATATATATCCAAAAAATTAAACTTTATAAATGATAGTAAAATACATTTTTGAATAGTACTATAATATTAAAATAATCATATTTATATATTTTTGAATAAGTAAACACGAGTTCAAAACGGAGGCCCAAACGCGTGCCGAATTAAATGAAATTTGCACCGTAGGCGAACACTGACGCTACGAACACAACGGCGAAGTCAAAACCAAAATCCTACGAGCCATTCTCGAGATATAAATTTTCAAATTTTATGACGAACATAAATTCCACAAAA
Source organism: Platanthera guangdongensis (assembly GCA_039583875.1). Taxonomy (NCBI): domain Eukaryota; kingdom Viridiplantae; phylum Streptophyta; class Magnoliopsida; order Asparagales; family Orchidaceae; genus Platanthera; species Platanthera guangdongensis. The sequence continues at coordinate 77,746,220 of CM077147.1, forward strand.
CTTCAGAAAAACGTCGAGGCCCAAATATCGCTCAGATCGCGATGAAAGCTGACGAGCAAGTACAAAATTACTTAACTTAAATTCCAAATGCAAAATCTTCCCATTTCAACAAGAATTCGGCGGACTCGACCGTATGGACGCGAAAATGTCTTAACGACAATGCGTCGTCAACTTAACGTTAAAAGTAACGTCATGACGTCATAAATATGATGATACCCATTCAAATAAATCTTCGAAAAATCGGGGGCGTTACAGTCACTCCCCATAAAAAGAAGTTTTGTCCCAAAACATAACACAACTCCAAACCAAACCAAAACGATAAAATCAAACTTGGCTGAAAACATAAAGACATACCCGAAATTAAGAGAAGAGGTGCGGAAGAGATTCCCTCATCGCCGATTCCGATTACCACGTCGCGCTCTCGACGTCTTGGTTTCTCCAAAGAATATTGACCATGAGGATGGTCTTCCTTCGCAACAAACGCTCTTAAGAATCCGGAATACGAACAGGTTCTTCCACATACGCAAGGTTGGGCTGAATCTGCGGCATCGAGTTGAGGAATTGATGATCATTACGAACACACTTTCGCAACTGGCTCACATGGAACACATCATGCACACCAGGGAAGATAGCAGGCAATTCCAGCATATAAGTTGACACTCCGATGCGCTCAAGAATCTGGAAAGGTCCCACATACCGGAGGTCTAACTTGTGGTTCCTTCCAAAGCTTTTAACGCCAGACATCGGAGAAACCTTCAGAAAAACCAAATCTCCAACGGCAAACTCCAGATCGACCCTTCGTTGATTAACATACTTCTCATAGCGCTCTTGAGCCACACGGAGCTTTTCTCAAATATGAGTCACGGCACAATTCATCTCCTCAAGGGCTTCCGTACCTAGCAACGGTCTCTCACCAACTTCAGCCTAAAACAAAGGAGTTCTACAATGCCTCCCATATAAGGCCTCAAACGGGGCCATCTGCAGACTCTCTTGATAACTATTATTATACGCAAACTCCATGAGTCTGAGACACTCGTCCCAAGCGCTACCATGATCCAAAATATAACACCGGATCATATCTTCTACGATCTAATTTACCCTTTCCGTCTGACCATTCGTCTGCGGATGATGGGCGGTGGAATACCTTAAATCGGTACCCAACCCCTCCTATAAACTCTTCCAAAAGCGAGACGTAAATCTGGAGTCCCGATCTGATACAATGCTAACAGACACTTCATGTAACCTGATGACCTCTTCAAGGTATAGCTCAACTATCTTCTTCATCGAATACCCAATCTTAAACGGAACAAAGTGATCACACTTTGTCAATCTATCGACTATCACCCAAACAGAGTCGTGCCCACGGGGATATTTTGATAGACCGGTGATGAAATCCATTAAAATACTCTCCCATTTCCAACATGGGATATCAAGTGGTGTCAATTTACCACCAGGCCTTATATGATCAGCCTTAACACGCTGACACGTATAACATTCTCATACAAACTTCACGGTATCATTCTTCATCTCTGACCACCAAACAATTTGCTTTAGATCTTTATACATCTTAGTAGAACCAGGGTGGTAGGCTATACTGGAACCATGAGCTTCAGCACAGATCTTAACACGAACATCGCCAAAGGCGTGGACGCTAAATCTACCCCGATACCACAAGGTATCAAACTCATCCAAAGAGAAATCAGGTTACTCTCCCTTCACAGTTCTATTCCGGAGGTGTGATAAATTCAGATCATCCTTCTGATGTGCTCGAGTAAGAGAAATCCAAGAGGGTTCTTCTGCTTATAGACTAGCAGGCACAGTACGACTCCTAACCTCAATATCCATCAACAAGAATTCTTCTACCAAGTATTGTACCGACAGATTAAAAATTTTGTCTGTCTTTCTACTCAAAGCATAGGCTACTACATTAGCCTTTCCTGGATGATAAAAAATTTCCACTTCATAATCAGCCACATATTCTAACCACCAACGTTGGCGCAGATTTAGATCCTTCTGAGTGAAGACGTACTTCAAACTCTTATGCCCCGTATATATCTTGTACAGCGTGCCATACAATAAGTATCGCCAAAGCTTCAGCGCATAAATTACAGCAGCAAACTCCAAATCGTGCGTAGGATAGTTTCTCTCGTAAATCTTTAGTTACCTCGATCCATACACAATCACCTTACCATCTTGTATTAAAACACAACAAAGTCCGATGTGTGATGCATCAACATACACAGCATACTCAACTCCTTCAGTAGGTAAGGTTAAAATTGGAACAGTGCATAATCTATTCTTCAGTTCTTGAAAAGCCTCTTCACACTTATCACTCCAAATGAATGCAGTATTCTTCTGAGTAAGTCTAGTTAGAGGAGTAGACAACATCGAAAACCCTTCCACGAATCTTCTATAATAGCCAGCCAGGCCTAAGAAACTCCTAATCTTCTTAGGTGTAGAAGGTCTCTCCCATTCCATCACAGTAGAAATCTTGGTCGGGTCTACAGAAATACCGTCCTTGCTTACAATATGACCCAAAAAGGACACCTGAGGTAGCCAAAACTCACACTTGCTCAACTTCGCATATAACTTATGCTCCCTTAGGGTCGACAAAACAAAACGCAAATGCTGAGTATGCTCCTCAACATTGCAGGAATACACCAAAACATCATCTATAAACACAATAATGAATCGGTCCAAGAAATCATTAAACACCCTATTCATCAAATCCATGAAAGCCGAGGGTGCATTGGTTAAACCGAAATACATCACCAAAAACTCATAATGCCCATGCCGCGAATGGAAAGTGGTTCGTGGAATATCTGCCTCATGAATTCTCAACTGGTGGTAGCCTGAGCGAAGATCAATCTTTGAAAATACCGAGCTACCACGCAACTGATTGAACAAATCATCAATCCTTGGCAGGGGATATCTATTATTAATGGTCACCTTATTCAATTCTTTGTAATCGATGCAAAACCTTATCGATCCATCTTTCTTCTTGACGAACAAAGCAGGAGCACCCCACAGAGAAGAACTTGGTTTAATAAAACCACACCTCAATAACTCATCGAGTTGAGTACGAAACTCATCCAACTCACGCGGAGCCATACAGTACGGTGCATTGGCAATAGGATGAGTGTCTAGCTCGAGGTCTATCACAAACTCTATCTCCCTTTTAGGAGGAAGTCCTGGAAGACTATCAGGAAAGACATCTGGAAACTCTCGCACTGCCGAGACATCCTCAAGACGTGGTGTAACAAAAGCTGTTTCCAGAGCAGAAATAAAAGGTAAAAATGCCTCGCAACCAGACTCTATAGCACGACAAGCACGTACCGCAGAAATGACAGGGGAAACCCTGTCCTGAAATTCATAGACGCTCATAGGTTGGTCGTTGTCCATCCTGAAATCTAGTCGCTTAGCCTTGCACTGGATCACCGCATCATACTTGGACAACCAGTCCATGCCCAAAATCACATCAAAGTCCGCCAGATCCAACACCATCAGATTCGCAAAGGCTAGGAAATTGCCTAGGTATATAGGGCATCTCAGATATCCTTGGTTAGATATCACCGAATCACCGGAGGGAAGCTTGACGTTGAATGAGTCTCCTAATTGATCCACATTCTGGCGATATTTATTTATAAAACTCCGCACTACAAAGGAATGGGTGGCACCAGAATCAATGAGAACCTGCGCACACATTTCTAGATTCTCAGAACTATCAAGATCACACATTGATCATGCGAAAACCAGGAAAGCAAGCTCAACAACCAAAAGCAACCGCAGGGGCAAGCAGATCATATATTTTTTTCTTCTTTACAGAGTGAGGTATACATGGCGAGACATGATTTTGCCAGTACACAGGAAGACAGAAAAAATTACAAGTAAAACAATTCGAGCGGACAGAACTGGAGACCGTCGAGACCGCCCAGTCCGCCGAAGTCGCTGAGGACGCCCGAACTGCTACTACTGCTAGAAGATGAATAGAACACAGAGTCCGCCGAGACTGCGAGGTGGTGCGGACATGCTGTTATTCGCTGACTACTACAAGCTGCTGCTGAACTAAAGAACAGACCGCCTACCCGCCCGAGTCCGACGGACATGTTATTGAACTTGGAAAACAGAAGCAGAGAAACTGACAAGCCGCAGAAGCGACCTGCTGAGACTGCCGTTTGAAACCGAAAACTTCACTGACGCTGACTGCAGTCAAAGCCAAACTCCTGGATCCTCAGTGTTAGCCGCGTAACCTGCAAACAACAATCAGTTCTCTACTCAACCCGCACGGACAGGAAAACTCAAACCGCAACAATTAACCAAGAAAACTTACTGTTCACTCAGTTACTGTAGACGTGCCGAGGGGTCTATTTATAGGCGAGGTGAGGAGTGTGGTCACCACCCTAGTGAATAGAGTCACCGCCCCAGCTCGTGCGCTAACACAACCCAGTACGCCAAGTCCGCAAGGACTTGGCCAGACATTAAACAACCCACCAAGATCCAGGTCAAAGTCAGTCCACCACCATACAGACACAATGCCAGTCCGCACAACACAAGCATAGCGCCAGTCCGCCACTCAACACAGCAAGCAGACATCCACAACCCATGCTGCATCAGTCTGCACACTATACGCGGACAGGGCGGCAGTCCGCACAGCTCGAGAACAACGCCACAGTCTGCCATGAGTCCACGACCAACAGGTAGTCCGCCCGGTTAACAGCGGACTCTGCGTACACTGCGAACACTATGGATTTGTCACAGAAAATGACCAAGTCCAGCATCCCATCAAGCAACTAACGCGAGCATGGCGGACACAAAAGACCCAAACCGCCAACCAACAGGACAGTCCGCCACAAGGATGTGGTTAACATCCATCGCATTACTAGAGAGATTGGCAAAAACCCAAAGCCCATCTCCAAAGCCAGTCCGCAATGGCGGACTCCGCGGACGAAAAACAAGTCCGCTACAACACCGCGGATACAACTTCCAATCCGCACGGTTACCCCAAGAACTAGCTAACTACAAGGATGCAGATCAAGCTGAGCTCCGCCAACAGACCGCCAAACATAGTCCGCTCAGGCCGCTCCACAAGATGCCCAAGCCGCTAAGACTTCCTTGGTCATAGACTATCCAGGCCGCACACCAGTCCGCCCAGGCCGCAAACACAGGCCGCCCAGACGGCCCGACCTGCCCATCACCTACTTTCACTTCACAAATTTCAACACTAAGTATCAGAATATATATATATATATATATATATATATATATATATATATATATATATATATATATATATATATATCTACTACTATAAATGAAATATAAACTCATGAGTTCGAAATTAGAATGGTCGTCCGATCATGGTTTGATAATTCTGCTGTCGTCCGACCAAGCTCAATCATACTGCACCCTTTCTCCACATTTTAGTAGGTCTCCTAAACCTACTAACAAGGTTTCCCTAAACTTATGTAAAATTACGTTTTTACCCCAATATAACTCTAAAAATAAGGAAATGTTGACTGTGAAATCGGGCGGGCTGATTATGGACTGACAGCTTCGCATAGCACGCTCTGAAAAGCAAGCCTGGGCCGGCCCAACTCAGCATAAGAAAGTCCCAGTCGAGCCGTTGAAAAGGATTTCAAACAACCATTCTGCATATGCCTTATAAACGCACAGATGTAATTTCAACCGGGCAATGTGGGACTAAAGAGGCATGTTTTTCACGTTTTAATTAATTAATTAAAAAATTAATTACAAATAGTAATTCATTAACATTAAAAGTAGGCGGAGCGTTGCTAGACTGGCCACGCTCGGCCTGCTTTTAAGTTTATTCAATTGTTTTTTTTATTTTTTAATTAACAATATAATTTATCGATATTTTAAATTAATTAATAGTTAATAACAAGTTAATTTATTTATTTATTTATTTATTGATGTTTGCACGTGCTCATTTTGAGTACTCAAATATTTGTCGTCAGGGGCTGGCGACGCCCGCCATCGCTAGCCGGGTACTGTGGCGCGTGGCCAACGGGCCGGAGGCCCTTGCCTGTCACACGTATATATATATATATATATATATATATATATATATATATATATATATATATATATATATATATATATATATATATATAGATATATAGATATAGATATATATACGAGTGCCCGGCACGGGGCTCCGCCCCTACTATCAATCGCGACAGTACCCGACCCGCCCCTACGACCCCGCACGACTGTACCCGGCCTGCCGTACGACCTCGCGCAACTGTACTTGGTCTGTCCCTACGGCCCCGCGCGACTGTACCTGGCCCGCCACTGCGACCTCGCGCAACTGTACCTGACTATAATATATTTATATGTAATAATGAATTATATTATACCTATATTTATATATATATTTTTATAAAATACAAAAAATATAACAATATTTAAATAAATTATTTGACTTGTTATCACAGTTGTCTTCTTGCCTCATTGGATTGAGTTTTTTCTCTTGTCCTTGAGGTCATGGGTTCGAAACTTGATAGACTCGTTTAAATTAAAATATAATTTTAATAGCCAACCGTCCATCTTTTTAAGAATTATAGTGGCAAAATTGTAATTTCACATAGGTTTAGGACACCCTAGTAGTAGGTTTAGGAGACCTACTAAAATGTGGAGAGATGAAATGATTTTATTGTGCTCGATCAGACGGTTGTTGAATTATGAACTCATGATCTGACGGCTTACAGAATTTTGAACTCATGATATTCGCATATCACAGTATTTCTTTATATATGGTATATCTATATATATACATATATATATACATATATGTATACATATATACATATATATATACATATATGTATACATATATGTATATATATACATATATATACATATATGTATACATATATGTATATATATATATACATATATATATACATATATATATACATATATGTATACATATATGTATACATATATGTATATACATACATATATATATATATATATATATATATATATATATATATATATATATATATATATATATATATATATATATATATATATATATACATATATGTATATATATACACATATACATATATGTATATACACATATACATATATATGTATACATATATGTATATATATATATACATATATATATACATATATATGTATACATATATGTATATATATACATATATATATATATACATATATATATATATATATATATATATATATATATATATATATATATATATATATATAGATATATGTATATATATACATATATGTATATATATACATATATGTATATGTATATGTATATACATATACATATATATATATGTATATATACATATACATATACAAACATATACATATACATATATATATATGTATATGTGTATACATATATATATATATATATATATATATACATATACATATACATATATATATATATATATATATATATATATATATATATATATATATATATATATATATATATATATATATATATATATATATATATATACATATACATATACAGATACAGATACATATATATATATGTATATATATATACATATATATATACATACATATATATATACATATATATATATATATACATATACATATATGTATGTATATATATATATATGTATATATATATACATATACATGTATGTATGTATATATATATATGTATATATATATACATATATAAATATGTATGTATATATATATATATATATATATATATATATAATATATATATATATATATATATATATAAGTTTTGTCTAAAAATGGAGTATTTACGAGTGGTGTGCGGAAAATGAAAATAGAGGCTCAGGATGGTTTTAAATTGAAAAGTGTCTAACATGAAAATTGTATATCTCGGCGAGACGAACAAATTTCATGTTAATCATTTTTCCATACGATATTGATTTGACCCTCAAAAAGACGTCTGAACGCAAACTACAATGGACTACTCACTCGAGAACAAGAATAGATCATTCGAGTAACAGAATGGATCACTCGAGTAGCAGAATGGATCACTCGAGTAGCAGAATGGATTACTCGAGTAGTAGAGTGGATTACTAGAGTAGCAGAATGGATCACTCGAGTAGCAGAATGGATTACTCAAGTAGTAGAATGGATTACTCGAGTAGTAGAATGGATTACTCGAGTAGCAGAATGGATCACTCGAATAGCAGAATGGATCACTCGAGTAGCAGAGTGGATTACTCGAGTAGCAGAGTGCTTTACTCGAGTATCAATACTTTGTACTCGAGATCAAGGATGCGGAACACGAGTGACATTGCAATGCACTCGAGAGAAAATTCCTGAGTACACGAGAACTCAGATAATTCCTTTGCGTGAACAATAACTTTTACATATATATCCAAAAAATTAAACTTTATAAATAAATAGTAAAATACATTTTTGAATAGTACTATAATATTAAAATAATCATATTTATATTTTTTTTGAATAATAAAACACGAGTTCAAAACGGAGGTCCAAACGCGCGCCGAATTAAATGAAATTCGCACCGTAGGCGAACACTGACGCTACGAACACAACTGCGAAGTCAAAAACAAAATCAGACGAACCATTCTCGAGATATGAATTTTCAAAGTTTACGACGAACATAAATTCCACTAAACTTCGAAAAAAACGTCGAGGCCCAAATATCGCTCGGATCACGACGAAACTTGACGAGCAAGTACAAAAGTACTTAACTTAAATTCCAAATGCAAAATCTTCCCATTACAACAAGAATTCGGCCGACTTGACCGTACGGACGCGAAAATGTCTTAACGGCAATGCGTCGTCAACTCCACGTTGAAAGAAACGCCACAACGTCATAAATATGACGATATCCATCCAAATAAAATCTTCGAAAAATCGGGGGTGTTACATCAGCTCTCCACCGGCCATGCCTACGTGCTCGGCTTCGGCCTTTATGGCCGCGAGAACGCCGAGGCCTATAAGGGTATGGCCCTACGATAGCTCGGCCACAAAGGCATGCAAGCCCATATGCAGGTCATGGAGCTACATCATATGATAATCCACCGCAGCTTCAACCTCAATAACAACCTCCAGAAAGCCGAGCTGGCAAACGACGTCGCCAAAGACAAGTCTGTCGACCTAGTGAGGCAACTCGACATCGCCGGGAACTTACTCACACAAGCAGCCTGCGGGCTGGTAAGCATCTGGCTGCTTCCTCCCCTTTTTACTTTAGAATTTTCCATCCTCTGTTATAAACGTGCTTCTTTTTTCTTCTTCAGGATGTCAAGGCCGGTGAGGAGTTGCGGGCTCACGCTGCTGGGTTGGAAGAGGAGAACAACCAGCTGCACGTACACCTTGCTGAGCTGGAGGGGGAGAACGAGGCGTTGAAGGAGGAGAACAAGGGACTCCATCGCGAGGTTCGCCGCCAAGCGCAAATCTTCTTCCCTCCGGGCAACAACGAGCCCACCTTCACGTATAAGAGCCCAAGGATCTTTGGCGAGGCTGATGTCGCTGAAAGTCTGCGGGTCAACTCGATCGCCTCCGCCGAGTGTACCCTTCAGATGATGAAAAACACGGGGGGTGCTGGTGGAGGGCTACTAGGGGATCACGACCTGAGATGTTATGTCGAGTCTGTTCCCGGCGGTGCCGCCTAGCAAGAAGGAGGACAGCCTCGATCTGCTATTTGGGAAGGGCTTCCAAGATGACTTGTCCGCTGGACGGGGCGAAGATCGCTAGTCCGACGGGGGAGGCGAAAGCTGATTCTTTCCCACCTCTTTTTGTAACCTCGCCTGGGCGAGCTCCCTTTTTATAATCAACATTATATAATTGAAAATAGTTTTGATATGGATTTTGTCTTTACTTTTTCTATCTTTTTTCTGGGCTTCCTTGTTGTGACGTACTCGCTTGTGAGCTCTCCTCCTTGGATGACCTCGCGAGGATAGATCTTACCAGTAGAATAGATGTTATGACTTGTACCCATGAGTAGACCTTGAGAGCTCGCTAGTCCTAGACGATCCGGGGGTGGACCACTCGCTGCACTGGGATTACCACCCCTGAGCTCGCTCGCGAGCTGCCTCCTTTTTCACCAATGTGAAGCCAAAATTGCCAAAAATTTCACATGTAAAACTGAAGGGAGGTGAAGTGCCCTACTGGAGCTCGCCTTCTTCGGCGGGTGCCAAGGACTCGGCTCATCATACCTTTGCTTAGCTGGACCAGCGAGTCCCGACTCGCCTGTAAAGATTCCTCTCTTCCTGTTTTTAGGAAAAAAGCCAAACTTCTCAAGTAATATCTAGAGAGTATAGGACTTCCCCGAGTGACATCCAACCCTGCCAGCTTGGTAAGAGCCTGGTAGCGGGATATGCTCGAGGTTTGGGTGGACTCTCTCAAGTGATATCCAGCCCTGCCAGCTAGATGAGAGCCTGGCAGCGAGATCTGCTCGGGGTCTGGGTAGACTGTCTCGGGTAACATCCAGCCCTGCCAGCTAGGTGGGATCCTGGCAGCGGAATCTGCTCGGGGTCTAGGTAGATGCCATCGAGTGACATCCAACCCTGCCAGCTAGGTGAGAGCTTGGCAGCGGGATCTTCTCCGGGTGCGGGTAGACGCCATCGAGTGACATCCATCCCTGCCAGCTAGGTGAGAGCCTGGCAGCGGGATCTGCTCGGGTTCCGGGTAGATGCCATCGAGTGACATCCAGCCATGCCAGCTAGTTGAGAGCCTGGCAACGGGATCTGCTCGGGACCGGGTAGACGCCATCGAGTGACATCCAGCCCTGCTAGCTAGGTGAGAGCCTGGTAGCGGGATCTGCTCAGGGTTTGGGTAGACTCCATCGAGTGACATCTAGCCCTACCAGCTAGGTGAGGGCCTGACAACGAGATTTGCTCGGGGACTGGGTAGACGCCATCGAGTGACATCCAGCCTTGCCAGCTAGGTGAGAGCCTGTCAGCTGGATCTGCTCGGGGTATATTAAATGAACACCTCACCCTCTCACGTGAATTTCTGTAGGAGGATTAGCACATCAAAAAGTTTTATTAAAAACTAGACATCACTTACATATCTCAAAGATAAAAACATTTCAAGCCCTCCACATTTTGGAGACGATACCCTCGTGATTTTAATGTTTCTTCTATAATGTATGGACCCTCCAAATTGGGGTTGAGCTTCCCCACGACTGCTGATCTTCCCGCTTCATCTACCTTTTTAAAAACCAAGTCCCTCTCCGCAAATTTTTTAACTCAGACGTGCTTGTCAAAGTACTTAGCCATTCTCCTCTTCACTTCTTCCTATCGGATGGCGGAGAGGTCGCGCATCTCCTCTACTATGTCAAGGGAGAGTCGTAGCTCCTCCTTGTTTTTGGCCCGACATTCTTCTCTGCCTTCCTCTATCGCGATCACCCGAGGAATTTGAACTTCAAATTCTACGGGGAGTACTGCCACACATCCATGGGAGAGCTTGAAAGGGGTATCCCCTGTTGCTATGTTGGGGGTGGTCCTCAGGGCCGAGAGAACTGAGGGAAGCTGCTCCACCCAGGTCCCTTTCAGGTTTTCTACCTTCTTCTTCAGGAGGTTCACAATTATCTTGTTCGCTGCCTCCACCTGCCCGTTGCTCCTGGGGTGGTGGACTGAGGTAAATCTGAGGTCAATTCCAAGCTGCTCGCAGAAGCTAGTGAATTTTGCGCTGCAGAACTGAGGACCGTTGTTCGTGACGATGGCCTATGGCAACCCATGATGGTATATGATCGCCCCCAAAACAAAATTTCTGATGACTTGGGAAGTAACTTTGGCCAGCGCCCTCACTTCAGCCACTTAGAAAAAAAGTCAATCATTACTAGCAGGAACCTCCTCTGCCCGCTGGCCTGGGGGAATGGTCCAACCAAGTCCATTCCCCAAATTTCAAAGGGCCAAAGGGACGTGATACTCTTGAGGCGTTGAACAGGTTGTAGTTGGAGGGGGGCAAACAACAGGCATTTATGCCACCTCTTTTCGAATTCTGCAGTGTCATGGCCCAAGGTTGGCCAGAAATACCCTTGTATGAGAATCCTCCCTTCTAGGGTCCGACTCCCTGAGTGACTCCCATACTCCCCGAAGTGGACCTCTTCCAAGATCCTCTGAGCCTCCCTCTCAGCCACACAATGGGACAACATCCACAAAAGAGTCTTCCGATACAATTATCCATCCCGGAGGAGATAGTATGCCGACTTGTACCTGAACTTCCTCTTGTCCATCCCCTCTGGATGCTCCCCTATGGAAAGAAAGGTCGTGAATGGTTCCATCCACGTGGGGTGTTGATCCACTTCCATCAGCTCTCCCTCTTCAATGGAAGGGCGAAATAGATCAGTGATGGTACCCCCCATCCGGGGGCCATGCTTTGTCAGTTGATCGACCTGCTCGTTCTCCTCCCTGGGCACGTGTCGGATGGAGAAGGTCTGAAACATGCTGATGACCCCCTTCGCTTTTGCTAAGTATAGCCGGAGGGTAGGTTCCCTTACCTCGAATTCCCCATTGATTTGGGAAGCCACCACCATAGAGTCAGTGAGGACCTCCACGTCTAGCACCCCCAGTTCCCTGTCCAGGCGGAACCCTGCTATTACGGCCTCATACTCGGCTTGGTTGTTAGTAATGGGGAAGTGGACCACCACTGTTTGCTCAATCCTCTCCCCTTGGGGGCTTTCCAAGACTACCCCTACCCCCAAGGAATGATTCCCTGAAACGCCATCCTCCTTCACCTTCCATGAAGTTGGAAGAGTGAGTTCCTCCTCCTCCACTTCGACCACGTAGTCGGTCAAAAAGTCCGTCATCGCTTGGGCCTTGATCGAGAGGCGGGGGACGGAGGAGATGTCAAAGTCGCTGAGCTCTACCGACCATTTGGCTAGCCTGCCTGAATGCTCCACCCCCTCAAAGATGTTGTGTAGGGGATGGTCAGTCACCACTTGGATGGAGTGTGCCTCGAAGTAGGATCAGAGACTCCAGGCCGAGATGATTAGAGCGAAGGCTAGCTTTTCCAAGATCGGATATCGAAGTTCGGCCCTCCTGAGGACCCGAATCACGTAGTATATGGGGAGTTATTTCTTCCCCTCTACTCAAACCAGGATGGAGCTCAGGGCCTTTGACCCGACCCCAAGATACAAATACAGGTCCTCCCCTTCCTTTGGCCTTTGGAGCAGCGGAGCCTAGGTCAACTGCCTCTTCAGGGCCTGGAATGCCTCCTCGGACTCATTCGTCCACTCGAACTTTTGCCCCCCCATAGTGTCTTGAAGATGGGGAGCATTTTTCCCCGCCCCGGGAGAGGAATCTGCTCAATCCTGCCAGCTTCCCTGTTAACCGCTGTACCTATTTAGCATTCCGTGGTGACCCTAGTTCCATGATGGCCTTGACCTTATCAGGATTTGGCTCGACCCCCACGGGGGTGAGGAGATGCCCCAAGAACTTTCCTCTGCTTGCCCCGAAAATGCATTTCAGGAGATTCAGCCGCATCTTATATTTGTGCAGGGTGGCGAAGGTTTCCTCCAGGTCCTGGAGGTGAGAGTCCACGTCTTGACTCTTGATCATGAGGTCATCTACGTACACCTCCAGGTTCCTCCCCTTCTGTTCCCGGAAGACCCTGTCCATCATCTTCTGGTATGTCGCCCCTGCATTCTTCAGCCCAAAGGGCATCATTTTATAGCAGTAGCACCCATCCCCCATGATGAACGAGACATCCTTGATGTCTGGGGGTGCATCCTGATCTAGTGGTAACCTGAAACTGCATCTAAGAAACTCATTATAGGAAAACCGAAGGCTGAGTAAACCAGCGCATTGATCCGAGGCAAGGGATAACAGTACTTAGGACATGATTTATTAAGTAAAGAAAAATCAACACACATATGCCACCGACCGTCTCTTTTTTTAACCATAACAACATTGGAGACCCAGCCGGGGTACTGTATTTTAGATACAAAGCTGGCCTTGAGGAGTTTGGCCACCTCCTCCCTGACGGGCTTGAGTAGCTTGTCCGCGGCGGACCTCTTCTTCTATTGGATGGGGCGTGCTCCCGGGTCCAGGTTGAGGCGGTGGCAAGCAACATCCGCATCAACCACCGACATCTCTGATGTGCTCCATGAGAAGATGTCGACATACTTTTGAATGCATGTCAACATCTTGCCCTGAGCCTCCGGGGTCAACCCCCCACTAATGCGAACCTTCTCCACCCTACCTTTAAGGGTGAGAACTTCCATCTCCACCACCTCTTTTGCAGCCTCCAACCTGGACTGCTCCCCCCATTCTACGACGTCCCTCTCCTCCGGGACAAGAACCTCCGCTTCCACCTCTTCCTCTGTTGCCATCGCCTCAGCCAATTCCTCTTGGTCTCCTCCTAAAATCACTTGGGTGCAGCTTTCTTCTCTCTCCATCCCCTCTCTGCCCACCTCTTGCTCCGCCTCCTCCATTCTCCACTCCATATCCTCAGCCCCTACCTACCAGGAGATAGAGTTCACGGCGGTGACATAGCACTCCCTCGCTACTTTGGGGTCACCCCGAACCCGGACCTGGATCCCCTCGGCGTTGAACTTCAGGCATTGGTGGAAGGACGAGGGGACGCAGCGGAAGGTGCTGATGAGGGGCCTTCTAAAGATGGCATTATAGCTACTAGGGGCATCCAGGATGACAATTTGGCAGTTCCAGGACAGCCCCCCAGGGTGACGTGGAGCCCCACTCCTCCTTCTACCTCCTTCCTCTCCCCCGAGAACCAAAATAAGGGGCCATCTTAAGCCATCACCCTCTTCGCCTCCACTTTCATTGCATCGAATGCCTTCTTGGAGATGATGTTGACGGAGCTCCCAATGTCAATGAGGATCCTAGAGATGGTGAAATTCTCGATGGACATCTGGATGACCAGCGCATCGTAGAAGGGATCCTCATGATCTGGCATATCATTCATGGAAAAAGTAATATTCTCTTCTGGACGTGGGGTCTGGGATGTGGTGCCAACTCTCCGATGGTACATAGTATGGAGGCTCTCCTTCCAAGAAGCCTCAACCCTCAGCCCCCCGCCCCCCCAATGGATCCATGTGATCCCTCCATGGGTCCCGACATCCGTCCGGTCTTCACATCGATCCTCCTCTGCCCGAGGCAGGACCTTCTCGATCCTAACCTCCTGGCGACCTTGTTGCTGATACTGCTCCCTGTTTCCTCTCATCTCGAGGAACTCCGGGCAAGTGGCTGTGGCGTGCCCTTCTTCCTGGTGGAAGTCGCAGTAGGGCAACTCCACCCTGACTTCTCTCCTCCTTTTCCATACAACCCTCCTCCTTTCTCCCATGGCTATGGCCATGGCATGATCTTGATCGAGGAGGGGAGCTCTCTGGGCCTGCCTCCATCCTGGGGGATGGAACTGATCCTGGCCCCCTAGAGGTTATTCCTTCCCTGGTTACCTCTCTATGGCCCCTGATCCTGCTACTCGTGCCTCCAGCGTACCGGCGGTCCGGCTCCTGACGCCCCCACCTGGGCTATTGATGCTGCTGCAGTTATCGCTGCTTCCTCTGTCGGAACTCAGCTCTCCTCTCCTCCTGACCTCTGCTACCTCTCGGCTCCTCCTCCTTTGTGGCCCACCTGGCCAGCTTCCGGGCAAACTCCGGATTCGACGCCTCCCCGTCGACCTCTCTCACCGCCCTCTCCATCAGCTCCTCGTAGGAGAGAGGCGACACTCTCTTCACCTCCATACTGAAGAAACCCTGTTACAACCCCAGGGTGAAGGCCATCATCAGGCTATGGCCTGACATCTCCTGGACTTGGGTGACCTCCTCCTGGAACCAGTTGACGTAACAACCCAACGTCTCGTTCACTCCCTGCTTGATGTGGAACAGGGACTCCAACTCCTTCTTCCTCCTCTTGGAGGTGGTGAATCTCAACATGAACCCCCGGCGCAAGTCCTCGAAGCAGTAAATGGAGCTAGCCCACAGTTGGTGAAATGACTCCCTCTCCTTATCCTTGAGGGTGATGGCGAAGAGCTGACACTTGAAGCCATCCAACATCTACTAGATCGAGACCACGTGTAATGCCTCCATCCCTCACATGGAATATAACGGTGGGTCCGGTCGGGGCCCCATGCCATATTTCACAGAAAACGGCAGAGTCACGTGTGGAAATCAAAATCTCATTCTACCCGTGTCCTAACACAAAGCATTCTAGCGCAGCCTTTTAAGTTAGATGAACTCAGCACAACAAATGTCCACTAATATACAAACTCCCATTTATATATATAAGCAGGAATGTATACAACACACACACTCATGGCCTTAAGGCCTTACATGTTCCTCTTTCCAAATGTACAGTTTCATACATCAGCACGCAGACCGGCCACACATGAAATCCAAACACGCTTCGCACGGCCTTAAGGGCCTTTCGCTGCAATCCTTCATATCGCTCAATTCAATTCAAGCATCAGCACCTGCAATTAGATATCCACCCAAAAGCGGTAAACAAAGTAACGGTCAGCATTAGCTGACCAATTATAATGACCCTACCCCTTACTCGAGGCAGTGGTTCCTCTCTGTATGCATTGCCATCATAATCTCTATCAATCTGTCAATCACAATATATCACAAACACCGGTATCCACCAGACGCTCCGTGCACTCAGGGAACCTTATTGGTGTACCGGATATTCCAGTCGTCCACCGCCGATCAGAGATTTTTAACTTATTGGTTGGTCGATCCGGTCCCAGTCCACCAATCCCGCATGTTGGTGACATTTCGTCCATCCCACTCAGAGGTACTAACCTCACAGCATTACCACATCAAAACCATAACAGATCGACCCACCCTCGTGGTGTAGCAAGCCGGGTTTATCTCTGCTCCCCAGGCATTACCATAAATCGACCTTCCAACCTATTCCAGATTGACCCACCCTAGTGGTGTAGCAAGTCGGGTTTATCTCGGCTCCCTAGGCGTTGCCACCAATTGACCCCCACTAATACAGATCAACCCACCTTAGTGGTGTAGCAGGTCGGGTTTATCCTGTGCTCCCTAGGCGTTGCTACCAATTGACCTCTCAACACAACCAGAAGCTTACACAAAGCATCCATACATCCATAATCAACATCCATACATCCATACAACAAAGCCAGTACTTATCAATCTTACACATCATTAAATCCACGGAGTCTTCTCCGGTTTACCCATAATCATCACCAATCCAGACTACCCGTCCAGATGGGCTTCACACAACATGCGCATGCCGCACTCCACACTTCTCGCTCTAGATACAGACTCAACCAAGGAATCACTTATGATGTCCACCTCTTGGTGGAGGATCCCATGCATATGCATAAAGAAAGGACTTCGATGTCCAAGAAGGAGATCGTTACCCTTGAAGATCGCTTTGGAGCCATAAACTAGCCGGATGGAAATCACCGCCTTGGCTTTGCCTTTACGAATCTAAACTCGGATCTTAGCTCCGCACTCCACAGCTCCTCCAGCAGCTGGTTTCCCCTTTCCCTTCTTTGCTCCCTTGCTCTCCCTTTCTCTCTCTTTGAGAATGAGAAGAAGGAATGAAATGAAAGCATTGATCCCTCATTCACGGCCTTATCTCAGCAGGGAAGAGCCTGGGCCCTTGGATCCAGGATAAGGAAAACGAACGGCCCTGATTGGCCCAAAAAAAGGCTAAACACGGCCTGGCACGCCATGTGACACACCCGCGTCACAGGCCGTGTCCCTTGAGCGGCACACAGCCGACTCAAATCCAACTAGTACACGGCCGTGTGACACACCCGTGTCACACCTTACACGCTCGTGTCAAGCCAGACACGCCCGTGTCTGATAGGCGTGTACTTCACATAGCACAACTTCATCTCACCCGAGCGGGACACGGCCATTGGACATGCCCGTGTCCCAGGCCATATACAAAGGACACGCCCTGTGATACGCCCGTGTCACAGGCCGTGTACTCTGAACTCGACGATCGTCGACCAAATTTTGTCGACCACACACCCAACTGCTCAACCCGAGCACGACACGCCCGGAGACACGCCCGTGTCCCAGGCCGTATCACCCAACCCTGAACCCAAAGTGGGCTTTGGGGGTGTTACAATCCTCCCCTCCTTCAAAATAATATTGTCCTGAAATTTGGCTCAACTACAGACGCTCATCTAAGCACTACTCATTACATCATCAGCAATCGATCACTCAACTAAAGCGAGCCGGGTTAGAGCTCAGTGTCCGCAGCTTGTCTCGCCCCAAGTCATCGTACAAAACAACAACACATGCAGCGCATACACACATACAAATCTCGCACATGTGCACATCCATCCTCAAGTTCATCTCATGATGTATATCCAAAAACATTCTATATCTATACCACGATTGATCGATCACTTACATAATACCAAATGTGCACCAAGATTTACATGACGTAGAAGATCTATGTACTCAACCATCACATGATTCGTAACAGGATTCACATCATCAAGGTGATACGAGTCACTTTTCTATGCTTACTTCCACTCAGCTGCCTGATTTGGCGTCAAGTTAAACACTCGAGGCTATACTTCACCAATTGCGCTTTGCGGCTCTTGCACTTCCAAATTATGCAATCGAGGTTGCATCCGGGATGCAGATGACTCGGCCACTACTTTACCCTTTTTGTCATAAGACGCACCTGTCTTTTCCTCACTCCTTGCAGGGGCATTCCAACAATATTTGTGTATATGTCCTTGCTTGACGCAATTAAAACATGTACGTGTATCAACACGTCCTTGCCCATAGGTTGCTCTCGAAGAAACAGTCGATGGAGCTGATTCAGCAGGCCTGAACCTTTTCTTCACTCGTCTTCTAAACTCTAATTGCTCCGCCTGTGGTACTTTGAATTCTGGCTTCTCCACTGTCAGTCTCTTCTTCTCTTGTACCCGCTTCAAATCTTTCTCCAGCGCACGGGCTGTATCGACCAATGCTTGAAAGCCTTCGTTTACCGAACTCGGGAGTACCAACCTTAACTCATCTCGCAGTCCCTCATAAAATCGATTTGTCTTTCGTGCTTCCTCAGCGAAGGTAGACCACGCATAGCGCCCCAGTCTGGTAAACTCATGCAGGTACGTATCAATATTAGTCTCACCCTGCACCAGACGTTGAACCTCATTCTCCATCGCAATCCGCTGTGACACTGGCAAATACTTGGCGAGAAACAATCTAGAGAACTCGTCAATGGATATCTCCTCTAAACCTTGACCTGCCTAGTGATGCACTTCCACATCATCCCACCACAGTCTCGCATCTCCTTCCAGCAGAAGAGTGGCTAAGGTCACTTTCTGCTCCTCCGCAATCCTGATTGAAATCAGGATCCTCTTCACTCTTACAAGCCAATCTTCCGCCTGCGTTGAGGACGTCGCCCCACCAAACGTAGGTGGATGAAATTCCATAAACCTTTTCAACTGCTCATCCGTTGCTTGCTCATCCACCACAACTACAGCGCGCTCTTGCCTTGCACCAGGCCGTACTAGCACCCCTGCAGGCCTTGCCTGCCCAGTAGGCTGTGCCTGTAATACTGCGAGCACCATCTCAGTCACCACACATGTGGTCTCCGCCGAGAGAGGTGCAGGCGCTTCAATGGGTGCCGCACTCTCATCCGACCGCTGGGGCTCAGACTGCCCAACACCACTCCTCGCCACCTATCAATGTACAAAACGCCATTAATCAACCATTTCACAACGATGATTATACATTGAATACATGGTGATGCTTCTCACATGCATGTATAACATTCCTAGTGGACATTCTTGAGTTCAATTATGTTCTCCCTCCCATAAATCTCAAACCTGGCTCTGATACCACTTTGTAACGCCTCCATCCGTCAAATGGAATATAACGGTGGGTCCAGCCAGGGCCCCACGCCATATTTCACAGACAAACGGCGGAGTCATGTGTGGAAATCAAAATCTCATTCGACTCATGTCCTAACGCAAAGCATTCTAGTGTAGCCTTTTAAGTTAGATGAACTCAGCACAACGAATGTCCACTAATATACAAACTCCCCATTTATATATATATAAGCAGGAATGTATACAATACACACACTCATGGCCTTAAGGCCTTACAGGTTCCTCTTTCCAAATGTACAGTTTCATACATCGGCACGCAGGCCGGCCACACATAAAATCCAAACACGCTTCGCACGGCCTTTAAGGGCCTTTCGCTGCAATCCTTCATACCACTCAATTCAATTCAAGCATTAGCACCTGCAATTAGATATCCACCCAAAAGCGGTAAACAAAGTAACGGTCAGCATTAGCTGACCAATTATAACGAAATCACAACCATATCATAAATGTCGGTATCCACCAGACGCTCCGTACACTCAGGGCACCTTATTGGTGTACCGGATATTCCAGTCGTCCACCGCCGATCAGAGGTTTTTAACTTGTTGGTTGGCCGGTCCGGTCCTAGTCCACCAATCCCGCAGGTTGGCGACATTCCATCCATCCCACTCAGAGGTACTAACCTCACAACATTACCACATCAAAACCATAGCATATCGACCCACCCTCGTGGTGTAGCAAACCGGGTTTATCTCTGCTCCCCAGGCATTACCACCAATCGACCTCCCAACCTATTCCATATCGACTCACCCTAGTGGTGTAGCAAGCCGGGTTTATCTCGTCTCCCCAGGCGTTGCCACCAATCGACCCCTACTAATACAGATCAACCCACCCTAGTGGTATAGCAGGTCAGGTTTATCCCGTGCTCTCCAGGCGTTGCTACCAATTGACCTCTCAATACAACCAGGAGCTTACGCAAAGCATCCATACATCCATAATCAACATCCATACATCCATACATCCATACAATAAAGCCAGTACTCATCAATCTTACACATCATTAAATCCATAGAGTCTTATCCGGTTTACCCATAATCATCACCAATCCAGACTACCCGTCCAGATGGGCTTCATACAGCATGCCTATGCCATACTCCACACTTACGGCTCTAGATGCAGACTCAAACAAGGAATCACTTACGATGTCCACCTCTTGGTGGAGGATCCCATGCATATGCATAAAGAAAGGACATTGATGTCCAAGAAGGAGATCGTTACCCTTGAAGATCGCTTTGGAGCCATAAACTAACCAGATGGAAATCACCACCTTGGCTTTGCCTTTACAAATCCAAACTCTGATCTTGGCTACGCACTCCGCAGCTCCTCTAGCAGCTAGTTTCCCTGTTCCCTTCCTTGCTCCCTTGATCTCCCTTTCTCTCTCTTTGAGAATGAGAAGAAGGAATGAAATGGAAGCATTGATCCCTCATTCTCAGCCTTATCTTAGCAGGGAAGAGCCTGGGCACTTGGATCTAGGATAAGGAAAACGAACGGCCCTGATTGGCCCAGAAAAAGGCTGAACACGGCCTGACACGCCCTGTGACACGCCCGTGTCACAGGCCTGTCCCTTGAGCGGCACACAACTGACTCAAATCCAACCAGTACACTGTCGTGTGACACGCCTGTGTCACACCTTACACGCCCGTGTCTAATAGCCATGTACTTTACATAGCACAACTTCATCTCACCCGAGCAGGACACGGCCATTGGACACGCCCGTGTCCCAAGCCGTGTACGAAGGACATGCCCTGTGACACGCCTGTGTCACAGGCTGTGTACTCTGCAAGTACGACATGCCCCGAGACACGCCCGTGTCCCAGGCCATGTCACCCAACCCTGAACCCAAAGTGGGCTTTGGGGGTGTTACACCACGTCCTCGAACCACTGGACATGTTGGACCGGGTCTCCCATCCCGGTGTAGTAAGTTATTTCGGGCTCCCTGAACCCCTCTAGAACTGGGGCAGAAGAAACCAACTCGCTGAAGGGGCTGCCTCCCCCTACCGGGCGAGCTGGAGGGTCTCGCGCACTCGCATCGCCGAACCGGCCTCCGCTTGCCGAGCCGGGGAAGAGCACGCGCCCAGGGAGCTCCCATCCCCTTCCTTCCTCGGCGACCTCCTTCCCAGCTCGCCTGCCTGGAGCATCCTCACCCAGAGTCAGGGTGAGCAAGACTGGGACTGCCGGAGTCTAGCACTCAGCCTGCGCGCCGAGTGCGAACTTAACGAGGTTGATAACCTCCTGCCTGAAATCTTCGAGCATCCCCACCGTGGCCAGCGGGGTTGTGGGTGGCGAGTCGGACCTGTCTGAGCCTTGTCCTTCTCCTCTCGCCATCAAGCCTGCCGAAGATTTTCTGTGCTGACCACTATCCACGCTCACCGCTCCAAAATGTTGAAATCGAAAACTCGGTCTCTTGTGGAGTTCACCCTTGGGGAAGGGGTGATCGCACACTTACTTCTCTCCTACAAGCTAAACGAAAAAAAGAAAACTGACCCAAGGGCTCGGCGTGGAGGTCCCACCACACACCCGAAAGATCTTGGAGCACTTCCCCTCCTTAGCCAAAGGCCGAGCTAAGGCTACCTCAGAAAGTGCAAAAAAATCTGAACACTCGTAAGACCTGCCTTCTGAGGTACCCCTTGGGTCCTATTTATAGATTTCTGAAAATTGCCTGTAAATAGCCAACCTCCGCTGTTTTGAACAGCTATGTGTAGCCCAACCGGGTTTGTTGAAATTTGTGAAGTGAAAGTGGGTGAATGGAGCACTTGGACCTATCCGCGCGGACTACGCGGATAGGGTTGGCGGACTGCTAGGTCGACAGGGATGTTGTAGACGGTTTGTTCTGTAGCGGCCTGGGCAGTTTGTTCGCACGGACTATATGGACAGCAGCGGCGGTTAGCCAGGCCGGCTTATGCTCAGCAGGCAGTTGGATCCCAGGAAGTAACCGAGCGGATAGAAACTCTATTCGCGGAGTCTGGCATGAAGCAGACTGAAGAACTGGAGCTCGGCAGACCAGTTTGGTAGTTTCCTTAGTCTTGCTCTGGTGCAGCGGCAAGTGGAAGCCGTGGAGACCGCCAGTCAGTGCGGACCGATACTGGAGCTTACCGGGAGAGGCAGTTTGAATCCAGTGTCCGCCAGTAAGTGCGGACTGGCCCTTGTGTCCAGTGGTGTGGACTTAGTTGGTTCTGAACCAAGTCTATGTTTGGCTCAGTCCGGGGAGATTGCGCAATGGCGGGCGGACTGCTTCTCAGTCTGCCAAGCTCGACAGAAGTGATGTGGACCTTGGTTGTGAGTTTGGGAGAAGCGAACTGGAGATTGTGTCTGCAACTATGTGCGGACTGGAGCTGGAGTCCACTGAGTCCGACAGCTACCTTGCTGGCGTGGCTGTGGAGTTGGGATATGCGGACTGGAGCAATCTGCGGGATATGCAGACTAGAGAAGTCTGTGGTATGCGGACTGGAGTCGTCTGCAGCGATATGCAGACTAGAGCTGTCTGCAGTATGTGCGGACTGGATCAGCGTGTTTGTGTTGAAATTTGTGAAGTGAAAGTTGGTGAATGGAGCACTTGGACCTATCCATGCGGACTACGCAGACAGGGTTGGTAGACTACTAGGTTGGCAGAGATGTTGTAGAAGGTTTGTTCTGTAGTGGCCTGGGCGGTCTGTTCGCGTGGACTACGCGGACAGCAGTGGCTGTTAGCCAGGCCGGCTTTTGCTTAGTAGGTAGTTGGATCACAGGAAGTAACCGGGCAGATAGAAACTCTATCCGCGGAGTCCAGCATGAAGCGGACTGAAGATCTGGAGCCCGGCAGACCAGTTTGGCAGTTGCCTTGGTCTTGCTCTGGTGCAGCGGCAAGTGGAAGCCGCGGAGACCGCCATTCAGTGCGGGCTGATACTGGAGTTCGGTGGGACAGGCGGGCTGGATCCAGTGTCCTCCAGTAAGTGCGAACTGGCCCTTGTGTCCAGTTGAGTGGACTTGGTTGGGTCTGAACCAAGTCCATGTTTGGCTCAGTCCGGGGAGATCGCGCAGTGGAGCGCATACTACTTCTCAGTCTGCCAAGCTCGGCAGAAGTGTTGTGGGTCTTGGTTACGAGTTTGGGAGAAGCGGACTGGAGATTGTGTCCGCAACTGTGTGCGGACTGGAGCTAGAGTCCGCTGACTTCGGTTGTTGCCTTGGTGGTGAAGTCATGGGATCGGGATTGGCGGACTGACGTCTTATGTCCGCTGATTGGCGGACTGTTGTTGTGGAGTCCGGCTGTGGTGGTCTTGGCTTGTCCCTTGGCGACAAGGCAGACTGTCGATTGTGTCCGGCCTTGGAAAACCTAGGAAGGTTGGCTATCTTGCACAGGCGCGACGGACTAGAATGTATCCGCGGATAGCGAAGATGTCTTGTTGTGGGATGTGGCAGTAATCCTATCGGCTAGGGCGGTGACCACACTCATCATCATGCCTATAAATAGGACCCATGTCACATCAAGATTAAGGAACCAACCGAAGTAAGTGAACAGTAACTTGAGCGCGCACAAGTTGCTGCAGACTACTTTTTGGTGTCCGCGCAGTTTGGTTAAGTTGACCGGGTTGTGCTGTGCAGGTTGCGCGGATAGCGCTGAAAGCCAGTACTTGGCTCTGATTGCGGTCAGGGACAGTGCGGACTCTGCGGTTAAGCAACAAACAGAAAACATCAGGTTGCAGACAGCGACCAGACGGTCTTCTCTTTGGCAACTTGGTTTGGGGTTCAATAAGTCGCCTGCTAAAGGCGGACTATTATGTTCGGCATCGCAGCGTGTGCGGTTTGGCGTCTAGGCGACCTCACGGTCAGGCGTCTTGTAGTTCGGCGGTTAGAGCTAGCATTGGAATAATGGGTAGTCCACGCGGCTTGGGTTGCGGTCTGGTGACCTGGCGGACTGAGCGGACTCTACAGCAGTAAACTGGCAGCTTGATGGTTGAGTCCGCACAGCTTGTTTCTCTTGAGCCCGTATAAGTTGCTGCGGACTGCTTTTTGGTGTCCGCACGGTTTGGTTGAGTTGACCGGGTTGTGCTGTGCAGGTTGTGCGGATAGCGCTGGAAAGCCAGGACTTTGCTCTGATTACGGTCAGGGACAGTGCGGACTCTACGGTTAAGCAATAGGCGGCAAACAGCAGGTCACAGACAGCGACCAGACGGTCTTCTCTTTGGCAACTTGGTTCGGGGTTCAATAAGACGCCTGCTTCAGGCGGAATGTTCTGTTCGACATCGCAACTTGTGCGGTCTGGCGGCTAGGCGACCTCACGGTCAGGCGGCTTGCAGATCGACGGTTAGAGCTAGCATTGGAATAAGGGGTAGTTCACGCGGCTTGGGTTGCGGTCTGGCGACCTGACGGACTAAGCGGACTCCACAGCAGTAGACCGGCGGCTTGGTGGTTGAGTCCGTGCGGCTTGTTTCTCTTATCTTGTTTTTTGTAGTTCTCTGCTTTCCCTTGTGTTAAAGTAGCGAACAAACGACCAAAAACAAGCCGGAGTTTTGAATAATTGAAAGTTTTATTATCCAAAAAGATATTTATTACAAAGGTATACCCTCCCTTATATAGAATGGAGGAGAGATGAGAGAATACAAATAAGAGATGTGAGACTAAAAATTTACAAGACTAAGCGGACTATACAAAACAAACCGCACAAGCCGCGCGGTTAGACAGAAGGGCTAACCGCACGGCTACCACCAGAGAGAAAGAGAGATTGCCAGGGTAGACCGCTAGACTGCCCGGTCTCCAAGCTGGCTGAGACAAACCGCCAGACCGCACGGTCTTCAAACCGCCAAGACAGACCGCCAGACCGCCCGGTCACTAACTTCAACACTCCCCCTCAAGCTGGAGCATATATATCGATCATGCCCAACTTGTCACAAACATGAAGAAACGAGGCAGAAACTGGCTTGGTGAAGTTGTCAGCAAGCTCTTTATCAGAAGTGACAAAGGGAGTGCAAATTTGTTCCTTTAAGATCTCTTCACGAATGAAATGACAGTCGACCTCAATGTGCTTTGTTCTTTCATGGAAGACCGTATTTTTGGAGATGTATATGACGGCCTTATTATCACAGAACATAGGTAGAGGATGGTTGTAGACCTCTCCTAAATCTAGCATGAGAGCCCGCAGCCATTTTAACTCACAAGTGGTCGACGACATACTACGATACTCAGCTTATGCACTGGACCTGGAGACAACAGACTGCTTCTTGCTCTTCCAGCTCACCAGATTTCCCCCAACAAAGGTGCAAAAACCTGAGGTTGGCTTGCGATCGCCTTTGTCATCATCATAACTTGCATCTGAGTATGCTTCAATCCTCAGATGACCATTCTTCTGAAAAAGTAATCCTTTCCCAGGCGCTGCTTTGACATACTCCAAGATCCGCAAGGCGGACTGTAGATGGCACTCCCTAGGTGCTTGCATGAATTGACTCACCTTGCCCACAACATAGGAGATGTCGGGCCTGGTCACTGTGAGATATATGAGCTTACCAACCAGACGCATGTACCGCGAACTATCTAAAAGAGGAGGCGAATCATCTGTCCAAGTTTTGTCTTCTCCAGTTGCCATGGGGCATCGGGCAGGTTTTGCTCCAGTCAATCCTGCCTCTTTTAAAAGATCAAGGGCATACTTACGCTGAGAGAGAACTAAGGAGTCGGGCTTCCGAGAGATTTCGATCCCCAGAAAGTACTTTGGAGAGCCCATATCTTTCGTGATCAGATGTTGGCGAAGATGTCGCTTTGTCATGGCTACCCCTTCCTGGTCATCGCCAGTGAGACGAATATCATCGACGTACACAGCAAGAACAACCAGCCCCGAAGGAGTTTTGCGAATAAATAGAGAGTGATCGGCAGAGCTTCGCGCAAAACCAACGGCCGCCACGATGCCGCTGAACTTGTTAAACCATGCTCGAGGGCTCTGCTTGAGGCCATAAATTGCCTTCTTCAGCCGGCATACTCGTGTCTCCCCCGGAGCAACATACCCAGGAGGTTGCTCCATGTAAACGGCCTTGTGAAGATCACCATAAAGGAAGGCATTCTTGACATCCAGTTGGGAAATCGGCCAATCCCTATTTACCGCCACAGAGAGAAGGACCCGGATAGTGCTGAGACGAGCCACGGGGGAGAAGGTGTCAAAGTAATCAACCCCATAGGTCTGAGTAAAGAACTTAGCAACAAGGCGAGCCTTATAACGATCCACAGTGCCGTCGGGGCCAAATTTGACCACAAAAACCCAGCGACAGCCAACAACATCAGTGCCGAAGGGAGGAGGAACAAGAGTCCAGGTACCCCGTTCAGTTAGGGTCGCCATTTCCTCATCCATGGCCATCTTCCAATGAGGAATAGTAAGGGCCTCCTGGTAGGAGCGGGGTGTGGCAGTGGCAGAGATAGCCAGTGCAAATGTCCTGCGAGAAGGGGTAAGACGATCATAGGAAACAACAGCAGCAAGGGGGTATAGGGTACACGTCCGCACACCTTTGCGAAGAGCTATAGGAAGATCCAGGTCAGCGGGTCCCGCGGCATCCGGAGCATCCGTGGTAGAGAAATCTGGCCCGGGAGTAGAGAGCGACGACGGCAGAGATGAGGGAGAGGGTGGCGGAGGAGGGAGAGAGAGAGGTGGAGGGAGAGGAGTGGATGGAGACAGTGTAGGAGTGGAGATCGTAGGAGGAGGCGAGGGAACGAAGGGAACAACAGGAGAATCAGAAGCTGGGAGAAGAGGAGAGGAGTCATCCGAGAAGTAGGAGGTATTCTTGAAGAAGGTGACGTCAGCAGAGACGAACTGCTTACGAAGGACGGGATCAAAGCAACAATAGCCTTTCTGAGTTGTGGAGTACCACAGAAAGACACATTTGATGGAACGAGGGGAGATCTTATCACTGGTGGCAGAAGGGGTATGCACAAAGGCAGTGCATCCAAAGATTTGGAGAGGTAGAGGAAACGACTCCTTGCCCGGATACAGAATGGAGAATGGGGTTTTTCCGTGGAGAACCGTGTAGGGAATGCGATTGATAAGGTAGCAGGCAAGGAGAACAGCATAGCCCCAATAGGAGCGAGGAACATGCATTTGGGTCATCAAGGTGCGAGGGACATCGAGGAGGTGACGGTTTTTGCGTTCGGCCACAACATTTTGTTGTGAAGTATAGATACAACTAGTTTGATGAATAATCCCATTTTGCATGCAGAATGTAGAAAAGTCATGGCTGATATATTCTTTGGCATTATCAGATCGAAAAACTTTGATAGAAACATTAAACTGAGTTTGGATCATGAGATAGAAGGACGTCCATACAGAGAATAATTCGGAGCGATCTTTTAATAGATACACCCACGTACAGCGAGAGAAATCATCAATGAACATGACAAAATATGAACTACCCCGACCAATGGTAAGAGTAGGAGAAGGACCCCAAATATCGGAGTGGATGAGATCAAACGGACGGGTAGAGCCACGAACGTGTTTTGGAGGGAAGGAGGAGCGGTGATGCTTGCCAAGATGACAGGCCTCACAGTTGAGAGGAGGACTTTGTGGAGGAAGGTGGGGCAGAAGTTGACGAAGAAGACGTGGAGGAGCATGACCAAGGCGGAGATGCCATTGGAGAATATCTGTGGAGGTGGTGGAGAAGGTGGAAAAAGCAGAAATGTTGTCCAGGAAGTATAGGCCGCCACTCTCAGTCCCAGTAGCAATCGTCCGTTGGGAGTCCGGATCCTGAAAAGAGCAAGAAGTAGAAGTAAATGTGACGGAACACTGTAATTGCTTGCATAGAGAGGTAACAGATAATAAGTTGCACGGGAACTGGGGCACATATAGAGTATCCGCCAAGTGAAGAGACAGAGTGACATGAACTATCCCCGTCCCATGGACTGATGATGAACAGCCGTCAGCGAGAATAACTGGGGGCAACCGATCATGTGTTTTTAGGAGAGAAAAACACTGGAGATTGCCGGTCATATGATTTGTAGCACCGGTGTCGATCAGCCATTTTCCTTGAGTAACAACATGGGCACTGACAGAAGACGTGACAACCGAGGCGAACGGCTTGGAGGAGTACATGAAAGCCATGAAAAGAGGAATAAAAACTGCAGCGGTCTCGGTGACAGTACACCAGCGGCAAGAAGGGCCACGACCAAGGTGCAGAGCAAGGCAAAGGGTAAGAAGAGGGAAGCACAAGCCGCGTAACTTAATAGGAGGTCGCGGTGACTAACAGGCAGGAGCGGCTAAAGGAAGAAAGGCAGAGAGGCCGCCGAAACAAGGAAGAACCCGCGCGAACAGTGAGAAAACGAAGCGGTTAGAGAAAGAGATCTGCAACGGTCATGATGATAGATACCAGTAGCCAGAAACACCACGACCAAGCCGCAGATTCAAGAAGAGGGAAAGAAGTCGAGCGGCTAGAAAATAGCCGGCGCGAACAGAAGAAAGGGACACCACGCGAACAGAGAAAAGTCCGTTGGGAGGCAAACAGGTCGCAGCAAGAAGAAGACGAAACAAAGAGGTCGCGCACACAAAGGGCAACGACAAGGAGAGAAGAAGCCGCACGAATAGGGCGCAAGCAGGTAGAAGAAACAAGCCGCGGGGACAGGCCTCGAGAAGAAGAAGCAAGCCGCGCGGACAGGTCGCGAGGTCAGAGACGGCGCACAGAATCAGGAGGAGAAAATCGAGTCCTCTGATACCATGTTAAAGTAGCGAACAAATGACCAAAAACAAGCCGGAGTTTTGAATAATTGAAAGTTTTATTATCCAAAAAGATATCTATTACAAATGTATGCCCTCCCTTATATAGAATGGAGGAGAGATGAGAGAATACAAATAAGAGATGTGAGACTAAAAATTTACAGGACTAAGCGGACTATACAAAACAAACAGCACAAGCCGCGCGGTTAGACAGAAGGGCTAACCGCACGGCTACCACCAGAGAGAAAGAGAGATTGCCAGGGTAGACCGCTAGACCGCCCGGTCTCCAAGCCGACTGAGACAAACCGCCAGACCGCGCGGTCTTCAACCCGCCAAGACAGACCACCAGACCGCCCGGTCACTAACTTCAACACCTTAGGTGGTTGTTTGGTGAAGCATGTCTCGCCATGTATGTCTCGCTGTGTAGAGAAGATTGCTGTGAATCAATAAAGACTCTTGTATTGCATGTGTTTGCTGGTTGACTGGCATTAGTTGAGATAACCCCCGTTCACTCCAGGTTCAAGGGAAGTTTCCGTATGATCAAGGTGTGATCTTGATAGCGCCGAGAATATTAATTTGGCATCAGGCTATCTTGTTGACCACATGGAGAAAATTCAACGTGGTAGTAGTGCCAGGTTATTGAATTTTAACATGGTATCAGAGCTGGATTGAAGTGGATAAGCAGTGATCAACTGAAGTGGTTATTACTCTTTGAAGAGGGAACCAATGGTAGAACCATGACAGTGGAATATGCAAATTGTCTTGGAATTGATCTCCTTACAGAGATGAACTTTGATAGGTGGAAGTCTTGTATGAAGAGCTTTTTCTTGGCGAGGACCTTTGGGAGGTTGTGAAAGAATTGGTTTCAAGATATCCTAAACACCTAGAGGGGAGGTGAATAGGTTCAATTCCTTTTTATTAAGGCAGATAAAATATATTACTGTTAGACAACTTATTCAGCAATTATCACAGTACAGTTTAACAACAAACACAGCCAACACAGAATGCACACAGATTTATAGTGGTTCCCCAAGATACGGGTACATCCACTTTCCCCCTCCGCCTATCTAGCAGTATACTAGATTCGGCCTAACTCCCTTCTTTCTTCTCAGATCCTCAGATCTTACAACTCAGAACCCTAAACGGTTCCTACAGCTCACACTTCACCAAGTGCTACAACTCAGATTCTTCCAGAGAATCCTACCTCTTGAGTCTCTGACAGCCCAAATCACACTTCAACCTGTCTTAGCTTCTTCAAAGCTTCTTGAATTTGAACAAAGTAAGGTTGATCTTCTTGTGAAGTTGGGGATTGTTGGATCCCTAGTTTGATTTGGGCTAGGTTCACTAAGTTAGGATCTTGTGACCCATCTTGTATAGCCAGGGTCATAGTTGTGTCCTAGAGTCTAGGCCAAGTCCTTTGTTTCAACATCTCATGGACCAGCCATCATCAGACTGTCAGAGACTCAAGACTTAGAAAATTTCCAAAGACTCAGTAAAATGAGTTTGACGTTTGTCGAACTCAGGTCGACGATTATCATGCTCAGCTCGACGATCTCAGAGAAAATTCTCTGAGCTGAGCTCGACGAACTTGATTCTCAGGTCGACGATCTTTGAACTCTACCATCAGCATTCCAAGTCTAGACTTTATTCTCTAAACTCCAGTCGACAAACTTAGTTCTCTGGTCGACGATTTCTTGATTCTCTACTTCAACTTATTAATCCAGAAGCCTCTCAGTTTCCTAAGTACAGAATCATCTTCAATTGACGAATTCAAGATTCTCAGCTCGACGAAACAAATTCTCGGGTCGACGATTTCTAGATACTTCACTTCAACACTTCATTCCAGAAGCATCTAAAATATTCTAAGTCCAGAAATACTTTGCTGAACTTCAGTCGACGAAACCAGTTATTAGCTCGATGTACTCCATACACAAAATTGTCAAAGTTTATAATCAATGCAGTTCTACTCTCTGCTCGACGATCTTGGAACTCAGCTCGACAAACAGAAGCCATCTGTTCGACGAACACAGCTTCTCAGCTTGACGAACTATGGACTCAGCTCGATGATTTCTGTTCTCTATTCGACGAATCCAGACTTAGTCATTTCCTTCATTCCGTCCCCTTCCTATTGCAATAATTCCTGAGTAATCAATGCTAAAATATTCTCTGAATATAACAGTTAGACAGAACATTGATTATGGTCTTCTCTAGGATTATTGTTTGCCATTTTTCCATGGGACAGCTGGGGAAATAAATCAATGCAGTTTATTCTCAAGGCCGTCAGCAATTAATGCAGAGGAATTCAAATTTCGAAAGAGAATTTCTTGATAGGAAATATAAAAGAAATTTCCTCTCCTTTCCTGGATAGACAATACAAAGAAGACATACAGAGATAGACAGACAACATAGATATACAATTTGTCAGTCTACAACAAGCAATTATCTGTTGTTCTCTCTTGACAGAACTCTGATAAAAAGATAGAGAACTCTAATATAGAAAAGAAGCCCTAGACTAGAAGAACATTAGCTATCTGAAGAAGAAGAACACAAAATCAAGATCAAGAATCTTCCTTCTTCAACACTCCAGGACACTTCAAAGGACAACGACAAATCCATCTGTCAAGAAGTTCCTGAATACTTTCTGGTCAAGGCTGATAAAGACTGAAGACCTATCACCCTGAAGCAAAACTCCAGTTTTTCCTGAACCATTCTACATCTCAGGGGGAGCTCTTTGCTAATATCATTTCCACTTAAGTCTTCTCAGTTGTATATTGAGAAAGAGAAGACAATATCATCTCTCCACCCCCACTGTATAAAGGGTTATAACTCCCTTCAAAAGTTATTCCTGGTTGCAAGTCACCTGACCAAAAGATTTGAGATTTGATTTTTGAGCACCTGATCAAAAGCTCATTGGTGTCAGGCACCTGATCAAAAATCTGAGTGGATTCCTACCAGGGTGGTAGAAGAGTGGATGTACCCAGGTTGGGGAACCACTATAATTTCTTGTGTTGTCTGGTTGCCCTTTCTTTTTGTTCTTGTTGTATTTGTGCCTTTTTTAGATTGCTGTGTTTATGCTTTATTAATTTATTTGGCAGTCTTTATTTACAGCAAAAGTTATAAATGATTTAAGAATACTCTATTCACCCCCCCTCTAGATTATTTCAGATCTAACACCTCACTTTCAATTGGTATCAGAGCAGGATTCCCTTGGTTGTACAAGCTAACCATTGAACCAAAGATCCTGAGTTAGATCAGTCTTTACATTCCTATTAGATTTATTCTCACACAGCATGACACATAACAAAGATTATGCAAGCACCAGACCTCCAGTATGCAATCTGAATAAGTTTTCCATTTGGAAGGCAAGAATCAAATTGTACATGAACTCTATTGATGAGGATATCTTTAATTCTATTATGACAGGTCCTCCTCAAGCCATTGCCTCTACATCTACAGTAGCTTCAAGCACAAATACAGTTCCACCACCTGAGTGGACTGAAGCCCAGAAGAAGGCTAAAATTGATGATGCCAAGGCCATGAATATTCTGGCCCAAACAATGTCTGATGATATTTTTCAAAAGGTGGCTGAATGCACATCAGCCAAGGCCATATGGGACTCTCTAAATCAAATGGTGGCTGGATCTGCAGATGAAAGGAAGGATTGGAGATACAATCTCATATCCCTATATGAGAATTTCAAGAAGGAGGAAGCTGAGACAGTAGCTGATATGTACAATAGGTTAAGCTCAATCATCAGTGAGCTAAAAACCTTGGACAAGGACATCACCCTCACAGAGGTGAATGATAAGATCCTTATGTGCTTCCCAAGCTTATGGGATTCAAGGATCTGGCCCATCAAGGAGGCCAGAAGCCTAAATGAAACACCAGCCCAATCTCCTCATGCTTCACCAGCTCCAACACCACCATCATCTCCTCTTCTACCACATTTGTCCTCTATACCATCTTTCAATCTACTGTCATCTCCTCCTACTACTCCTTCTCCTCCAGATCAATCCACACAGGATGTCCAGCCAGATGCTCCTCCTCCAAACCCACCAACTACTACCATCCCTCCATCTGTCTCCACTCAACCACCTTCTAGAACACCTTCTACAACTCCACCATTGGACCCCCTCCACAATTTCTTCTGTCATTGCCCTCATCACACCCCTCCTCAAAATAATAATAGCAGAGGCCATTACACCTCTTGCTACTTCTATATCTTCCCTCTCTGCCCAGATTTCTGCCCTCACTGCTGCACCATCTTCAGTAAGGGGCCTGGCTCCAGTCCCCACTGAAACCAGGTAGGGGGAGATGCTTGATGAAGAGGCTGCAGCAGAACCAGTAGCAGATGCAAGAGCAGAAGCAGTAGCAGGTGCAGTAGATGCAACAGCAGTTGTTCCAGTAGAAGTACCAGCAGATGTAGATACTGAGTTAGATTTCATTGATTTTATTCATTTTATTGAAATTGACATGGACATGAATGAGTCAGTAACAGAAGAAATAAATACTGCTGGTGATTTCATTATAAATCCCACAGTAGATTTAGTAAATTTGTTGAAAATTTTTGATACTGCATATTTGAGTTTCCTTCCAACAGACTATACTAAGCCATCTTTGGATATTGTTCCCTATTCTTCTCCAATAAGTCCTAAAGTTGCCAAGCAACTCAGAGACAGTTTTGCTGCTCCAGAGTTTACAGTCATTCCATCCCCTCCAGAAACTTTTTCTGCACCAAGTTTTGTAATGGATGACTCTCCTATGCCAGATCTTGATGCTTTGATCTTGGCTGATATTGAAGAAGAGAATAAGGCAGTTGCTGAAAGCACTATCATAGACAGCTCTCCAGCTCTAGGTCCAATTACAGTTTCTCCTCCAGCTCCATCTCAGACTGAGAAGCCTATTATTTCTATTGAGGCCCTGAAAGCTTTGAATGATCCATATGATAATCCTTAAGAGTCTGAAGATGAGGATGATGATGAAGATGAGGATTCTGATGAGGATCCAAGAAAGAAGAAAGTATCTAAGAAGAGAAAAGCACCTCCTCCTCCTGCTCCTAAACCAAATCCAACAAATGACACTCCCTACTACATTCTTCAGAAAATTACTCCTTATAAGGGAATGTCTGCTTGGATGTGGTTATCCAAGAATGAACAGAAAGAGAGAAAGAGAAGCAGAAGATATTCCCCTCCACCATCTCACAGATATAGAAAGGACGCTCCTCCACCTCCTCCTCCAGCTGCTGGTGCTTCAGGCACAACTTCTCAAAGGACTATCCAATTTCAAACTTATCAAAGACATCAGGGTAGGTCCTCATCCTCTGGAAGCAGCCAGCAAAGACAGTATCCATCTGGCAAGCAGTACCAACATCAACAACAACAGCAACATCAATAATAAAAATAGCAAAAACTTCATGAACATCAACAAGCTGAAAGCTCTAACAGACCTGCTTCTCCACCTGTACCTTTTGAAGATCCAGAAACAACAACAACTTCTAGGATGGCCAGGTTCCAAGAACTTTTTGGCCTTTCTATGATCAACAAAGCCAGAGTTAAAGGAAAGGATCCCTCAGAATATACTACCATGTCTAAATACAGGAAGGAAGAGCTCAAAAGGTTTGAAAAAACTAACAAATTTTTCAATGTTGATGATTACATGAAATTGCACCCAGAAGCAGTAGTGCCTAGGGCCACATCTTTGAAAATCATAGGGGTTGCTGATATGACAATGACTAAGGTGCAAGCTGCTGATCCTAATAGGGAAATTGTTTTTACCAAGCCTGGAGATAAAGGTAAAGAGTAGAAGCCCAAGGAAAAGAAGCAGAAGAAATGATCTCTGAACTATTTAGTTCCTGAAATGTTTTATAACTTCTTTCTATTTTTGATACAAAGCTTGTGTATATATATATCTGCTGCATGTGTTAATTCTCTCTACTAGATATATGCTTTTTTGGTTTGCTTATTTTCATTTTAGTCTGAATCTGTAATTAGTGACCTCACCCAAATAGGGCGAGATTGTTGGATCCCTAGTTTGATTTGGGCTAGGTTCACTAAGTTACGATCTTGTGACCCATCTTGTATAGCCATGGTCATAATTGTGTCCTAGAGTCTAGGCCAAGTCCTTAGTTTCAACATCTCATGGACCAGCCATCATCAGACTGCCAGAGACTCGACTTAGAAAATTTCCAAAGACTCAGTAAAATGAGTTCGACGTTCGTCGAACTCAGGTCGACGATTGTCGTGCTCAGCTCGACGATCTCAGAGAAAATTCTCTGATCTGAGCTCGACAAACTTGATTCTCAGGTCGATGATCTTTGGACTCTACCTTCAGCATTCCAAGTCCAGACTTTATTATCTAGACTCCAGTCGACGAACTTAGGTCTCTGGTCGACGATTTCTGAATTCTCTACTTCAACTTATTAATCCAGAAGCCTCTCAGTTTCCTAAGTCCAGAATCATCTTCAGTCGACAAATTCAAGATTCTCAGCTCGACGAAACAAATTCTCAGGTTGACGATTTCTGGATACTTCACTTCAACACTTCATTCCAGAAGCATCTAAAATATTCTAAGTCTAGAAATACTTTGCTGAACTTCAGTCGACCAAACCAGTTATCAGCTCGACAAACTCCATACACAGAATTGTCAAAGTTTCTAAATAATGCAGTTCTACTCTCTGCTAGATAATCTTGGAACCCAGCTCAACGAACAGAATCCATCTGGTCGACGAACACAGCTTCTCAGCTCGACGAACTGTGGACTCAGCTCGACGATTTCTGTTCTCTGTTCGACGAATCCAGACTTAGTCATTTCCTTCATTCTGTCCACTTCATATTGCAATAATTCCTGAGTAATCAATGCTAAAATATTCTCTAAATATAACCGTTAGACAGAGCATTGATTATGGTCTTCTCCAGGATTATTGCTTGTCGTTTTTCCATGGGACAGTTGGGGAAATAAATCAATTCAGTTTATTCTCAAGGCCATCAGCAATTAATGCAAAGGAATTCAAATTTCGAAAGAGAATTTCTTGACAGGAAATATAAAAGAAATTTCCTCTCCTTTCCTGGATAGACAATACAGAGATAGACAGACAACATAGATACACAGTTAGTCAGTCTGCAACAAGCAATTCTCTGTCGTTCTCTCTTGACAGAACTCTAATAAAAAGATAGATAACTCTGATATAGAAAAGAAGCACTAGACCAGAAGAACATCAGCTATCTGAAGAAGAAGAACACCAAATTAAGATCAAGAGTCTTCCTTCTTCAACACTTCAGGACACTTCAAAGGACAACAACAAATCCATCTGTCAAGAAATTCCTGAATACTTTCTAGTCAAGGCTGATAAAGACCGAAGACCTATCACCCTGAAGCAAAACTCTAGTTTTTCCTGAACCATTCTACATCTCAGGGGGAGCTCTTTGCTAATATCATTTCCACTTAAGTCTTCTCAGTTGTATATTGAGAAAGAGAAGACAATATCATCTCTCCACCCCCACTGTATAAAGGGTTATAACTCCCTTCAAAAGTTATTTCTGGTTGCAAGTCACCTGACCAAAAGACTTGAGGTTTGGTTTTTGAGCACCTGATCAAAAGCTCATTGGTGTCAGTCACTTGATCAAAAATCTGAGTGGATTCCTACCAGGGTGGTAGAAGAGTGGATGTACCCAGGTTGGGGAACCATTATAATTTCTTGTGTTGTCTGGTTGCCCTTTCTGTTTGTTCTTGCTGCGTTTGTGCCTTTTTAGGATTGTTGTTTTTATGCTTTATTAATTTTATTCTGTAGTCTTTATTTACAGCAAAAGCTGTAAAGGATTTAAGAATACTCTATTCACCCCCCCCCTCTAGAGTATTTTAGATCTAACACCTCACTTTCACGGATGATCCTCAATCAAACTTCCTCTTCTTTCAGATGTAGATCTGAATTCTTCTTGCAGATTTGTTCAGAATCTACCCTTAGAGACTTGTTGATCTCTGGATCAGAACTTCTCTGTCTTGTTGGATCTCACTTTATTTGATGATAGAACAGGTCTTTATATAGATCCATCTGAGGTTACCGACTGATCCGGTTTATTACGGCCTTCGGACAGCTCTGACAGATGTAACAACTTTGTTTGTTTTGACAGCTGTCAAGTCTTCAGTCGTGACACCTGATACTTCATTGTATTCTATCTCAGCAGAAAAGTGTCGAGACAATACTTCATATGTGTCAACATAAATAGACCATGTGTCGACACAATTCTTGATGATGTCGACACAGCTCTCATAATGTCGACACAGCCCTTCTTTATCTTCTCAACACAGCTTCTGTGAAATGTGTAGACACAAGTCCTCTGTGTCGACATAATAACTTCTAGTCTCGATAAAGTTGCTGTTGACAGAATTCTGGTGTGTGTCAACACAAGTCCTGTGTGTCGACACAATTATTATCGGCAGAATTCTGGTGTGTGTCGACACAAGTCCTGTATGTCGACATAATTGTTGTCGACATAATTTCTGTGTGTCGACACAAGTCCTGTGTGTCAACACAATCTGGCTGCTGGTGTCGACACCATTCTTCTCAAGTGTCGACACTTGTACTTAGAAACTTTTTCTGCATTTTCTTAACCGGCACATTGAAACTCAACAACCCATCAAATACATATTGATGAATATCATTGAGTTAGGTGAGGCTTCTCCAAATCAGGTACACAGTTTCCAATGTACCCAACAATCTCCCCTTATTTGGAGAAGTCATAACCCTTAGTCAATGATATACATCACTTATAATAAAACAAATATTATGATGTAAACATTTATTTCAAAGTCAAGATTAACCATAAGCAGTCATAGCATGTAACAATATCATCACAGAATATGTTAGAACATATTAATCATGCTTCACAAACCTTCAAGTATACCATATTAAATTAAGGTCTAAACCAAGGAATTTATTAATATATGTTCAGCAATACAGAATAACAAGAATTTAGACCAAAATTTTACATAGACCTAAGCCTAGTCCATCTAACTCTAGGATTGATCATGCTCCTTGATGACAATTCCTTTACCAGACTGAATCTTAGCTTATACATTAGTTTCTGTGTCATCAGCTGGCTTCTTTCCTTTTAGATCTTTCTTCTTGAGCTCTTCAGCCTTGACCTTTTGCCTTTCAAAGTAATGATAAGGCTTTGGAAAGTATTTGCTAGGCTCCACAGAGGTTGCAGGTATTTTTCCAGCTTTGAGATCTCTTCTGAACTGATATATGGCATCTTGCCGCTTCTAATATTTGCTCCATTCTTGTTCAGAATACCACTTGCCTCTATCATGCATATTGTCTTTAACAGCTTGCAAGGCAGTGAGAATAATATTTCTGGAAGTAGGACTCCATTATTCAAAATCAGGCTTTAATTCTGCCTGCTCTCTGAACCTTTTCTTAGATAATTGTGCTTCTTTCTGAGCATCCCTAGATCTTTGTGCTTCTTGCTCTCTTTGAAAAGCAGCTCCAGACATTTCAACCTTTTCAATAATCACATTTTGTACCTCCTGTGGAGGTGGATAGATAATTTGGGCTACTTCCTGCTGAACCCCTTCATTGTAATCAGGTTGAATTCCTAATTCAGCAGTGTTATTATCATCACAGAGAGGTGGATAACCAAGAGTTGCCCTGATGACATTAGTTATCCATTTAGCATGTTCTGAGCCTGCATTGACTAAGACTCTCTTCCCCTTTATGACTTCTCTTTCAATATGGTCTCTTAGATCATCCTTTTAAAATATTATTTGATTAGCTAGGTAATTGGTTCCTTCTTTATAGTAGGCTTTGAACTTCAGTAGTTGATCAGCAATTACCTTTTGAGAGTCCTGAATAGCAGTGTGGACATTAGCCAAAACTGCTTTGAGTTGTTTATCAAACTCAGAATTTTCTTTAACCATGTTTTTAGTGAAAGTAGTGGCTTTATTCTGGAGTTCTGTGACAATAACATTATGAGATTCTGTGAGATTGTCATTCATTCTAATTTGATTCTCCAGAACATATCCTTATTTTATTGCAATGTCATCTATCTGAGTCTTGGCCTCTTGTTGTTGCTTGGCTAAGTAGACAACAACATGACCTCCCTTTTGGAAGCATTCAGTCATTTCCATTTTGTGCAGATTGACTTCAAATCTGATGGATTTGATATCTTGGGCCAAGGTAGACTGCAATTCCTTATGACTCTCATCCACATATTTCTCAAGAGCAACTCTTTGCTCATCCAACTTCATTTGCAGTGACACTAAAAGGGAACTTAAGTCAACTGCAAGTGCTTGTATTTGTGGGGCAATTTGCAAGGTTTTCTTATAGCTTGAGCTCTTCTTCCTGAGCTCCACAAGTTTTCTCTTCTTAGCCCTAGAGGCCTCTTCATCTTATGAGGAATCAGATGAAGTATCTATGTCCACTATGTCTTTTGGACTAGTGGAAACAATGGGTAGCTCCTTCTCAGTTCTTGGCTTCTCCCCCTCAATCCTTGCTCCTAATAAATCAAGAAATAGTTCTTCTAAAGTGACCTCCTATTGCATTTGAACTGGTGGAATAACTGTCTCTTTCTCAGCAGATGATTCTCCTTCAAATTCAAAAGTTTCTTCC
Organism: Platanthera guangdongensis; assembly: GCA_039583875.1. Taxonomy (NCBI): domain Eukaryota; kingdom Viridiplantae; phylum Streptophyta; class Magnoliopsida; order Asparagales; family Orchidaceae; genus Platanthera; species Platanthera guangdongensis. Next base: position 77,786,341 of record CM077147.1, read on the forward strand.
CTGGTAATTTCATGCTCAGGGACATTGTCTTGATTAGTTTTATCAGCTTCATTTATATGCACGTCCAGTGCATCATTCTCAGTGTCTTCAGTAGCTAGATTTATATCCTGTATTACCTCAAAGATAGATTGAGTGGCTGCTTCACTGTCCAATGCAGCTATTTGGACATTTGGCTCTTGCTTATTAGCTCCCCCAGAATGTGATTGTACGTGTTGAGCTGAATCTTGAAGTGGCTCATTAGCTCCCCCTTGAAGTGGGTCTTCCTGGACCTGATCCGCTGAGATGTTGGTTGCAGGAATCTGCTCCCCTTGCATCTGACCATCAGTCACAGTTTCTAGAGCAGGTGATTTTCTAGTACTCTCTGGTCCTTCTCCATCTGAGCTGAAAATAACTTCTTCTTTTGAATCACTGGAAGATTTAGCTGGCTTATGTTGAGTTTGCTTCTTTTTCTAAACAAGTTTCTGGTATTTTTGAGGTGCATAGACATCCTTTTTCAATACCCTATCCCATCTGGACAGTATTCTTATGTCCATTCTCCTCATATGATTAATCTTAGAACCTGTAGTTTGATTAATCACCTCTGAAATATTCAAAGCTAAATACAAGCTTAGTATTCTGCCCAGATTAGGTTTCTTGATACTTTCTTTGATCTTTTCAAAAACAACTGCAGACCAATTTGTTTTCACCTTGAATACAACCCTGATCATGAGATTGAACATATAGACATAAATCATATCATGTCCTCCGGACTTGCATAGAATAACCTTGCCTAGAGTCTCAGACAGAAATTTACCCTGGGAATTCATTCCCTTCCTGTTCATTGATGATCCAATCTTGGTAGTGGGATCCAGTCCACACCATTGGAGAGCATCTTTTGTCATGGAAGATGCTATGTCATCTTCTTCCTTAACCCTGGGAAGATGAAGTGTCTTATGTAAACTCTTCTGTGTGAGTTTTACCTTAGTTTCTTAGACAGATGATTTAATTTTGATGTCCTTCGAATCCAGTGATGCCGATGAGTAGAATTCAAGAACCTCCTTCTTCCATATCCTGGTAGGTTCTGAGACTAAGTACTCCAATCCATTATCGGTGATTAAGGTAATCACGGCTTGGAATTCTGGCACTGCACTCTCAAATGCATTGCGAATTAGTTCATATCCCTCGTTGATGTTTTCTTCCATTTTGGCGCCATTAGGGATGAGAGATTGAGGAGAAGCGAGATGAAGGTCTTGTCGACACAAATGGTTTGTCGGGAATTCTGAGAGCGTGATCGACAAGGTCTTGTTTCCACCTATTTATACATTTCTAAAAGAACGCCAAAAGGCGGGCGAAAATTTGCTTATTGTGTCGACATAGTTGGGATAGTGACGACATAGACTACTAAAGTATCGACAGAGAATGTAAAGGTATTACAAGACTATGTGTCGACACCAATTGTGATGTGTCGACACAAACAACCTTAAGAGTATACACTAATTTCTGCTTGTCGACACGAACGACTGTATGTGTCGACACTAATATAAAAGTGTCAGGAGAGATATGTGTCGACACCAAATTCTAAGTGTCGACACAATTTTCTTGATGTCGACAGAATTTTTCTTATGTGTCGACACCAACTACTAAGTGTCGACACAAATTTCTTTATGTGTCGACATAGATTACTTAGTCATTTTTACCATTCTTATTCTAAGTTCAGCATGCCTAATTCAATTTTAAAGTAATTGAATTTAGTTTCATCCTGAGATTTGGTGAACATGTCAGCAATTTAAAAATTATTGTTGACAAATTCTAAGCTTATGTCTTTTTTTTCAACATGATTTCTAATAAAATGAAATCTGATTTCTATGTGCTTAGTTCTACTATGAGAAACAAGATTTCTAGTAATATAAATGACACTAGTAGAATCACAATATAATGGGGTTCTACTTACCTTGATGTCATAATCTTCAAGTTGATGTTGTATCCATAACAGCTGAGCACAACAACTACCTGCAACTATATATTCAGACTCAGTAGTGGATATAGCCACACTTGTTAACTTTTTGATGCTCCATGACACCAATCTTCCACCTAGGAACTGACATGTGCCAGTGGTGCTTTTCCTATCTACTTTGCATCCTACAAAGTCTGCATCTGAATAACCTATTAGTAGAAAATATCTATTCTTAGGGTACCAAAGGCCAAGATTTGGTGTTCCCTTAAAATATCTCAAACTTCTTTTGACAACAGTATAATGAGATTCTTTAGGGCAAGCTTGATACCTAGTACAGACACATGTAGCATACATGATGTCTGGTCTACTAGCAGTTCAGTAAAAAAGGGAGCCAATTACCCCTCTATACAAAGACTCATCTACAAATTTTTCTGCATCATCTTTGCCTATAGGCATACTTGACCCCATTGGAGTTCTCATGGTGGAGGATGACTCCATGCCATATTTCTTAATTAACTCTTTGGTGAACTTAGACTGGGATATGGACAATCCATCATCAGTCTGTCTAACTTGGAGTCCCAAAAAGAATTTCAGCTCACCCATGATGCTCATCTCAAACTTCCCTTGCATAAGTTTTGCAAACTTTCTACAAAAGTTGTTTTCAGTTGATCCAAAGATAATGTGATCAACATATATCTGGACTAGGATTATCTTGCCTTTTGATTCCCTTAGGAATAGAGTTTTGTTTATTTTCCCCCTTGAGAATTTGTTCTCAATGAGGAAGGTAGACAGTGTTTCATACCAAGCCCTAGGGGCTTGTTTCAATTCATATAGAGCTTTCTTAAGTCTATACACATAATTAGGATAGAGAGGATCTACAAAACCTGAGGGTTGTTCAACATAAACTTCCTCTTTTAAGTCACTATTTAAAAATGCTGACTTTATATCCATCTGGAATACCTTGAACCCTTGATAAGCTGCATAGGCAAGGAACAGCCTTATTGCTTCCAACCTTGCTACTGGGGCAAATGTCTGGTTAAAGTTTATTCCTTCCTCCTGTCTGTAGCCTTTTGCCACCAGTCTTGCTTTGTTCTTGACTATAATACCATTTTTATCTAACTTGTTCCAGTAGATCCACTTAGTCCATATGACACTGTGATTCAATTCTTCCTACATGGCATCAATTTAGTTTGAGTCTTGTATGGTCTCTTCAAATTTCTTGGGTTCCATCTGGGATAGAAAACTTGAGCAAAGAACTGCGTTCAAGTTCTTACACCTTGTCTGAACACCATGTCTTGGATCACCAATAATTTGGTGTGCTGGATGATCCCTTAGATGTCTAATTACTGGAGGCAGTCTATCCACAACTGGATTTCCTCCAATCTCCCCATCATGCTGTACTGCATTGTCTTCATCATCATCAGCTTGTGAGTCTTATTTTCCCCCTGGACAGCATCCATTATTTTCCTCATCCTATCTTGCAAGATGGTCTTCTCTAATGGTTAGCTTGTCCATCTTTTCCTTCAAACCTATAGAGCTACAAGGAGTGCTAGACAGCTCACAGTTGATTAGCTTAGATTCATCAAAGACTACATAGATAGATTCTTCTACAGCTTGAGTAGTCGAGTTGTAGACCCTGTATGCCTTACTGCTTTTGTTGTACCCAACAAATATCCCATCTTGGGATTTGGCAGCAAACTTTATTAAATGAGACTTGCCATTGTTAAGTACATAGCATTTGCTACCAAAGATCCTAAAATAGGATATATTTGGTATTCTGCCTTTCATAATCTCATAGGGCGTCTTCTTGTGGTTTTTGGTGATGGAAGATCTGTTGAGAACATGACATGCAGTGTTTACTGCCTCAGCGTAGAAATATTCTGGGAGAGAAGTGTCACTTAGTAGTGTTCTACCAGCCTCAATTAGAGTCCTATTCTTTCTTTCAGCAATACCATTTTGCTGGGGAGTTCTAGGTGAGGAGAACTCTTGATGAATCCCTAGTTCTTCACAAAATCTTGTCATGCATTCAGACTGAAATTCAGCTCCATGGTCACTTCTGATTTTGACTAATGAATTGTTAAGTTCATTCTGAATTTGCCTAACAGAATTGTGGAAGACAGTAGAGGTTTCAGATTTTTGCCTCGGGAAGAAAACCCATGTAAATTTAGAATAGTCATCCACAACCACAAATGTATAGACTTTCCTACCTAGACTATGAACTGGCATATGATCAAATAGATCCATATGCAGGAGGTACAAACACCTCACTGAGTTTTTGGTATCATGACTGTGGAAGGATGTCTTGGTCTATTTGCCTTTTTGACAAGCTGAACATACACCCTCCTTGATGCACTTGACTTGAGGACCATTTCTCACTAACTCTTTACTAAAGAGTTTACCAATGATCTTGTAGTTAAGGTGAGCAAGCCTCTTGTGCCATTTGACACAATGAGAAGCTTTCTCATCTGCTACTAGGCAAACAGGAGAATCTTTATTCTCACTCACAAAATTTAGACAATAAATATTTCCTTTTCTATAACCTGACAAGATGACCTCTTGATCACTTGTCCTTCTAATTTGACACTCATTCTTAATGAAAGAAGTGTTATAACCAAGATCACTTAGTTTGCTTATACTTATTAGGTTATGTTTCAGACCTTTTACATAAGCCACTTGGGTGATAGTGATAGAGCTATTGAAAATGTTAGCAAACCCTTTGATGACCCCCTTTTCAGATCCACCAAAGATCACTTTGGGTCCATTCTCTATGGGAGAGTAATCTTTCAGCATCCTTCTTGTTCCAGTCATGTGCCTGGAACATCCACTGTCCAATTACCATATTGGGGTATTGCCACTTGGACTTACCTGCATCAAATAAAATTACTTAACCTTAGAACCCCAATAATTATTGGGTTCTAGGTTCAGGTTAGACTGAAACTTGACATACTTGCCTGCAGCCTTTCTGACAGGTAAGCTTGCATTTTTCCTGAATGTAGTGTTATACCAACAATCAATGTCATAAGGACCCACTTTGCCACAACACCAACACTCATATCTGTTGTATCTTCTTTTAAGTACAGCCTTAACAGCATTGCTGTGAACAATCCTTTTATTCAGTGCTGGTGATGGTGCATCAAACATTGATGATTCATGAAGAACATGGTGTGTTTGTCCATGGGATACCCTATTGGCATTTTCACCCTTGTCATTATGAACACCAAGCTTACAGTGACCATGTGTAATGTCATGGTCATACATGTTAGTAGGTTGCATCACTTTCCTGAAAGAAATAGGGGGTTTGGAGGCTAGTGGCTGAACTGGGGCTTTGCCTTTTCTTTTAGAATTAGCTACCCTAGTTCTTACCTTGAATCCTAATCCTGTCTTACCCTTTTGGAGGATGAAGTCATCAATTAAGGGTAAGACTGACTTTGGCTTTGAGAATTTAGCCACAAGATCTTTCTCTCTTTGAAGTCTGACTTCCAAACTCTTGATTTGATCATTTTTGAAGGTAATTGTACCCATCTGAATAACAGTTATGTTTTTCAGTTTGGCAATTTCATTCATCTTCAAATCCAGCATTTTTGCTGAATCTGATGCAGTCAATTGAAGAGATGCAATTTTCTTAGCCTGTTTTTTGATAAGGATTCTGCTTCTCTTAAGAGCTTGCAACAGATCACCATACTCATCAATTAGTTGATGAACATCCCCTTCAGATTCAGATTCATCCTCATCTCTTGATGCAAATGCTTCTGATTCTAATAAAGTATAATAATCAGAACCTGGAGATAGACTGTTTACCTTACTAGGACCGGGCTGATCCTGACACTGATCTTCTTTAGACAAAGCCATCAGCCGTCTGCAATGATGATCTTCAATCCCATTTATAGAGTCTAGCAATTGCAAGAATTCTGATTCTACTGGATCCTCTTCAGTAGTGAATAATCCAATATAAGCTTCAACTTCAGCCTCTTATCCTGAATCTGATGATGAGGAATCAATCTAGCTTTTCTGTTTCTTTGCAACAAAGGATCTCTCCTTATTGCCCTTATTTTGATGTTTCTTCTTGTCATTAGATTCCTTTCTTTTATTCGGGCAGTCAGCAACAACATGTCCAAACCTGTTACAACAACAGCAAACAATCTTAAAAGAAGTTAATTTGTTAGGTTTAGTGTCATACCTGTCCTTTTTAGAAGATTTCTTTTTCTAGTAATAGTCATCCTTGGACTGTGAGGAGGATGACTTGGTTCTCCACTATTTTTTCTTCAAGAATCTTTGGAATTGCCTTGTGAAGGCAGCAAAATCTTCATCAAAATTAGGGCTGTCTGATGTGTTGTTGTCAGAATTATCTGAGTTAACTTCAGCAGCTTTCCTAGGAGGAGATGGAGATATCCTCCTGTCCTTCTTTGGGGCTTCAACCTTGAAGGCCACAAATTTCTCTTTGTACTCAAACCTATTGCCTTTCTATTCCTCCTTTCTGGCCATAAGATGCATCTTATAAGATAGTAGTTTTCCAAATAGAGTTGGAGGAGAGGTATCTGCAAGTTTGGCCACTTCCCTGATGACACATATCTTGGTATCCCAGTCCTTGGTTAGTGATCTGAGAAACTTATCATTGAGCTCATATGTGCTAAAGACTCTTCCATATGACATTAATTCATTAACTATTCTGAAAAACTTCTTGTAGTACTCAGTTATGCTGTCTGTTTTGGTTTGTCTAAAGCTTTCATATTCTTGATTCAACATAGACTTTCTGTACTCTCTTAATTCTTCTCATCCCTCCATGTAGACAATCAAAGTGTCCAACATCTCCTTGGAGGTTTTACAGTGAACCAAGTTCTGGAAAGTTGAGTCATCTATAGCACTAACTATTATGTTCTGTGCTCTCTTATCCATAGTGGCTAAGATGATCTCATCCTTTGTCATTTCAGAATAACTTTTTGGAGTCCTTAGGTTGGCATCAAGAACTGAGATGTTCATAGGAATGAATGGCCCTTCTTTAACTATAATGTAGATTCTTGGGTCAGAAGCTTCCATGAATAATCTGGCTCTCTCTTTCCATATGTCAAAAGTTTCCTTTCTACATATAGGTAGTTTCATAGATCCAAGTTCCTTGTGATTTTCACTTGAACCCATTTTGTCTAACTGATAGCTGCCTTATAGATCAACTCAGACTATTAAGTCTATTCTTGAGCAACCTGGCTCTGATACCACTTGAAAGAATTGGTGTCAAGATATCCTAAACACCTAGAGGGGGGGGGGGGTGAATAGGTTAAATTCCTTTTTATTAAGGGAGATACAATATATTACTATTAGACAACTTATTCAACAATTATCACAGTACAGTTTAACAACAAACACAACCAACATAGAATGCACACAGATTTATAGCGGTTCCCCAAGAGATGGGTACATTCACTTGCCCCCTTCGCCTATCTAGCAGTATACTAGATTCGGCCTAACTCCCTTCTTTCTTCTCAGATCCTCAGATCTTACAACTCAGAACCCTGAACGGTTCCTACAGCTCACACTTCACCAAGTGCTACAACTCATATTCTTCCAGAGAATCCTACCTCAGAGTGCGTTCACACTCCTACAACTCAGGCAATCCAGCCCTACCTCAGCCTCTTTCACTAGGCCTACAGCTCAAAGAAATTAATCCCCTACCTCAGGCACTCAACCCTACCTCAGCCTTTATAAACTTAGGCTTACAGCTCAGAGAGATAACTCTCTTACACTTAGATCTATAAAAGATCCTACAGAGAAAATTGATTATAAAAAGAATAAATCCTTCACCCAGGTAGAGAGAGAAAGGGGTGAAGGCTTCTTGATCAGTTCTTGATAGATCTGACTGCTTAAGATTCAACCTGTCTTAGCTTATTCAAAGCTTCTTGAATCTGAACAAAGTAAGGTTGATCTTCTTGTGAAGTTGGGGATGATCCACAATCCAGCTTCCTCTTCTTTCAGATGTAGATCTGAATTCTTCTTGCAGACTTATTCAGAATCTGCCCTTAGAGACTTTTTGATAACTGGATCAGAACTTCTCTTTCTTATTGGATCTCACTTTGTTTGATGATAGAACAGGTATTTATATAGATCCATCTGAGGTTACCGGCTGATCCAGTTTATAACGACCTTCTGACAGCTCTGACAGATGCAACAGCTTTGTTAGTTATGACAGTTGTCAAGTCTTCAGTCGTGACACCTGATACTTCATTGTATTCTATCTCAGCAGAAAAGTGAGATCCAATAGAGTTCCAACAGTTCTAGCTCCGGGGCAAAGGCGTCAGGTTCAGGAAGTAGAGGGAGCGATGCTCCAGGTACTTCTGGCTCGAAGGCGGAGGCTTCCGGTTCAGGAAGCAGGGGGAGAGATGTTCCAGGTAGTTCTTGTTCGAGAGCGGAGACTTCTGGTTCAGGTAGCAAGGGGAGCGTTGCTCCAGGTGCTCTTGGTTCTATTGAGGAGGCGTCTTGTTTAGGAAGCAAGGGGGGCATTGTTCCGGTTTTGCCTGGGAACGGAGCTGGTTCAGGAGCAGCGGAGGTGGTTAGCCATGATCATGTTCTTCGGAGATCGAAGAGGATCTGTAAGCCACCAGCTCGATATAGTGAAGGGAACACTGCGGGCTTGGTCCCATGTTTCCTTGCAAGCCCTCAGGTCGAACGAGTACCTTCTGGCTGTGATGACCCCACTAGAATCAAGGAGGTGGTTGACACTAAGGCTGAAGAGGTGACTTCTCGCAGAGGTAATGAGGCTTGGGCTTTTGTGCCCAAGGTTGTTGGTGACACTCCTTTGATGCATGAGTGGAGGTTGAAGCTGAAGAAGAAGGCAGAGGGAAGCATGACTCCTTTTAGGAGATGCTGGAGGGCTCCCTCATGGTCCATGATATGAGGGGCGAGGACTATGTCGTGGACATTTCTTCGTAGATGCTATCAGGGGGATCAGGTGCAAGGTTACGGGAGCTGCTGGAGTTATTCACCACTTCTCACTTCAAGGGGGAGTGTTGAAATTTGTGAAGTGAAAGTGAATGAATGGAGCACTTGGACCTATTCGCGCGGACTACGCGTACAGGGTTGGCGGACTACTAGGTCGGCAGGGATGTTGCAGACAGTTTGTTCTGTAGTGGCCTGGACGGTCTATTCGCGCGGACTACGTAGACAGCAGCAGCGGTTAGCCAGGCCGGCTTGTGCTCAGCAGGAAGTTGGATCCCAGTAAGTAACCGGGCGGATAGAAACTCTATCCGCGGAGTCCGGCATGAAGCGGACTGAAGAACTGGAGCTCGGCAGATCGGTTTGGCAGTTGCCTTGGTCTTGCTCTGGTACAACGACAAGTGGAAGCCGCGGAGACCGCTAGTCAGTGCGGACTGATGCTGGAGCTCACCGGGAGAGGCGGTCTGAATCCAGTGTCTGCTAGTAAGTGCGGACTGGCCCTTGTGGCCAGTGGTGTGGACTTGGTTGGTTCTGAACCAAGTCCATGTTTGGCTCAGTCCGAGGAGATCGCATAGTGGAGCGCGGACTGCTTCTCAGTCTGCCAAGCTCGGCCGAAGTGTTGTGGGCCTTTGTTGCGAGTTTGGGAGAAGCAGACTGGAGATTATGTCCGCAACTGTATGCGGACTGGAGCTGGAGTCCGCTGAGTCCGATAGCTGCCTTGCTGGCGTGGCTGTGGACTTGGGATATGCAGACTGGAGCAGTCTGCGGGATATGCGGACTCGAGAAGTCTGTGGCATGCAGACTGGAGTCGTCTGCAGGGATATGCAGATTAGAGTTGTCCGTAGTATGTGCGGACTAGATTAGCGTGTCCGCTGAGTCCGGCTGTTGGCTTGGTGGCGAAGCTGTGGGCTCGGGATTGACAGACTGACGCGGTGTGTCCGCGGAGTCCGACACATGCCTTGATGGCGAGGCTGTTGACTTGGGGTAAGCGGGCTGGTGCTGTATCCGCGGATTGGCGGACTGTTGCTGCGGAGTCCGGCTGTGGTGGTCTTGGCTTGGCCCTTGACAACAAGGCGGACTGTCGATTGTGTCCGGCCTTGGAGAAGCTAGGCGGGTTGGCTATCTTGCACAGGCGCGGCGGACTAGAATGTATCCACGGACTGCGGAGATATCTTGTTGCGGGATGTGGCGGTAATCCTATCGGTTAGGGCGGTGACCACACTCATCATCGTGCCTATAAATAGGACCCATGTCACATCAGGAATAGGAACCAACCAAAGAAAGTGAACAATAACTTGAGCCCGCACAAGTTATTGCGGTTTGCTTTTTGGTGTCCGCGCGGTTTGGTTGAGTTGACCGGGTTGTCCTGTGTAGGTTGGGCGGATAGCCCTGGAAAGCCAGAACTTGGCTCTGATTGTGGTTAGGGACAGTGCGGACTCTGCGGTTAAGCAACAGGCGGAAAACAGCAGGTCGCGAACAACGACTAGATGGTCTTCTCTTTGGCAACTTGGTTTGGGGTTCAATAAGTCGCTTGCTTCAGGCGTACTGTTCTATTCAGCATCGCAGCGTGTGTGGTCTGGCGGCTAGGCGACCTCACGGTTAGGCGGCTTGCAGATCGGCGGTTAGAGCTAGCATTGGAATAAGGGGTAGTCCGCGCGACTTAGGCTGCAGTCTGGCGACCTGGCGGACTGAGCGTTCTCCACAGCAATAGACCGGCGGCTTGGTGGTTGAGTCCGCACGGCTTGTTTCTCTTGTCTTGTTTTGTAGTTCTCTGCTTTCCCTTGGGTGGTTGTTTGGTGAAGCATGTCTCGCCATGTATGTCTCGTTGTGTAGAGAAGATTGCTGTGAATCAATAAAGACTCTTGTGCTGCATGTGTTTGCTGGTTGACTGGCTTTAGTTGAGATAACCCCTGCTCACTCCAGGTTCTAGGGAATTTTCCGCATGATCAAGGTGTGATCTCGATAGTGCTGAGAATATTAATTTGGCATCAGGCTATCTTGTTGACCACCTGGAGAAAATTCAACATGGTAGTAGTGTCAGGTTGTTGAATTTTAACAGGGTCTGCCAACAACGTAACTCCGCTGTTCTAACAGGCTATAGGCAGACAAGCAAGGGAAAAAATGGTAAAAAAACATCGTGGGTCGCTGGTCGAGTGCCCCCCTAAAGCCTCTGCTCGCCTGGGGCGGCGAAAACGGGTTTGTCTGGTCCTGTCGGGCCTCGGCGTGTACGGGCCCGACTGGCCCTACTCGCCGCCTCCACCTAGCGAGCACGAGCCTTTTGGCTCTATTTGCCCCTGATGATTAGACCTCGCCTGTGCGAGCTGGGGGTTGACGAGCTCTGGCCCCTTGAGTGCTCGCATAGGACTAGGATTGTATGATCCTGCGGGTCGGCTCTTGAGAATTTGAGTCTGACGAATGGCGAGTTCCATTTGACAAACTGAGTGAACTGGGTGGGCTTCTCTCAACGCCAAGGTAGAATGACATTGAGTGTCTGGACTTCACTCAACGCTGAGGCAGAACGGTGTTGAGTGTCTGGACTTCACTCAACGATAAAGAAAAAACAATGTTGAGTGTCTGGACTTCACTTAACGCTAAAGACGGAACGACGTTGACGGTCTGGACTTCACTCAACGTTAAAGACGGAATGACGTTGAGTGTCTGGACTTCATTCAACGCTAAAGACAGAATGACGTCAAGTGTCTGGACTGGCTGGTACTCGCCACTTCTACCCACCTCCTAGCGAGTGCGGGCCCGACTGACCCTACTCACCTGCCACTAGCCGGGCTCGCCTGGGCGAGCTGGGGGCTGCCGAGCTCTGGCCCCCATTGGTGCTCGTCCGAGACTTGAGAGAAGAGAGCCGACCGGTCTGGTTCCTGGTGACCCCACTCGCCGGATACGGGATTGTACACAAGGCTGTCACATTTGTGGAATTTTTGGAACCGAGTCTGTAGATGGTTGGGGTTATCATGACAGAGACCAAAAGTAATCGTGGTGGAGATCACATGGATTATCAGAGAGATCTAGACAGAATAACTCCCCCTCACCTCCGAAAATTTTTTTGATGCGCCTGACGTGCATAGACCTATGCGCGCCAAGAGTTTTTTAAACACTAAAACAAATATTTTGATTTTAAATAATTTTTTTTAAATCACAAAATATTACTGTTCTTATTTTTATGCTCATTTTAATTATCACATTACCTATATTTCGGCCGTAAAATCATGCATTATGACTGTAAAATGACATTACGACTGTAATAATGTCATTTTACAGCTGCAATACATGATTTTATGGCAGCAATATTACAGTAGTATTTTATGATTTTCCGAAAAACAAAATTTTTTTGAGACAAAAATAATCATTTTAGTGCTCCAAAAAGCCTTGATGCACATGACTAGCAGGTCAGGCGTTCCAAAAAATTTCAACTTGACAATTCCTCCTCTGCTTCCGATGGGTCGTTCTCCTGACATTACGTGGCAGTTGTTTAATGGTAAAAGCCCATATTACTTCCACTAAAATAAAAGTTTATATTCTTTTGGGCTGGGCCCTACGAGCCCACAATGCTTCTTCAAGTGAACATGCTATAAAATCTCCACGCCACGCCCTCTCGAACAGAAACCCTAAATCCAAATCGGCCGACTGTCAGAAGAGGCATTGCCCGAGGAAATCCTTCTCCGCCCTCTCTAGGTTATTCTAATCGGCATTTTCTCGTCGGAATTTTTCTCACGTTTCTTCTGCCGATCAGTCTGTGTTTTCTGCACATTCTTCTTCTTTTTTTGGACGAGCGATGTTGTTCAAGTGCCGATGATGGTTCTAAATATACTTTGAGTTTGCAAAAACTACGAAAAAAAACTGAAATCTGAGGCGCTTCAACTCAAGATTTCGTTTATTTCAAATTTTAACTACTCTTCGTTTTTATCACAATTTGAGTGTTCCGCGATTTCTTTACTATTTGTTTTTTAGATCTGCAAATGATGATAAACAAGACAGGGACATCAGCACCCTTAGTTATAACTATCGAGGATGATGACTTAAGTCTATTGGGAATCTCTCTGATGCATGATTCTTTTGCTTTAACCTCCATGAATTTTGCCGCCATTCTGCTAAATGTTTATTTGTCTGCAGATCTTCTCAATCGGACTGTTTATTTTTTGACGATCCAATCATTATTTTCTGCCGATGATGATTTACCTGCACGTATTATCAGATGCAAATCATGATGCATTATAATTTGTCACTACCACTGAGGCAGCTTCATCCTCATGTGGAATTTACCTATTCATGATTTTACATAACACTTTAATATTTGATTTTAAACGCCATTTGGACTCCTTCTGAAGCACCAGTCTTGCCATCTGAGTGGTGGTGGTAGAAGATGATGGCGCTCCGTTAGCCTCCGGCGATAAATGACAATTTCCGGTGAGATTTCTGAAGCTCTAAAGTTTTGCAAGTGATGATATCACAGACCGGACATCTGTACCATATGTTGGTTTGATGAAAATGTCTTGCGAATAAAAAAATTTCTGATGCAATAACTTCAAATTTTTTACCTCGGAACAAATTATATGCAAGAATTTATTTTGCCACTCTACATTCGAAATTATTGAATTGTGTTAAATAGGAGTTATTAAATAAGGATGATGAATGAGAAATTGTGAGTTTGATTGTTGGGAATATTGCGCACAATATTTTAGATTTGAAGAAGTGTTTTTTGTCAAAGATAAACATATTTTGTATTTGATGAATATGGTTTTTTGGCAAAGTGCATCCTCGAAATATAGATTTTTTGCAAAATGCATCCCAAAAGTTTAAAATTGACAAAATGCACCCCCAAAATGATTTTTTTTGGCAATGTGCACCCTAGAGTGTACATTTTAGCCATTTTTTTATAGCCTATTGAGGGTGCATTTTGCCAAAAATAAATCATTTTGTGGGATGCATTTTGCCAAATTTAAATTTTCGGGGTGCATTTTGCCAAAAGCTAATATTTCGAGGATGCGTTTTGAAAAAAAAAACCGATGAATAACTAAGTTGATTTTTGTAGAAGTTGAGGTAGGATTCAAAATTGCTTATTACGATGAATTATCAACTCTATAGAAACTAGGGCTTGAAACTCTATCCATCACTCACAACATGAACACGATATATTTAATTCAAAAGAATCATACTACTTTTAAGTATGGTTTCTACTGTTTATATAATATATGGCCTCTTTATTTAGCATATAATTAATTACATCATATAAATAAATGCATAAATAACTATAAACAATGTGTTAGATGGTAACTGCACAAGTTTAAAATTGGAGCTAGTCCTGAGTTACTTGTTGAGTGAAGAGCTCAACACAGTAACTCTGCCATAAGAGCTCAGTAATAAGAGCTCATCAGAATCAACTTTAAGTGATTGTGTCATTCATGCTATAGTCGTCCGTGTCAAGTTATTCTCTCCTTACCACGATTATGTGTCATGTTTGGTTGTTTGTAAGGTGATGACAGGGATTCTCCCTTTTTCTGCCAAATGTTTGATTATTTGCTTGTGTTCTTATCTCAGCCAAGAATATTGATGGCAATGGCAAGAGACGGATGGTTGCCATCTTTCTTTTCAGATGTCAACGAACGCTCTCAAGTTCCGGTGAAGGGCACAATTATCACTGGTGTCAGCGCAGCCATCCTAGCTTTTTTCATGGATGTTTCACAGTTGTCTGGAATGGTATAAATTCAATGGACATTGATTCGTTTCATTAAAATTACCTGCTACAACGTGCTTGTGAAAATATTGAATATAATTGCTATATGTTGCATGCAGGTTAGTGTTGGAACACTCCTAGCATTCACCATAGTTGCAATTTCAATCTTGATACTCAGATATATTCCACCCGATGAGGTTCCTCTTCCACCATCACTCCATCAATCAATCGAGCCATTATATTTTATTTTTAGTGGTGAAGAGAATGATAAGGAACTTCCAAAACATCTTATTGGAGTCGATGATAATGAGACCCAAAGCTTCGGTGATGTGACTTCCATTGATTACCCTCTTCTCAGGAAGGACAACAATTTATGTAATACTTTCGTACTTCTTCAGTCACCTTAGAACTTGGGAAACTTTTTGCGGACGGGACTCGGACGTAGAAGTAGGAACGGGTGTAAATAACCTGCTCGTGGACCCCACCGTCTTTTCGGTCTTTCTCTTCCCGGAAGCTAAATTTGCAGAAACTTCCATCGATCTTCATCTTCCGTCATTACCTTTTACCTCCATCGATCGGAAAATTTCCCGCCGCCAAGCTTCCGTCGCTGCATTTGGGATCAATGGAGCAGGGGAGTAATGACTTGGGGGCCTGCAGTGGCGAAATGTATAAAGAAGAACATGTAAGTTTCCTTAAACTGTATTTTAATGAACTGTTGTACCTCCATCGACCTTCAAGTTCTTCTTTAAACTTGTTCCCTGGACTGTTAGGTTGCTTACTTTTTCGGCGAGTACATGTTGTACATCCTTACAACTGTATTGTAATGTTAAACTTAAAATGTCATTCTTTTTTGTATGCTCTGTACTGTATGTATTGTTTCTTAGGGTAGCACTGCATCTGAGTTACAACTGTATTTTAATATTGAACTTCAACTGTATTTTTAAAGTACAACTGTATTCTAATATTGAACTTGAACTGTATTTTAATATTGAACTTCAACTGTATTGTTAAAGTACGACTGTATTCTAATATTGAACTGCAACTGTATTTTTAAGGTACAACTGTATTTTAATATTGAGCTTCAACTGTATTGTTTAAGTACGACTGTATTCTAATATCGAACTTCATATTTTTCTGCAGATTCCAAGTAAATATCATACTTTTCCTGTTGTCTAGTCAGAAGAAGAGGCTTATGCTTTGTATTGTGACTACGCTCACAAAATTGGATTTAGTGTTCGTAAGGAACACATTATTTACTGGACACACACCTGAACTATAAAAGTACGGGAATATACGTGCTCGAAGGCTGGAAAGAAACACCCAAAATCGTCACCAATTAAGTATCATAAATTAGACACTCGAACAGGTTGTCTTGCTTGTTGTCATTTTAGAACTGATACAAAAGGGCAGAATTGGACTGTTTCAAAGTTTGTGGAGGAGCATAGTCACCCCCTTGCATTGGAGAAAGAGAAACATTTGTTGAGGTCAAATAGAAAGGTATCAGATTTGCAGTGCGATCTTATAAAAAATATGACAGAGGCTGGTATTAAAACAGTGCATGCGTACAATTATCTTTCCGAAGAATTTGGAGGTATTGAAAATGTCGGATTTAGTAAAACTGATGCCTATAATTATGTTCATCGTAGTAAAAAGACTTTAATTGAATCTGGTGACTCGATTAGTTTGCTGAAGATGCTACAGGCAAGACAACTTGAGGATAGTATGTTCTCGTACGAAGTTCAAACAGATGAGCTAAATCGGTTGATCAATTTTTTTTGGATGGATGGGCGTGCTAAGATTGACTATGATTGTTACGGGGATGTTATTATTTTTGATATTACATATAGACTAAATAAATATAACTTGGCATGTGTTCCTTTCATTGCTGTTAACAATCACTGACAAAGTATTTGTGTCGGTTGCACTTTCATAGCAGAAGAAACCATTGATTCATTCTGTTGGGTTTTTGATACTTTTCTTAAGTTCGTTGGTGGTAAACAACTCATCACTATTTTCACTGACCAAGATCGGGCTATGTCGGTGGCTATTGAGCGGGTTTTCACCACCAGCCGGCATCGATTGTGCCAATGACACATCTCAAAGAAAGCTCCTTCGAAAGTTCATTGTTTCAACCTTGACAAAGGTGTGCGAGATTTATTTTATCAATGCATGAGCAAGTGTGACTCTGAGTTTGAGTTTGAACATTATTGGAATGAGATGATGTTGAAAGGAAGCTTACATGACAATAGATGGTTGAAGGACTTATATTCAGTTAAGCAAAAGTGGTCCACTGCCTACAACAAGGATGTTTTGGATCTCGGCATTTTGTCGACTCAAAGGAGTGAATCTGCAAATAACGGGTTGCATGGTTGTTCGAAAGCAACAAACTCTCTTGTAGAGTGTTTCATCGGTTTTGAGAAACTTGTGTCAACATGGGGGACAGCTGAGCTTGATAAAGATTTCAAGTGCATTCAGGGGAGTGTTAGTTTGAAATATAAAGGTAGCAACTTACTTAAGCAAGTTTCAAAGGTTTATATCAGGAAGATGTTATCTATTTTTAAGAAATCCTTCATGGAGGTTGCTACTGGGTTTAACATAGTTAATGAGATGATGTACGATGACAATAGTATTTTATATGGTACCGCACAGTGTGATGAATATCAAGATGGTAAAAATTGGTTCGTAAACCTCAATATGAGTACCGATGAAGTAAAATGTTCTTGTCGAGGATTTGAAATCAAAGGTATTCAATGCAAGCATGTTTTGCGAATATTCATACATAGAAATGTAAAGCAGGTTCCCACTCAATATTTACTCAAAAGATTCAGTGTGAATGCTAAGAGAGGTATTTACCTTCCCTACTCGCCTTCAATGGCCCAAAAGGAATCAAATGTGATTTTCAGAAATCATTTAATGATGTTTATATATGATTTATCCCTCCAAATTGAGAGCTGTCAACCAGCAAAAGAACTTGTTATGACTGCAATGAATGATTTGGCTAGGAGGGTTGAAGCTTTAGTCATTGAAGATGCAAATCATAACGACAAAAAAGAATCATGTTTAAGGGACCCTCCCAAGAAGCGGCCGAAAGGTTTTTCAAACGCAAGACTTAAAGGATATTGAGAGAAAAACATCAAAAAGTCAAGTAATGTTTTAATTTATTTCAATGTTTACAAAATATTTTATGTTTTTACTTTATGTCATAAAAAATTAATAAAACTTATGTTTCGAAATGTAGGAAAAAAATTTGAAGTAAAGACAAAAACAATCCCGGTGTACAACTTCCTGGATTCTCCAGCTCATGCGCACCAGTCAACTCCACCGGCCAATAATAGAGATTTTGATTCTCAAGAAGAATTTGACTTGGATTTGTCGTTTAATTTTTCGAGCATCTCTGATGTATTCAAACCATGATTAAGCGGGTTCATATGATGTGATATGATATGTTGACGTTAGACATGATTAATTCTCAGCATTCATATGATTAACCTTCTGCAACAATGTGTTTGCCATGGAGAGATGGATGTCTTTGTCGATTTTAGAGGACTCTTTTTATTAGCCGAGTGCCCTTCCTAGTGATAAACTACTTGTTTTTCAAATTATAATACAATATGTGATGATATTTGCCATTGTCCAAATACACACAGCCCACATGAGTTTCGTGTTGGCATGCATGATTACTCTATATTAATATGAGTTCCCTGATGCTGCATCATAGTTTCATGTTGTCTTTTAACACTTGAAAATAAGAAAGCTACAAATATACGGAGGAGAAACATTTAGGCACAATAAAAATAGAGAGTTTATATTTGCAGGTATTGTTTGCCTATCTGCAATTCTTAAAATAACAAAAAAGTAATGCCTAATAATATAGAACATATTCTCTCTCTGTAGTTAATATGATTAACCTTCACAAAATAATCGGACTCTAATTATGTGTATTTGCAGAAGTGTATAGAACATGTGTACGTATACGTGAGAAGCATTCAAATGATTAGTGCAGGATCATAATCAGTCTTATAAATAATTAAAACATTGTCAATTGTCATTAGATTCAATTATATTTGAAAAAGCCCGGAATATGTTCGATGTTATTTCAGCGCGAAATGTAGGCATCTCCTCGCACCAATTCTTTAATTCTTTCCAAGCAACTGTCTTGGTTGACAACACCGCCTACATGAACTTCATCACAAAAACACCACAATCGTTTCCATTGTCTTGCTGTGGCAGATCGTCGACGTCGTTGATAGGCCAGTGGGTTATAGCTTCTTGCAAAGCATCACTAGCATCCTCGTATAAACACCTAACCTGCATGAAAGCTAAATTGTTAAGAAGAATGAAACCGTAGCCTTCATACGGTGGTGCGAGTGTACCAAATTTTGAAGAGTGGCGCGATGGCGGCTACTCCTAAGCGAATCATAGAACTCCCAATAATGTTCTTTGAGGCGACAAACGAGCAATGTCCAATGGCTAGACATGTGACATGACATAAGTATTAGATCAACTGCCTGTACACGGGTCAATATTATGTGACTCAACAAGGTCTGGCAATTTGGGACATTGTTGGTCTTATAATACTGCACAATGAAATGATATGAGTTCAAAATTGTAATAATAAACAACATGAATCATGTTAAAACGTGGACACAGGCAAAAAACATACTGCGTGATTTGGTGAAACGTATATGAAACTATTCATTCCTCTCATTGACCGCTTTTGCTTTGACCCGAGGAACACTGCATAAGCATCCAGATGAGTGTCAGATATCCAACCAGTTCCTAACAGATCATCTGCTGCCCCTCTTGTGAGTTGAAGGTTCCCGCTTAAAAAAATAACTTTGGAGCTGTAACAATACTTAAAGTCAATACATGACTGGAAAGTAATTATTAGAGTGAGACTGCGTGCATGACAACCAAAATGTACCTCTCGTCAAACCGATTCAGAACAAAATCAACGGTATCTCGCATACGAGGTGCAATATGCGGTCTGTCGGGATAGCTAGGCACCTTGACAAGCTCTTTGTAAAATTGAGAGTTGACCACTTCCTTCTTCTTCATGTAAGTCTTCAGTGGCCCTTGCACTGGCTCCGAACAGTCTACTTTTGCAGGGCTTTCCAGGTTGATAAGTGCGAGATCGAGGTTTGGTTGGGTGAAAAAGGATGTGGTGGGGGACACTTTTTGATGAGGAGTAGATGGTTTGGGTGATGGTGTACGTCGATGGGATTGGGGCATGTCAGCTTGCAGTCTCTTGAACCAAGTTTCACAGAAGGTCTTCAAAGATCCTTTAGTCTTACTAACCTCCTCTCGTATAAAACCACGAAGGCGAGCTTCCATTCCTCTCCAATCTTCACTTGTTTTGCCTATCTTATCGTTCTTCCTTTCCTTCTTTTTCTTCTCCTTATCCACCTGCCTAAGTAATATCTTCTCGTTTTTTTAAAACCTTTCTAGTAACCTCCTCCAACTTCATATTCTCCTTCTCTTTCTCAATATCCTCAAAGTCGGAGTCATTAACGGCAGTCATCTTCTTCCTGGCAGCCTTCACTCTTCCCTTTTTCTTGCTATTCATTTCTTCAAAATCAGACTCCTCCTCCGACGACCCTAGTAGCGGCTTCTCAACCTCCTCTACACTACTGAACTTGAATCTAAGCTGCAAGATATAACAAAAAGTAGTATGCGTGACAAGCTCTTTGTATAATTGGGAAAACAAATTAAATAAATATACCTGATTTGGTTTCATAAGCTCACTACGCAAGTCCAAACAGAACTTCGCACTGTAACTTAGTTTGTCTGACCATCGACAAATTCGAGGCCGAACATGGAAATGTATTACTCTCTGCACACTGGTGTGTTCAAAGAACCACACCTACAAAAACACATTTTAGTTGAAAACTTATAATTAGTAAATCATTTTTTTCAGATATAAATGCATCTCTTACCAATAATACTATCGAGCAGCCTTCAAAGTAGCCTAAACATGTGTCAGCCTCTCAAACAGCGTTGGCCCGACTTAGACAGTCTAGCTGTAAATGCAAGAGAGCATGAATGGCCTTGGGCCAATTGTAATCTCTCAATGCACCCACGCCATCATCCAACACGCACAGACATTTTGGGATCTTGCGGGTCTTAAGGGGGAATAAAAAGACAATTAGCAAATATCTAATGAGTAAATTTACTCGTTTCTGCTCGAGATTCTCTGACCATTCCTCATTTACAAGAGTATGCATTTCATTAAGCAAATTTTTGTGAGAAAGCTCCATGAAAGGGAGTCTAGAAAAAAGGAATTCCCTACCCCTGTTCGGTAGCCCAAGAATCATCGCTACTTCATTAACAGTTAACTTTAGGTAATGATTTCCTAATAAGAAACACCTCTTGTCCCTTTTGTACATCTTCACTAGGACATACAATAAAGGAATGTTCTGTGGTAATGCTGGCATAGAGAATAAATGCAAGACATTGGCTTCCCGTAGAACACCCTTCGAATCATCTGAAATCACAGCTAATAAGGGACGAGCATTTGCAACGAAAGTCGAGACTGCGCAACGACAACTCAAATATTTGCTGCCCGGCATCTGAGTACAACAAAAGAAATCCAGTTGTACAGACTAAATTAAATACAGTTGGACAAGAAATACAAATAACTTGAAATACAACTATATTTCAGATAGATATACTTTGAAATACAGTTGGATTTCAACAACACAGAACTTGAAATACAGTTGAATTTCAACAACACAGAACTTGAAATACAATTGGATTTCAACAACACAGAACTTGAAATACAGTTGGATTTCAGACAGATTGAACTTGAAACACAGTTGGATTTGAACATTATCGAACTTGAAATACAGTTGGATTTGAAAAAAAGAACTTGAAATACAGTTGAACAAGAGAACCTCGCAGCTTCTTTATCTTCTCCTTCCGTGTTCTGTTTAATTTAATCTGCGGTTCCGCGGTTGAGGGTGTCGCTGTCGCCTGAGATTATAGCATCGGCAGAGATTAGAGGAGGCGAGCGCAGAGCGAGGCGTACCAGGGTGAATGAAGAATGCGATACAGTGTTCTAGGGTTAAGTTTTGCGAGTTCGGAAGGGGAACGGAAGACGTGAATCGCCGGAATCGGGAATTTGAAATGGGGGAACTGTTGAAATGATGGTGGGGCCCACGAGCAGGTTATTTACACCCGTTCCTACTTCTACGTCCGAGTCCCGTCCGCAAAAATGTTCCTAGAACTTGAGGTAGGATTCATTCGAATCTGATTTGTAGGAGTGGTCTCATTCTGAGCTGTAGAATCGAAGGTTTGGAGTCGAGATGTAAGATCTCTTTGATCTGAGATAGTGGAAAAGTTTGTATTGTCCAACACACTATTAGATAGGTGGAGGGAGAAGTAAATGTACCTACGATTGGAGAATCATTATAAATAATTGTGTGCTTTTTGTGTTGTGTTTTGTTTTTCTCTTTCTGTGCCAGAATAATTAGCATTTTTTTTCTAAAAAATATTCAAACATATATTCACCTATGCTACCTTTAATTTTGTTGTTGTTTATTTCCTTATTTTTTTAAAAGTAATACCAAATTTTATTAGGCGTCTTTTATTATTCATTTACTTGCACCTCTATTTAAAGAACTCATTTCAAGGCTTTTTGGCAGTGTGCGCTGCCCAAAATATTAATTTTGGCCAAGTACATCATAAATATTCTAATATTACACTTTGCACTCCCCAGTATCTTTTTTTGGCACTTTGCAACTCATATTAGGGGTGCAAATTAGGCCTGTCAGGCACAGGCCAGGCCCAGACTGCCTCGGGCCCAGGTTCTTTATTGTCGGGCCCAGGTCGGTCCCTGCTTAAACTGAACCCAGACCTTAGTGAAATAAGGTTGCCTGTCTGATCCCACACGATAGGGCCCAAATAGGCTCGAAAAGAGAACCCGTTGGCTGTAGGATTGCTGCCTTGCATTTTATGCTAGGCGAACAACCCAACATTTAATTGCCGGGCGTGGCCGCCCAACATTTAAATCCCAACATTTAAATGCAGGGAGCTGCCCGACATTATAATAATGCTGCCCAACATTATAATAATGCTGGGCGCCCAGCATTATATTTAATGTTGGGCGCCCAGCAGGTTTCAGGCCGGCCCGGGTCTGGGCTTGGGTCAGGCACCATGGTGAGCTTTGATCAAATAGGGGGGCCTGGTGAGCCCCCTTAGACTGGGCCTGCACTGGGCCTATCCAGACCCGAGCCTACTCGGGCTCGGGCCAGGGCAGACCCGGGTCGATTAACCGGACCCGGCTAAATTTGCATCCCTAGCCCATATTCATTTTCTAAGGGGTAATTTCATTCTGAGTCATGTGCAGTGTAATTATTTGATCGAAAATCATGAATAGAAACTTGTTTCTTAATCTTTTGGTCGAATATATTGAGTTTGGCTTCAAGAAATTTATCAATGCCCGATAATCATTTGAAACCGTCGCCCTCCACCTTCAAATTAACATTAAAATTCGAATTGTTTTAAAATTTCCAACATATGTGCACTGGTTATTTTTGATGACCGCATGTCTGATTATCAATGTCAAATATCGCATGACATTTTTTTGTTTTGCAGCGTGAAATTTATAAGGATGAGTGTGCACATAATCACACACCCACGATCTCCCCCAAAATTAGTGGGATCATGGGTGTGACACAGCACGCACGATCACCGCGCCCGATCCCCACACCCGCCAATCCCATCACGCGAGACGTCAGAACCGCCGCGAGCGTCGGCTCGCCGTCGTCATCCCCGGCTGTCGGCCGCCCCTTGTAGCGGTCCGGCGAGACTTCCCGCTACTCTCCTAAACTAAGGTGGTAGAGGGGCCAAGAGTTGGCCTGGGGGCAAGGAAGACGAATGGGGGAAGGAGAAGAAAGAGGAGCATCTAAACTTTATTCATCAATTCATTGCCCATTACAACAGAACATACTCCTATTCATAGTCATTGATACAGCTTTATAATATAGTCGTTACAATTATAATATCTAATGCTCTAATTGAATCAACGCCCAGTTCCTATTTGGCCATGTGTTGGCTGCTCCCTGCTACTTAACATCTGGCTGTCCATGTGTTGGCTGCTCCCTGCTACTTAATATCATCTGGCCGTCCATGTGTTGTCTTCTCCCTGCTGCTTAATATTATCGGACCGTTGATTCAACATTGCCTTTGTCTTCAAAAGCGATGTCCTCGTAGTTTTTTTTAATCTCATGCAGGGACGTAAACCCTAGGAGAGGAAACGACGGAGCTTCCCGAAGGTTCTGTGACCTTGGAGATCTGCAATGGAGATGGCAGAGGAACCATCATTTCCTGAAGGTTTTGAACTCTGTAACTCTAGCGTGAGTCTTCCAAGAGTTGAGCTTCTGGTCGTAAGGTTCGAGTTTCCTCCTTAGTCGTAGTCTCTGATTTTCTCTTCCTTCCTCGCATTCCTCTCTTTTTCTTCTTCTGCCAAGCGAGTGTTTGAGTTGTCGAAGCTGTAGTAGGAATCGGAGTTCCTTGCAGTAGATCTGGTGATAAGGAAGCCATGTCTTCCCATGTACTGTCTGTGGGAGGTAAATCCTTCCACTAGACGAGACCCTGTTTCACTCGAGTGCCTTGCCGAATGATTTCTCGAGTACTGATGACGGCCAAGGGTTCATGTAGTGAATTATTGTTTATACTCTTTGGGGGTAACGTGACCATGGGGGATCTAGGATCTCCATGATAGGGCTTTAACAAAGATATGTGGAAAACATTATGTATCTTCGTTTCTATGGGTAAATCCAATCAGTATGCTGTGTTGTTGATTACTGCCATGATCTGGAAGGGTCCATAAAATTTGAGGCTCAGCTTTCGATTGGCAGTTCTGGTGAGGGTCAGCTGCCTGTAGGGATGTAACTTGAGCAGTACCCAATCTCCCACTTTAAATGTGATGTCAGTCCTCTTGCTATCTGCATACTCCTTCATACTTTGTTGAGATTTTAGTAGGTTGTTCCATAGTTGTTGCAGAACCGTGTCTCGTTCTTGTAATGTAGCCTCAACTGCTTCATTGCTGGATACACTTGCACAATAAGAGAAAACAAGGGGGTTTTCGACCGAACATGACCTCATAAGGGGTCATGCTGATCGACGCATTAAATGATGTATTATGATGATATTCCGCTAGGCTAAGAAAGTAAGACCATTTATTGGGAGTATTGTGCGCAAAAATACGTAGATATTGTCCTAAGCACCTATTTGCTCTCTCAGTTAAGCCGTCGGTCTCCGGGTGATATGCAGAACTATAGCTTAAAGTTGTTCCTTGTTTGATGAACAATTCTCTCCAGAAATCACTTAGGAATATCGTATCCCTGTCAGAAATGATTGATTCCGGGATACCATGTATTTTTACTACAACTTCCTAGAATGCATTCACCACTTTTGGTCCGGTTAGAGGTCCTTTGATAGGTGAAAAATGAGCCGCTCGAGACAGTATATCCACTATGACCATTATGATAGTAAAGAAATTCGATGGTGGAAGATGGGTTATAAAGTCTATGGTTAAATCAACCCATAGTTTTTGAGGTATTGGTAAGGGTTGAAGCAAACCATATGGTCTGTGGTTTATGAGTTTGGCTTTTTGACATATCTCACATTTTTTTTATATATAATGTTATTTATTCTTTCATTTTATTCCAGTGGAACTGCTCTTGTAGCTTATGCATTGTACGTTTTATTCCTGAATGCCCTCCCATGGGGCAGTCATGAGCCTCCTGCAATATGATTTTTTTAACTTTTGAATTATCTAGAACATATAGTCTATGCTTATAGTATAGGAAATTTCCCTTGATAGTCCATTCTGGATGCAAATGTGGCTGTGTTTTTACTTTATGGAACTGTGCTTTTGTTTCTTCATCGTTTTTGTAGTCTTCCTCTAATCCTTCCAATAATGGTGAAGTCAGAATGGAGGTTGTTTGGAGTGTTAAAAGTAGCGAATAAAAAAAACAAACTGATAGACTTTTGAATAATTGAAATTTTATTATCCAAAAAAGGTATCTATTACAAAGGTATGCCCTCCTTTATATAGAATGGAGGAGAGATGAGAGAATACAAATAAGAGATGTGAGACTATAATTTACAGGACTAAGCGGACTATACAAAACAAATCGCACAAGCCGCGCGGTTAGACAGCAGGGCTAACCGCACGGCTACCACCAGAGAGGAAGAGAGACTGCCAGGGTAGACCGCCAGACCGCCCGGTCTCCAAGCCGACTGAGACAAACCGCCAGACCGCGCGGTCTTCAACCCGCCAAGACAAACGCCAGACCGCCCGGTCACCAACTTCAACACTCCCCCTCAAGCTGGAGCATATATATCGATCATGCCCAGCTTGTCGCAGATGTGGAAAAAGGAAGCGGACACCGGCTTGGTGAAGACATCTGCCAACTCGTTGTCGGAAGTGTCAAATGGAGTGCAAATCTGTTTCTTCAATATTTCTTCCCGAATAAAATGACAGTCGACTTCTATGTGTTTTGTTCTCTCATGAAAGACCGGATTTTTGGAAATGTGTATCGCGGCCTTATTGTCACATAATATAGGAAGAGGATAGTTGTAAACCTCTCCTAAGTCAAGCATGAGAGCCCGCAACCACTTCAACTCCCATATAGTCGATGCCATGCTGCGATATTCCACCTCTGCACTAGACCTGGAAACGACAGACTGTTTCTTGCTCTTCCAACTCACAAGATTGCCTCCAACAAATGTGTAGAAACCTGAAGTCGATTTGCGGTCCCCTTTGTCATCCGCATAGCTTGAATCAGAGTACGCTTCAACACTAAGGTGACCATTTTTCTGAAATAGGAGTCCTTTCCCTGGAGCAGCTTTAATATACTCTAATATCCTCAGAGCAGATTGTAGATGACACTCCCTCGGAGCTTGCATGAACTGGCTCACCTTGCCAACAGCATAA
The DNA here is from genome assembly GCA_039583875.1 of Platanthera guangdongensis. Classification (NCBI taxonomy): domain Eukaryota; kingdom Viridiplantae; phylum Streptophyta; class Magnoliopsida; order Asparagales; family Orchidaceae; genus Platanthera; species Platanthera guangdongensis. The sequence goes on from CM077147.1 coordinate 77,812,825, forward strand.
GAGATGTCGGGTCTGGTTACCGTGAGATATATGAGCTTGCCCACCAGATGCCGGTATCTCGTAAGATCGGAGAGAAGAGGTGAGTCATCTGTCCAAGTTTTGTCTTCTCCAACAGCCATAGGACAACGTGCAGGTTTAGCACCAGTCAGTCCTGCCTCCTTTAAAAGATCAAGAGCATACTTCCGTTGTGATAGGATCATGAAGTTGGGCTTTCTAGAGATTTCAATCCCCAGAAAGTATTTCGGGGAGCCCATATCTTTTGTGACCAGATGTTGACGAAGGTATTTCTTGGTCATCAATACCCCATCCTGGTCATCGCTAGTAAGAAGAATGTCATCAACATAAACCGCAAGAACAACAAGACCAGAGGCGGTTTTCCGAACAAACAAGGAGTGATCTGCTGAGCTTCTTGTAAAACCAATGGCCGCAACAATGCCACTGAACTTGTCAAACCAGGCACGAGGACTCTGCTTGAGGCCATAGATAGCCTTCTTTAGCCGGCATACCCGTGTCTCCCCCTGAGCAACATACCCAGGAGGTTGCTCCATGTAAACATCCTCCTGTAGATCACCATAGAGGAAGGCATTCTTAACATCTAGCTGCGAGATGGGCCAATCCCTGTTGACAGCCACAGAGAGAAGAACCCGAATAGTGCTGAGACGAGGCACGGGAGAGAAAGTGTCAAAGTAATCAATCCCATAAGTTTGGGTAAAACCCTTGGCAACCAGGCGAGCCTTATAACGATCCACACTGCCATCCGGGAGAAACTTCACCATGAAGACCCAGCGACAGCAAACAACATCTGTGCCGAAAGGAGGAGGAACAAGGGTCCAGGTACCCCGTTCAGTGAGAGTAGCAATCTCCTCATCCATGGCAACTTTCCAATAAGGAATAGTAAGGGCCTCCTGGTAGGAACAGGGGGTGGCAGTGGCCGAGATAGCCAGTGCAAAAGCTCTGCGAGCAGGGGTAAGACGATCATAGGAAACAACTGCAGCAAGCGGGTGTTGGGTACAGGCCCGAACCCTTTTGCGAAGAGCAATCGGGAGATCCAGGTTAGCAGGTGCCTCGGTATCCGGAGTAGCCGTGGTGGAGAGAGCTAGCCCGGGAGTAGAGAGAGATGGCAGCGGAGTGGAGGGAGAAAGCAGAGTAGAGGGTGGAGATGATGAGGATGGGGAAGACGGTGGAGTCGGTGGAGAGGGCGGAACAGCAGTGGGAGCAGAGGGAATGGATGGATTGGTATGAGAAGTAGGATCAGGAGGAATAGAAGAGGAAGCGGGAGAGAAGTAAGAGGCATTAGCAAAGAAGGTGACATCCGCAGAGACAAATTGCTTGCGGGTAACAGGGTCAAAGCAGCAATATCCTTTCTGAGTGGGAGAGTAGCCCAGAAAGACACATTTGGTGGCACGTGGTGAGAGTTTATCACGGGTGGCAGCGGGAGAGTGTACAAAAGCGGTGCACCCAAAGATGTGTAGAGGAAGAGGAAAGGGATACTTGTCTGGATAAAGAATGGAGAAGGGGGTAGCACCGTGGAGAACTGTGGAGGGAAGGCGATTGATGAGATAACAGGAGAGGAGGACAGCATGTCCCCAATAGGAGCGAGGGACATGCATTTGAGTCATCATAGTACGAGCGACATCAAGGAGGTGACAGTTTTTGCGTTCTGCCACCCCATTTTGTTGGGAGGTGTAGACACAACTTGTTTGACGAATAACACCATGGTGAATACAAAAGGAGGAGAAGTCGTGGCTAAGATACTCCTTAGCATTGTCAGAATGAAGGAGTTTAATAGACGTATCAAACTGAGTCTTAACCATAGAATAAAAGGAGGTCCAAACAGAGAACAGCTCGGAGCGATCTTTGAGAAGATATACCCACGTACATCGAGAGAAATCATCAATGAAGGTGATAAAATAAGAACTACCCCGACCGATGGTGAGGTTAGGAGCGGGACCCCATATGTCAGAGTGAACGAGGTCGAATGGACGGGAAGAGCCCCGACTTTGCGTTGGTGGGAAGGATGAGCGGTGATGTTTGCCAAGTTGACATGCATCACAGTTGAGAGGAGGATGATGAGGAGGGAGGTGCGGCAGGAGCTGGCGGAGAATTCAGGGAGGAGCATGTCCAAGGCGAAGATGTCATTGGAGAAGATCTGTAGAGGAGGAGGAGAAGGCGGATAGAGCAGAAACGTTGTCGAGGAAGTAGAGGCCACCACTCTCAGTCCCGGTAGCAATCGTCCGTTGGGAGTCCGGATCCTGAAAAACACAAGAGCTAGGGGTGAATATGACAGAACACCGCAGTTGCTTGCATAAAGAAGTAACCGATAATAAATTGCACGAAAACTTGGGCACATAGAGGGTATCAGCCAGGCAGAGAGATGGAGTGACTTGAACCATGCCTGTCCCATGGACCGGGGAGGGAGATCCATCAGCAACAATGACCGGGGGCAACTGAGCATGTGTGTCAAGAAGAGAGAAACATTGAGGATTGCCTGTCATATGATTGGTTGCACCAGAGTCGATGAGCCATCTTCCGCGAGTAACAACATGAGCACTACCAGAAGAGGTGACCACGGAGGCGGACAGGCTGGAGGAGGGGAAAGCCATGGAAGCAAGAGAGGAGCAAGCCGCGACGATAAGAACAAGCCGCGAGAAGAGAAAAGAGCACCAAGCCGGGAGAACAGAAAACAGGTCGGGCGGCTAGGAAGGCTGCTACCAAGAAGCAGAGCAAAGCAGAGGGAAAGAAGTCGCACGGCTTGAAAAAGTCGGGCGAACAGAGGAGAACAGGTCACACGGCAAAATATGAGGCCGGCGCGACTAGCAAGCAGGAGCGGGTAGAAGGCAACAAGTAGAGCGCGAACAGTAGCAGCTAGCAAGAGGTCAAAGGCACAGCGGGGAAGAGGTCGCGCGGACTGAAAAGGCCGAGCGAATAGAAGAGAGGAGAAGAGCAGGTGACCGCGACCAAGATGCGGGTGAGAAAGGAACAACCCGCACGGTCAGGCAGATCACAGCAGCAAACCGCGAGTATAGGGGCAAGCGGATATGGGGAAAGCAGAAGCGGACAGGGAGAAGAAGTCCGCAGCGGGTAGACACAAGCCGCAAAGACTAGGAAGTCGGAGAGGCAAGAAAGAGCAAGGGGCGCGGCGACAAGGAAACAGGTCGCTGCGACGAATAGCAGTAGGAGAAGAGAACCAAGAAGCAAGCCGCGCGAACAGGGCAGCGGACAAAAACAAGCCGCTCGAACAGGGCGGCGGACAGAAGAGAAGGCAAGCCGCGAGAGAGGTCGCGGATAGCGGAAAACAAGCCGCTAGAAGCAGAGAGCGCACAGAATCAGGAGGAAATGACCGTGTCCTCTGATACCATGTTAAAAGTAGCGAATAGAAAAGAACAAACTGATAGACTTTTGAATAATTGAAATTTTATTATCCAAAAAAGGTATCTATTACAAAGGTATGCCCTCCTTTATATAGAATGGAGGAGAGATGAGAGAATACAAATAAGAGATGTGAGACTATAATTTACAGGACTAAGCGGACTATACAAAACAAACAGCACAAGTCGCGCGGTTAGACAGCAGGGCTAACCGCACGGCTACCACCAGAGAGGAAGAGAGACTGCCAGGGTAGACCGCCATACCGCCCGGTCTCCAAGCCGGCTGAGACAAACCGCTAGACCGCGCGGTCTTCAACCCGCCAAGACAAACCGCCAGACCGCCCGGTCACCAACTTCAACATGGAGGCTCACTGATTCCTCTTGTCCTGAATTAGGGGTAATTCATGACAATGCGTCAGCTACGAGATTTAGTTTTCCTGATTTATACTTGATAGAGTTGTCATATCCTAGTAGTTTTTCTATGAATTTTTGTTGTTATGGTGTATGCAATTCTTGCGTGAGCATGTGATGTAGGCTTTGGTGATCTGTTAGAATGGTGAAACAGTGTCCTAGTAAATATTGTCTCCATTTTGCTACAGCGGTTGTTACTGCATACATTTCTCTTCCATATGTCGATTTTATTTGCATTAAGGAAGATTATTTTTTTTACTGTAATAGACTATGGTTTTTTGATCCTGTAGTAAAACTGCTCCTATCCCTGTGCCGGAAGCATCTGTTTCAACTGTGAAAGGCTCTTTAAAGTTGGGTAATGTTAGAATTGGAAAATTTATTAATTTTGCTTTTAATTTTTCAAAGGCGTCTTATGCTAGCTCTGTCCATTGGAAAGATATTTTCTTGAGTAATTCTGTCAATGGATGAGCTAGGGTGGCATAGTTTTGAATGAATCTCCTATAGTATCCAGATAGGCCTAAAAAGGCTCTTACATTTTTCTGGTTTGTGGGTATTGGAAAATCCTTCACAGCTTGTATATTTCCCTCATTTGGGCAGACTTGCCCCCTTGAAATAATATGACCTAGGAACTGAATCTGGGTTGTAAGGAAACTACATTTGCTCTGTTTTACATAAAGTTTATTTTGCGATAAAATCTCCAAGGTTAGCTTGAGGTGTTCTCCATGTTCATATTCTGAGTTACTATAGACTAATATATCGTCAAAAATACTACGATGAACTTTCTGAGATACCTTTGAAAAATATTATTCATTAAGGCTTGGAATGTTGAGGGTTCATTTGATATGCCAAATTGCATTACTCTGAATTCATAGTGGTCTTGGCGAGTCCTGAAAGCCGTTTTGTGTACATCTTCCTCAGCCATTCTAATTTGATGGTATCCCGATCTAAGATCTAGTTTGGAAAAACACCCAGCCTCATATAGTTCGTCCAGTAATTCGTCGATGGTAGGAATTGGGAATTTATTCTTAATGGTTAGTTTATTTAAAGCTCTGTAGTCAATACAAAAACTCCATCATCCGTCTTTTTTTCTTATTAAAATGACTGGAGAGCTGAAGCTCGAGGTGCTATGTCTAATATTTCCTTAATCATCTTCTCCATTTCATTTTTCTGGATATATGGGTAGCGATATGGTCTAATAGTAGGTGGGCTGGACTCTGGTAATAATATGATCTTATGGTCTATTAGTCTTTTTGGTGGTAATTCCTTCGGTTCTTGAAAGAGATGATCATATTCCTTCAATATCCTGTTGCACGTATCATTTTCAATTTGGCTGGTTATCTTTTTTTTTACTATTTTCTTCCCTTCTCCAGTGGTAGTGACTAAACAATATGCAGTGGATTGTATATGCATTAATCGGGATAACTGTGATGATGAAATGGCTTTGCATTGGTTTTTTTTTCTGTCCCTGTAATACCACCGTCCCTTTGGAATCAGTATAAGCGAGGGTGGGCTGGACTCTGGTAATAATTGAAGGGTAGTTTTAATCTCTAAAACAAAGAGAAATATAATGTAATCGCTGGCCTATATGAGCAGTTTTACCTCCCTACACAATCCGCTGCATATTGAGGTCGTTCCATTTCCCATATATACAAGAAATTTCTTAATGCAATGCATGGGTAATTGTAGAAATTTTGCTCGTCGGGTTGAAATAAAACTATGGGAGCTTCCTCCATCTATAAAAGTTTCTATGGGGTGTTGTTTTTGGTATGCTGTCACTCTTAACCCGTGTGTGTGGGTTTGTCTAGTTAGAGCCTGTATAGTTACTGCAGACTCTGGAATGAATTCTGTAACGCCCAAAAAATCGTTATCGAGCTGGTCGCGTCCAAAAATAATTTTGGTGCCTGTATAGGGGTACACGGCCTAGGACACAGGCGTGTCCAAGGCCGTGTCTGGCATGGTGTTTTGGCCGATTTTATCCCAAGAAGGACACGACAAGAAACACGGCTGAATGACACGGGCATGTCATTTAACACGGGCGTGTGCCTACCCGTGTCAGTACCCATGTTCCATAGAGTCGTGACAGTTGGCGTGACGGTTATTCGTGACACGCCTCCGGTCACGGGCGTGTCCGGGACTTGATATGGGCGTGTCAGGTGGAGACACGGGCGTGTCTTGCTCGTGTGGTTTTTCTGTGTTCAACGAGTGTGCGAGGATCGAGGCACACAACCTGGGACACGACTGTGTGCGAGGCCGTGTTCGACACAGGTTTGAGGATTTCTGTGCAGATCTGAGCCGTTCGTTTTCTTTAATTAAGATCTGACGGCCTAGGCGTGTTCCTGCTCTGTTAAGGCCGGGAATGGTGGTTTAACTCCTCATTTCTCCCTTAAGCATTCTCTTTCCAAGGAGTTAGAGCAAGGAGGAAGAAGGAGGAGGATTCCGGCCGCCGACGGAGCATCAGAGCACCGTTTAGAGAACTAAGAGCGGATCCGTGGAGGAAATCCCGTTGCGAAGACTTCTATTAGTGTATTTTTCCCATGACGCAAAAGCGTACTACAAGGGTAACGATTCTCTATTTGAGCATATGAAGCTCTCTTCCTTTTGCGTAGGGAAACCTGCTCCCGCGAGTGTGCGGCGAGTGTACGGTGTTCCTTGGGGTTGACGGGAATAGTCCCCCTTGTGTTGCATATAGAGTCCAGAATCGAAGTACGGGCATAGGCATTGTGTGTGAAGCCTACACGGACATGTTGGTCTGGATCGGTGATGTTGCATTTGTTATGATTTGCCGGAGAAGACTCCGTGCTTTGGGTTTTCGGGTTTCTACGCTGTAGATTGCAACAAGGATCCTTGGGGATTAACTCCAAGGCGCACCCGGAAAACTGAGCGGAATTGTTGTTCTGCTAACTTGGCGGTCTGGGAACCAGCCTTGAACATAACTGGGTTATGTGATTGTTTGGAAATGGAAGGATCTGAGAGAAGCTTGGCTCGTGCGTATGTCTTAAGGTGTACTACGCGTTGTGAGCAACGGGCAAGTGGAATCGGACCTGTGCTATGTGGTTCGGTGCGAGAGACCCGAAAAGGGGACTGGACGTTGGCATAGTTGGGAGCCTTAGATAGTGGTCAGAAAGGCTAAAATGCTCACGTTGTTGCCATCCCGGGGGTGGTGGTGAATACTCTAAAGTGTGAGGATTCACCGATAATGTGGCCTGAATGCACGGGATGTTTGGCCGTGCGAGCCTACACTAGTGGTTAGCATGGCTGTACTATATTATTTTTGCTGGGCTATTGAATTGCAGGGAAGGAGCACCGCCGTCCCGAGTTAGGGGCGGGGTCGTTATAATTTGGTCGGCTTTTGGCTGACCGTTGCTTTGTTTGCCACCGTGCGGTGGAATGTTGCTTGCATGTGCTGCGGAGCCGAGTACCAAATAGCGGGCTGGAGCCCATGTTGCTGTGCTGGCCCTGGAAGGCCAACGAGAATAGTTGTACTTTATTTTGTCATGTGTGGCCGGCCTGCGAGCCGATGTATGGAAACATTATTTAATTAAGTGAACCTCTATAAGGCCATAACTCCGTGTACCTTTCTGTGTATTTGTTTTCATTCCAGTTGTAGTGGTGTTGGACATTCATGTTATTTGGATACAAGTTTGGGTTCTTTCAAGTCTTTAAAAGCTTCCGCTAGAATGCTCTGTGTTAGGACGAGTAGTCTTAATTGGATAGTTTGGTTATTCATACGTAATCCTTCCGACTGTCCGTGGTATATGGTGTCGGGTTCCAGCTAGACCTTCTACTATATGTCATACGACGGATGAGGGTGTTACAATTTGGTATCAGACTTCTGGTTACGGTCCAGCTTAAATGAATTCGTGGGCGAATTCTTTTAAGGGGTGGTGAGCACATGTGTGCATCATCGTTATAACATCAAAAAGAACCCATGAATGTCCACTTAGGAATGAAAAATACACTTATTTTGTGGAACCTGAGTGTTCTAATGATTGCTTTTAGCAATTTGTGTGTTGTCTAATCTTGGTTCTTTGCTATTATAGGTAGCTAGGAGCAGTGCTGGTCAATCGGAGCATCCGCAATCAGCGAAAAGTACTTCTTCATGTCTCTATACATCTTCGTGCTACCCAGGTTGGAACGCCAGCTCAAGCTGAGGATTGACTCTCTACGATAAAGAGGGTCTTGACGGCTACGTTAACGGAAGAATGGCAGAAGACCACCATAGTGACCTTCCTTTTGGATGGTGAGGCGATGCTATGGTGGGATGAGTTGGAGTTTCATCTCTTAGTGGGAAGGAAACTTGCTGATGTGCCTATGGAGGAATTCTCAAGATTGTTTTTGTCCAGATATATACCCTCTTCTCAGAAGCTTGAGATGGAAAATCAGTACCTTGGGTTGACTCACAGAGCAAGAAGCGTGGACGAGTATCTCCACGAGTTTACATGATTGGGTCGGTATGCTGGTGCAATGTTTACGGAAGAAGAGAGGAAGACCAACCGATTTTATGAGGGTCTACGCGGTGACCTACAGTTACTCCTTGCTGGGCCTAAGGAACAGGGCTTCCTAGCCTTGGTCAATTCGGCCCGGTCATTGGAAAAGGTTGTGAAGAAAGTCCAAGAGAAGAAGGACCTAGGGGAAAAGAAGGCAAAGTTCAAAGTGCCAAAAGCAAAGTCAGGATTCCGCAGATGGAGCAAGAAGCAGAAGACTTCGAACTTAGCCCCTTCGTATGGTGCGTCGGGGGCAACCACAAGTCGAGTTCCAGGAGCTTGCTACAACTGTGGGAAGACGGGGCACTTTGCTCATGAATGTTGGAGCGGACGTGCAAAGTCCGTGAGGAAGCCTGGAGCGACCTATGAAGAGAAAGGGAAGGAGATGGAATCAACCACGCCCCATCATGCTCCAGCCCAGCCTAGAGTTTATAATCTTGGTCTGCAAGAGGCCATGAAACAAGCTGACGTGGTGACAGGTATGAGTTAAATTATAATAGTTTAACTTTATGTAGTTGTTACCTTTTTATACGTTAGCTTATGTTTGTTGGTGCTAGACTTCTTGTTGATTTTCGATCGTCCGGCAAGAGCCCTGTTTGATACGGGAGCATCACATTCCTTATTGTATGAAAGGTTCATATCGCACGTCGGGGTACCTTCCTCGATGGCAAAAGACAGATTGTGTAACACCCTAAAATTTTGAAGAGGGAAATTTGGTTTCTGGCAGGGGGCACACGGCCTGGGACACGGGCGTGTCAGGCTGGAGTCGACGACTTGGCCGCGTAGTCGACATTTTTGCGCTCGACGAAGTGTCGAGACGGGGCACACGGCCTGAGACACGGGCGTGTATCAGGGCGTGTCGAGCCGGTGTCGACAACCGACCTGGGGTGTCGACATTTTCGCTCGACAATGTGTCGAGACAGGGCACACGGCCTGAGACACGGGCGTGTCTCAGGGCGTGTCGAGCCCGTGTTGACAACCGGCCCGGGGTGTTGACATTTTCGCTCGACGATGTGTCGAGACATGACACACGGCCTAGGACACGGGCGTGTCCAAGGCCGTGTCAGTCAGTCGGCAAACTTCGCTCGACGAAGTGTCGAGACAGTGAACATGGCCTGGAGCCCAGGCATGTTGAGGTAGACACGGGCAAGGACACGTGCGTGTCCAGTACCCGTGTAGTTCTCGGGTTGTTTTCGGGGCTGTGTCGGTGGAGGCACACGGCCGACCACACGGCCGTGTAAGTTGGAACACGGGCGTGTCAGGTCGAACACGGGCGTGTCGGATGCCCGTGTGTTGTTCCAGGCGCATCGATTTTGACGGTGAATGAGGGACACGGCCCTGGACACGGGTGTGTGCCAGGCCGTGTTCGGCCCAGTTTTAGCATTTCAGGCCCGAATCAAGGCCGTTCGTTTCTTTAATTTGGGATCCAGCGGCTAGGGGTTGTTTTTGGTGGGATATACATGGGATTGGACCTCTAGAAACCCTCATTTTCTTTGGAGTGGTTCTCTTTCTAAGTTCTAGAGAGATGAGAGAGCAAGGAAGAAGGTGAAGTAGAGATCCGGCTGTTGGAGAGGCTTCGGTGCTCCAAATCGCGAGCCGAGTCCGGATCCTTGGAGGCTAGATCGTTGCAAAGGTTTTCATCCGGCTATTTTACCATGGCTAGGAAGAGGAGTCAGAAGGTAACGACACTTCTCCTCTCGGTTTTAGGATGCATGTCTTAGCATCTTTTCTTTTCTAGTTTTTGGGCACCAAACACTCAAATGAGAGGGGTTTGGGTCGCCAAGGTTCAAGAGGAACCTCCGGGTGGATTGAGTCCGTCCCCAACATGTTTTTACATTAGAGATTCGCTCCGTTAGTGGATTAGGCATGGTGTGTGAAGCCGTAGTCATGACCGTTAGTCCGACTCGGTGATGTTGCATACGAGCTTTAAGGATTTGTAGAGATCCGTTACGACAAGATGCCGTTTTGTGATGTGGTGATGTTTTCCCCTTTTTCTCGAATAAGTACGTATAGTCGGAACCGGACAAGGTTAGCTCCTCAATGGAGGTAGATGGTTTCCTTGGTGGACAAGGTTAGCTCCGCATGAGTGGTTGATGTTTCCTTGGTGCGCGGGAACGCTGCAGTACAAATGAGGGACTAGGGTGAAATTGTCTTGGTTTGTGATGTGCCAAGGCATGGCTGTGTCTCCGTGGTCGGCTGGCTATCCCGTGACGTACACGTCATGTGTGGAGAGTGTCCCGACGAGACTAGTCCCCTTTTGTGAGACTGATGAGAATGCCAAGCATGGGGGCAAGCCCGGGCAATGAGGCCATGATCGGGTGGGGTCCAGCAAGGCTTCTTAGAATCGGTCAGTTTGTGTTTGTTGGAATCCTGACATGAGACGTCAGAGCTTGCAGGCAAGCCCGGGTCTAAGACCTTGAGCGGGTGGGGCCTTAGCAAGAGTTCCATGTGGCGGCCTGTGCACCGTTGGGGGAGATTGTGTTACCCCTTTGTTTGTGGCTTTATGCCAATGAGGAAACGATGAGTACCCAATTGATGTGATGTTGTGCTAGATGCATACGCTATAGGGTGCCTTGGGTGAAACCCGGGTGGTTGCATACATGTTGCATAAGTAGGCCCCTTTTTATATTATATGCTCAACCAGTAGAGAATGTGTATGATGTTTGAGACATCCAAGCTTGTACTTAATGCACTTCTTGTATATATTTATATAGTGCATACGAAGTGCTAACTTGCAGGTTGGAGGAGTACCCCGGGGTCCGTTAGGGGCGGCCGGGAGGAGATGTGTTGGTTACACAATTTGAGGTCAGCCTTTGCTGACCCATGTTACTAATAATTTTTACAGGGCAAGGATCGCAAGCAGGAGCTAGCTCGCCGGCCAGAAAGGCCTAAGCCTCATGAAGTGTTACCCCTTTTGCAGTAGCTTTACGTTTATGGCATTGTATGTTTTATGCTCATTTTGACCGGCTTGCATGCCGAGGTAGACTAGGTGTGCTTATGCACTTTCAGGACTGATGTATTGTTTGAGTATGGTTTTACTCTTATTGTAAGGCCTTAAGGTCATCTTGTTACTTTTGTGGTGGTGGATAACTTCTTATCTTTCTTGTGTTTCCGCTGTGTTGTCAAAGAGTTTTGAGTGTGGGTAGTTATATCATCTTATAATACTAAAGCTGTGGCGTCCGTATGTTGTGGGGCCCCGGCCGGACTCATATTATACGGTCATTACAGGGGAGGTGTTACAATTTGGTATCAAAGCGAGGTTAGATTCAAGGTCAGTGCATAGAGAAGTTATCCACATAAGAGTAACGCGGGACCATGAGTGTACTTATGTTTAAGTCTTGAGATTAGAGACTGATCCCTGGCGACGGCAGTGCCAGGCGGAGAAGCCAGGCGAGTGGAGCTTTTGGCGGAAAGGGTGGTTGTCGGACATGGAGACTGGCACATGAAGTATTTCCTGAGCTTCCATCCACCGTCGTTCAAGGGAGTTGGTACGACAACAGATGCGGAGGATTGGTGGGTTCGAATTCAAGAGCTTTTGAGGGCGGCAGAGACGCCAGAAGAAAAGAAATCTGAGTATGCAGCGTTCATGTTGGAAGGAGACGCCAAGTTGTGGTGGGTGAGCCATAGCGACCGCCAGTTCCCTGCATGCACCCCATCAATGGAGGAATTTGGGGATGCTTTTTAAAGAGGTACATTCCCGTTTCTATACGATTGGCCCTTCAGAGGAAGTTTCTGCACTTAATGCAGCGAGACAAGACGGTGGACGAGTATTTGCAGGAGTTTACCCGTTTGGGTCGTTACGTGGGAACGACGATGACAGATGATGTAGAGAGAGAATTTGAGGCAACCCCTCATTTCCATGAAAAGAGCTGGTTTTATTGAGCTAGTTGAGGCTGCCAGGATATTGGACAGTGATCTGGAGCGAACCCAACGTCGTGAGGGTTTCACTCCCAGGCAAGTGGACGCCTGGAGGTTCTCACTCTAGGGGATCGCTAGGGTATTGTTCGGATACGGGAGCATCGCACTCCTTTCTTGCGGATAGCTTCGTCCGGAGACTAGGAGTTGAGTCTTTCTTGGAGGACGCGGAGCTGAAAGTGAGCATGCCCAATGGGTCATCCATGACCACCGGGGCCAAAGGGCGCATCTGTTGGGAGCTGGACGGAGTTGACTTCGTTTTGGTAGCAGCGATTTTAACATTGGTTGAGTTCGATGTCATTTTGGGCATGGACTGGCTTGCAGAGCAGCGCGCTAGTATTGATTGCCTAAGGTAGTGACCCTAAAGAGCAAACGGCAGGCGGAAGTCAAATTTGAGGGCCTTTGTGGAGTGGCCTATTCCCTGATTTCGGCCATGCAATTGATGCGGGCGGTTAACAGGGTGGTGTAGCGCTGGTAGCGTTATTGGAGGTTCGTCTCTCACAGTTGTCTATTGAGGAAGTGCCTGTAGTGGCAGAGTTTAAGGATGTGTTTCTGGATGAACTTCCTGGAGCGCCTCCTCGGCGGGAGATCGACTTCTCAATCGAGTTAGTGCCGGAGGCTAGGCCGGTGTCACGTCCTCCGTTTAGGATGGCACCAAAGGAGTTGGCTGAACTCAAAGTACAGTTACAGGAACTGTTGGAGCAAGGGTATATCAGACCCAGTTCTTCGCCGTAGAGCGCGCCAGTGTTGTTTGTAAAGAGGAAAGACGGTAGTATGCGGCTGTGCATAGACTACCGAGAGCTGAATAAACTGATCATTAAGAATAAGTATCCGATTCCTCAGATAGACGACTTGTTCGACCAGTTGGTGGGGTCGGTGGTGTACTCAAAATTGGACTTGAAGTCAGGCTATTATCAGTTGCGAATTCGGGACAAGGACATACCCAAGACTGCCTTTGGTACGAGGTACGAACAGTTTGAGTTTACGGTGATGCCGTTCGGGCTGACGAACGCGCCATCGGTGTTCATGGATCTTATGAATCGAGTATTTCGGGAATACTTGGATTATTTTGTGGTTGTCTTCATTGATGACATCTTGGTGTATTCCAAATCAGAAGTGGAGCATGAGACCCACTTGAGAGTGGTCTTGCAAGTGTTGAGGGAGAATCAGTTGTATGCAAAGTTCTCAAAGTGCGAGTTCTGGTTAGCGAAGGTGGCATTTTTGGGCCACGTGATTAGTGGGGATGGGGTGGCAGTGGATCCAACAAAAGTAGAAGCCATCAAAGATTGGCCTGTTTTGAGGACCGTGGCGGAAGTCCGAAGTTTTCTTGGACTAGCCGGGTATTATAGGAGATTCGTGGAGAATTTTTCGCAGATAGATCTACCCCTCACCTCACTCACTCGTAAAGATCATAAGTTTGTGTGGACTCAAGAGTGCAGTCAAGCATTTGAGGCACTGAAGGAGAGACTGATGATGGCTCCAATCCTAAGTGTACCGCAAGGGACCGAGGGATTTCAGATCTTCAGTGACGCATCAGGATGCGGTTTGGGTTGCATTTTGGTGCAACATGGCAAAGTGATAGCTTTTGGGTCGAGACAGCTGAAGCCTCATGAGAGGAATTACCCCGTCCATGACTTGGAGTTGGCGGCGGTAATTTTTGCGCTGAAAATTTGGCGACATTATGTGTATGGTGCAGAGGTGGAGATCTTCACGGATCATAAAAGACTGAAGTATCTCTTGGATCAAAAGGACTTGAACATGCGGCAACGCAGGTGGGTTGAGTTTCTTGGAGACTACGAAGTGGCAGTTCAGTATACGCCAGGTAAAGCCAATGTGGTGGCGGATGCCTTGAGTAGAAAGTACTCGGGGCAAGGGAATTGGATCGAAGCTCATGATGAGCGGTTGGTACGGGAATGGGAGTCCCTTGGTTTGGAATGTGTGGCGAGAGGCGAGTCCAGTGTGGCTCGGTTGAACTGGATTGAAATGCAGAATGACTTGTCCGATCGCATTCGGGAAGCGACTCGGTTGGATGTGGAGTTTCAACCATTTGTGTTGGAGGCTCAAAAGGGCGAGAGCAGCGCCTGGGAGATGATTGATGGGATTCTGAGGAAGGACGGAAGGGTTTGTGTACCGCAGTTCAGCAAACTCCGTGAGGAGTTAATGTTTGAGGCTCACTTCACAAAGTACTCCATTCACCCGGGCAGTACAAAGATGTAATTGGATATGAAGAAATCCTTTTGGTGGACGGGGATGAAGCGGGACGTAGCTTTGTATGTGAATCGTTGCCAAACTTGCGCCTTGGTGAAGGCCGAATGTCAGAAGCCGGGCGGGTTCCTGAAGCCCCTTCCAATCCCTGAGTGGAAATTTGATGACATCTCCATGGATTTTGTCCATGGTATGCCTAGATCGCAGCAGGGTAATGATGCTATCTGGGTGATCGTGGATCGCTTAACCAAGGTGGCCCACTTCATCCAAAATCGGAAGGAGGACAGCGTGGAGAAGCTGGTGGAGTTGTATGTTCGCAACATTGTGCGAATGCATGAGATTCCTAAGAGCATAGTCAGCGATCGAGATGGACGGTTTACGTCCAAGGACTGGAGATTGGTTCAGAAGAGTTTGGGCACGAAGCTAAAGTTCAGTACGTCGTTCCATCCTCAAACTGACGGGCAAACCGAAAGAACGAACTGTACTATGGAGGATATGCTGAGAATGTGCGTTCTTGACTTCGGCAAGAAGTAGGAAGATCACCTCTTCATGGTGGAATTCGCGTACAATAACAGTTATCAAGCAAGTATAAAAATGGCGCCATACGAAGCTTTGTATGGGAGACGGTGTCGAACACCGATGTCTTGGACAGAGGCGGGAGACACCAAAATTTTGGGAAAAGAGGTGGTAGTTGACGATTGTGAGTTGGTACGGACCATTCAAGAGCGTATGAAGGTGGCACAAGACCAGCAAGCAAAATACTTTAATGCTCGTCACAGGAAGTTGGAGTTTGCGGTAGGTGATTGGGTGTATTTGAAGATCAAGCCGTTCAAAGGCGTCTCACGGATTCGGCAACTCAAGAAGTTGAGTCCAAGGTTTTTGGGGCCTTTTGAAGTTGTTGAACAGGTGGGAGAAGCAGCCTATCAGTTGGCGTTGTCCGCGGAGCTTAGTGGATTGCACGACGTCTTCCATGTCTTCGTCTTGAGGAAAGCCTTGGTGGAGGCTAGTGTGGTGATCGAGCCGGCATCGGTGCCGATAGAGGAGGACTTGAGGATGCGAGTCCGTCCAATTGCTATAGAGGATTCGGAGACTCGGCAGTTGCGGAATAAAGAGGTTAAACTCGTGAAAGTCCGATGGGACAACTGCGGTCGTGAGGAGCACTCTTGGGAGCAAGAACAAGCCATGTTAGAAGAGTACCCAGCGCTCTTCAAATCAGGTACCATTTAAGTTGTGTTCCCTCTTGCTTCGTAATTTCGGGACGAAATTCTTTTAAGGGGGAAAGAGTTGTAACCCCCCAAAATTTTGAAGAGGGAAATTTGGTTTCTAGCAGGGGGCACACGACCTGGGACACGGGCGTGTCCCAGGGCGTGTCAGGATGCAGTTGATGACTTGGCCGCGTAGTCGACATTTTTGCGCTCGACGAAGTTTCGAGACGGGGCACACGGCCTGATACACGGGCGTGTCTTAGGGCGTGTCGAGCCCGTGTCGACAACCGGCCCGGGGTGTCGATATTTTCACTCGACAATGTGTCGAGACAGGGCACACGGCCAGAGACACGGGCGTGTCTCAGGTCGTGTCGAGCCCGTGTCGACAACCGGCCCGGGGTGTCGACATTTTCGCTCGACGATGTGTCGAGACATGACACACGGCCTAGGACATGGGCGTGTCCAAGGCTATGTGATGAACTGTAAATATGCGTATTTTTATGCACATTAATTTAGTCATTTTCATTTATTTTCGTCGTTTTTACTTATTTTTGTTCAATAAAATGTTCCTATTCTTGTAAATTTTCTCCTAACTTGTTTTATTTTGATTTTCAGAAAAATTCCAAAATCTGCCAAAAATTGGGAAGTACACGCCCGTGACACATGGGTCACGCCCGTGACCGAGCCGTGACTGTGCATTTCCCGTGAAATCGGAAAATTTCTGAAGAAAAGGCTTGACACGCCTGGCGACACGCCCGTGTCACCCGACACGGGGCGTGACCCAAGCCCGTGTCCTCTCCTCTCGACGAATTCCACTCGACGATCGTCGAGTGTCGACCCCAACTGTCACGCCCATAGTCACGCCCGTGACCTGGGGCGTGACCCAATTTCAGCTCAATGATTTCGACTCGACACTTTCCGCTCGACATTCGTCGAGTGTCGACCCAACTGTCACGCCCATAGTCACGCCCGTGACATGGGGCGTGACCTTTCCAGCTGGCCCGACAAGACGCTGCCGAGGACATTTGACGCAACCCGCGCCCGGCTCTACCTCCCCGACACGCCCATAGTCACGCCCGTGACCTAGGGCGTGACTGCTGCGAACTCAGCCCGAAGTCAACTTTGCTGTCCAATCGCCAGCCGCCTTCATGAATAGTACTGTCACGCCCCCATGTCACGCCCGTGACCGAGGGCGTGTACTTAGAAATTTTTTCCTATAAATAGCCCAGTTCTGTAAGGTCCAAGGGTTCAGATTTTTGGGCCAAGTTAGTGTCTTTTTGTGGGCTTAATCCGTGGATTCTAGTGCTATGTAAGGAGATTTCTCCCTTCTTATTTCATGTTTTGTTTTTGCTTTACCTTTTAGCTTTGTAATAGCTTGAAAATTTTAATAAAAATGTTAGATTTTCTCTCTTTATTTAGCATGAAAAATTCATTTGGATGGCTCACCTCTTTCCCTTTTTATCCTTGGTTTTATCTTTGTTCTTCACTTGTTCTTCATTTATGAAAAGTGTGTGTGTGTGTATGAGTGTAATTTGCTTACTTTACATTTTTTTTTACTTGTTTTCATGCTTAGGAATGTTAGGTTTTCCTCTTTACATGCCTTTGATTTTTTTTTCAAGTTAGGTTTTGTTTGAAAATGATGAAATGATGAATTAGGTTTTTCCTTTTTTTTCTTGTCTTCTTCAACATCTTCACTCTTATGAGTGTGTAAAAGAGTTACTAAAGTTCCTTTTGTTTTTTTTACTTAGCTTTATTTTAGGATGAAAACTTTTTTTCTTCTTTCTCTTTTATTTCAACTTTTTTTAGCTCTTTTATGAAATCCTAGGAATGAAAATGTTGAAATTTTTATTTTCCAAAAACTTTGGTTTTTAATTTGTTTTGAAAAACTTTTGTCTTCTAAAATTTTAATTTCTTCTTTTTATTTGTTTTTGGCAAAACCTATGCTTGAAATAGTTAAAGTTTTAATTTTTAGGTAACTTTGATTTTTTCTTTGTTATTTGTGTGTGTGAGTGTATGAGCCTAAATTTCCTTTTGTTCTTCTTAATCTTCATGAAGTGTGTGTGAGTGTAGGTGTATAATTTTTATGCTTTGATTTAAATTGAGTAGAGTGTGTGAGTGTAGGTGTATAATTTTCATGCTTTGTTTTAATGCTTTCTTTTAATGCTTTGTTCAATTATGTAGAGTGTGTGAGTGTAGGTGTATAATTTTATTGCTTTCTTGAATTTCATATGGAGTGTGTGTGTTCGTGCGCATTTATTTCCGCCTACTCGTTAAGAGTTAAATGGCGCATCGTTTTCATTTTCAGTTCTACTCGTTTGAGTAGGACTTGTAATTTTTCTTTCTTTATTTTTCCGCCTACTCACTTGAGTTTAAATGGCCGGACCTTATTTCAGTTCTACTCGTTTGAGTAGGACTTGCATTTTTTCTTTCTTTATTTTTTCCGCCTACTCACTTGAGTTAAATGGCCGGACTTTTTAGCCCTGTAATCGCATTTATTTTCTCCTACTCATTTGGGTAGGACTCGCTTTCATTTCAGTCCTACTCGTTTGAGTAGGACTTGCAATTTTCAACCTTTATTTACCGCCCCCACTCGTTTGAGTGGGACTCGCAAATTTGAACTATGCAGATTTTCTTTCATGTGTAACTTAGTTCTTTTTTATTTATAATTTGGAGTGTGCGTGAGTTCTCGTTTAGTTAACTTTTTAGCTCTCTAAATATTGTTATTTTTTTTGTCCCTTTCTTATAATCGTTTAGCATTTAATTTCGAACTCGCGCCTCACTAAATTATAAGCCGTCCCCATACCGATATGTGGCTAATCGCTATTAGCCTCGGCATCGAAGAGCATTGAGACATTTGAAATGATTTATAATAATTAAAGTTCTTTATTTTCATTTTAATTTAAGCACTTAGGGTTTACCCCGGGTTTACGACGCGTAGGACCACATAATCGATGTGTGGGCCCTATTTCCGTAGTCCATATGCTAGCTAGCCGAGAGGCCGTGCATATGGACCGATCACCCCTGGGTAAATAGGGTTGCGTGCATACCCTCGAGAGAGGACTAGCGTAATTCTACCGGATTGGGTTCCCCACCCAATAGCGGGGTTCTTAGCGTAAAGCGGACGTTAAGAGGAATCCTTCGTCGGACTAACGTTCGGTCGAATAGTCTTAACGTTCAGGTGAGCAATATTCCTAGAGATAAGTGCGCTCACATTTGTGGAACCTCCACGGCCAAGTTGCCTTATTATTAATTTGAAAACTAAGTCTTTTTATTATTAAAAATTGTTTTAGTCTAAATCCGATTCGATGACGAGCGTTAACCCTTCATCGAATATTTTATAAATCATTTTTTCGTTCCTTTGTTTTTCCGTTTTTAGTTTTCAAAAAAAAAATCCACCTTTTCTTTCAGTAAAATAATAGTCCTCCCGGAGGAGTAAGAATAGTCAACGCGACCCCGAGAACAATACGACCTCGGTATTCCCCCGAATATCGAGTACTACTTGCGATAGGTGCACTTGCCTACCCGAGCAAGCCCGCGGCGATCGACTCACCGAACCAACCACAGTAAGAGTCTGTTCGCGGGCCCATCAAGTTTTTGGCGCCGTTGCCGGGGAACTCTCTTTTCGAGTTGCTATTTCGAATTCCGGAGTCTATTAATTTTACTTATTTTCTAAAAAACAAAAAAACTAAAAACTTTATTTTAAAAGCAAAAAAAAAAAAAGTTTATTTTTGTTTTATTTTTGTTTGGGTGTATGACCCGAGGACAACCCTCAGAGTCTGAAGATTTAGACTTCGACCCTGAGATCGAACGCTCTCTTGCGCGTATCCGATCTCATCGCCGAAATCCTTCTTTAGATCCCGAGGAATCTATCGGAGAACCCACTGTTGTAGTTATGGCCGCCCCTAACCTTCCCCCGGCGGCCGAGCGTACTATGTCTTATTACGCCCGGCCTAACCTGGATGATTCAGGGTCGAGTATTGTTCGCCCTGCGGTGGCCAATAATAATTTTGAAATAAAGTCAAGTGTCATTCAAATGGTCCAAAACGCCGTGCAGTTCGATGGACTGCCGGATGAGGACCCGAATGTCCACTTGTCCAATTTCTTGGAGATATGCGACACCTTCAAGATCAATGGCGTCACTGATGACGCCATTCGTTTGCGCTTATTTCCTTTTTCCCTTAAGTCCAAAGCCAAGGCGTGGTTGAATGCCCTCCCGCGAGGATGTATCACCACGTGGGCTGAGTTGACGGAACGGTTCCTAACGAAGTACTTTCCGCCCGCCAAAACTGCAAAGTTGCGGGCGGACATTTCTTCGTTTGTGCAGAACGATCCTGAGTCTCTATACGAGACTTGGGAACGATTTAAGGAATTCCTCCGCCGTTGCCCGCACCACGCGCTGCCAACGTGGTTGCAAGTTCAAATTTTTTATAATGTGCTGAATTTTCAGACGCGTCAAATGATTGACGCGGCTGCCGGGGGAACGCTTAACAACAAAACCCCGAGGCCGCCCAGGCTTTATTCGAAGAGATGGCTATGAACGCCTATCAATGGAACGTCCCGCGGGGACGGCCAAAGCCGGCGGCTGGTCTTTTTGAAGTGGATGCCACTGCTCTCTTGACCCTTCAAGTTGAAAGGTTAACAAAGCAGGTGGCGGAGATGTCTGCTGCCTCCTCCACTCCGCCTTGTTTTATTCCCCCCAACGTCTGCGTAGCTGAAGAGTTCGTGGACTTCATGGGAAATTCGGGTCGTCCTCCCTTCAACCCCAACAACAACCCTTATAGTAATAACTATAATCCGGGTTGGAGGAATCACCCCAACTTCTCGTGGAGCAACCCGAATAATGCTCAGCGTCCCCCTATTTCTTATGCGCCCGGATTTCTTCCTCCCCCTCCTCTTCCGAAACCCTCCCCGATGGAGGAAAATTTTTCGAAGTATATTGCGTCCAACGAGTCAAATATCCGGAACATCACCGGATCGCTAAAAACACTCGAACAACAGGTTGGACAGCTAGCGAGGATGATGTCCGAGCGCGCGCTCGGGGCACTGCCGGGAAACACGGAGCCCAATCCGCGGGAAAACGCCAACGCTATAACCCTCCGTAGCGGAAAGGAGGTGGTCGATCCAAAACGGACCGACCCTCAGGTACATATTTCACCTCCGACCCCTCTTCCTCTTTCTTCGCTCACGCCGCCTTTACCTATTATAAAAGAAAAAATTATTTTAAACAAGGCTCTTCCGTATCCGCATAAGTTAGAAAACGAGCGTAAGGACGCGCAATATGAAAAATTTATTTTATTATTAAAACAAATTCACATTAATGTTCCTTTTTGCGAGGCTATCTCGCAAATGCCCAAATATGCGAAATTTTTAAAAGAACTACTTTCTAATAAACGCAAATTAGAGGATATTTCGCATGTATCTCTCAACGCTGTCTGCTCGGCGGCCCTTACTAATAAATTGCCCACAAAACAAAACGACCCGGGACGGTTTTCCATCCCGTGCCTTTTTGGCGATATATTAGTAAAGTACGCCTTAGCTGATTTAGGGGCTAGCATTAATCTGATGCCGTTCTCGCTCTTTTCGCGTTTAGGTTTGGGTACTCCTAGTCCTACGAATATGCGCATCCAATTAGCGGATCGCTCGGTTAAGTTCCCTATCGGGGTAGTGGAGGACGACCTTGTCCGAGTCGACAAGTTTACCTTCCCGGTAGACTTCGTCATCATAGATATCGAGGAGGACGCCGAGGTACCAATAATACTCGGTCGCCCTTTTCTCGCCACCTCCCGCGCACTAATAGATGTTAGTAATGGTAGCCTTCTCCTCCGAGTAGGCGATGACCAAGTTACTTTCTCTATTAATCCCTCGATGGACAATTTGTCATCGAGCGACGATTTCTGCTATTCTTTAAATACTTTTTTCGGAGATCGTTCTTCTCCCATTTTCGAGTCCGTATTTTTAAATGACGATATTTATGCGCTCGAAAATTTTAACTGCGATGAGGATACGTCTATAGACTTGCCTTTCGAACCAATTGGTAAGAAAGACATAGGAATTAAAACCTCCCTAGAAGAACCGCCCATCCTAGACCTCAAACCCTTACCCGCCTCGCTCAAGTACGCCTTTTTGGGAAAAGGTGATACGCTCCCCGTTATCATTTCTTCGGACTTGAGTGATTCGGAGACTTCCGATTTATTGGAAGTTTTATTTAAACATCGCCACGCAATTGCGTGGCAAATCTCTGACCTAAAGGGGATTAGCCCCTCCTTTTGCACCCATAAGATTTTCCTAAACGATAATTGCCGCAAAACGATTCAGCCGCAACGTCGTCTTAACCCAAACATGAAAGACGTCGTTAAAGCCGAAATCATTAAGTTATTAGATGCGGGGATTATCTACCCTATTTCGGACAGTGCATGGGTTAGTCCCGTGCATGTCGTGCCCAAGAAGGGCGGTCTTACCGTAGTGGCGAATGAGCATAACGAGCTTGTCCCAACTCGTACTGTTACGGGTTGGCGAGTGTGCATCGACTATAGGAAACTTAACGACGCCACCCGCAAGGACCATTTCCCTCTGCAATTTCTAGACCAGATTTTAGAGCGTTTATCCGGTCATCCGTATTATTGTTTTCTTGATGGTTTATCGGGGTTTTTCCAAATCCCCATTTCCCCCGATGATCAAGAGAAAACAACTTTTACTTGCCCGTTTGGCACCTTCGCATATCGAAGAATGCCATTTGGACTCTGCAACGCGCCAGCTACATTCCAAAGATGTATGCTAGCGATCTTTGGCGAGCTAGTAGAAGACATTATGGAAGTCTTTATGGATGACTTTTCTGTTTTCGGACGCTCTTTTCCCGATTGCCTTCAAAATTTAGATCGTGTCCTTCAACGGTGCGAGGACACAAGCCTTGTTTTAAATTGGGAAAAATGCAACTTTATGGTTCGAGGAGGTTTGGTCCTCGGCCATATGATTTCGTCTAAGGGGATAAAGGTGGATAAGGCCAAAATAGAAATTATAGAAAAACTTCCGCATCCAACAAACGTCAAATCTATTAGGAGTTTCTTAGGCCATGCGGGCTTTTATCGACGCTTTATTCAAGATTTTTCAAAAATAACAAAGCCGCTAACTCACCTCTTGGAAAAGGAATCACGCTTCATCTTTAGTAGCGAATGCGAGTCCGCCTTTAATTTGATAAAACAAAAACTTATCTCTTCATCAATTTTAGTGGCCCCTAATTGGTCCCTTCCGTTCGAAATAATGTGCGACGCTAGTGATATTGCCTTAGGTGCCGTTCTTGGCCAACGCGTAGAAAAACATTTTCATCCTATTTATTACGCTAGCAAGACGCTCACTTCCGCACAAATAAATTACACGACAACGGAAAAGGAACTCTTAGCCGTCGTTTTCGCTTTCGATAAGTTTCGCTCGTATATAACGCTATCTAAAGTTATCGTTTTTACCGATCACTCTGCGCTTAAGTATTTATTAGCTAAAAATGATGCGAAGCCCCGCCTTCTTCGATGGATTCTCCTCCTACAAGAGTTTGATTTGGAGATCCGAGATAAGCGGGGAGCGGAAAATCTAGCGGCGGACCACCTCTCCCGTTTAGAAAATCCAGGTGCGGAAGCGCTCGTCGAATCTGAAATAAATGACAGATTCCCCGAGGAACGCCTTCTTGCCATTAATATATCTTCGTCATCTTCGCCTTGGTTCGCAGATTTTGCAAATTTTTTAGTAGCGCGGGTCCTTCCAAAAGAATTTTCCAGTCATCAAAAGAAGAAATTCTTTTCTGACTTGAAAAATTTCTTTTGGGAGGACCCATTTCTTTTTCGTATCTGCGCGGACCAAGCGGTTCGACGATGCGTTGCGGGTGTGGAGTGCTTATAAATTCTTAAGCACTGCCACGAGGGTCCAGCCGGTGGGCATTATCAAGCCAACCGAACCGCTCGGAAGGCGCTAGAGGCGGGCTACTTTTGGCCCACTCTCTTCAAAGACGCGCATAATTTTGTGCGCGCATGCGATAGCTGTCAGCGGTCGGGTAACATCTCTCGTCGCGACGAGATGCCCCAAAACATGTTTTTAGAGTGCGAAGTCTTCGATTTGTGGGGCATAGATTTCGTTGGCCCCCTACCTCCTTCTTTCAAAAATATGTATATTTTAGTGGCGGTCGACTACGTATCGAGGTGGGCGGAAGCGCAAGCTCTCCCCACCAACGATGCGCGAGTCGTCGTTACATTTCTTTAAAAAATATTTTCTCGCTTCGGCACGCCTCGCGCAATTGTTAGTGATAGGGGAACGCATTTCTGTAACGCTCTTATGGCTAAGACGTTAGCTAAATACGGAGTCACGCACAAGCTTGCCACCCCCTACCACCCGCAAACAAGTGGCCAAGTCGAGGTAGTAAATCGAGAGATTAAGCGAATTTTAGAAAAAACCGTTTCGCTAAATAGGAAAGATTGGTCCGTTAAACTCAACGATGCGTTGTGGGCGTATCGGACGGCATACAAAACCGCTATTGGATGTACGCCGTTCCGGTTAGTCTACGGCAAAGCGTGCCATTTACCCGTAGAATTATAACATCGCGCACTTTGGGCTTTAAAACTCTTAAACCTCGACTCCAACTTAGCCGCTCAGAATAGAAAACTGCAACTAAACGAGCTCGATGAATGGCGTGCGAACGCTTACGAGAGCAATAAATTCTATAAGGAGCGCTCTAAGTTCTATCACGATCGACATTTAAAGTCCCCAAAAATATTTTCTCCGGGCGATCTTGTCCTTCTTTATAATTCACGCCTTAAGCTTTTTCCAGGTAAACTAAAATCTAGATGGTCCGGTCCCTTCTTAGTTGAAGAAGTCTTTCCATATGGGACCGTACTCGTCTCCCACCCGGAAAGAGGTTCGTTTAAAGTAAACGGTCATCGGCTTAAGTTATACATCGCGGGCGACCCAGTGATCGAGCATTACGAAACCATAACCCTACTAGATTTATAAATCCGCCCAAATAAGTCAAGCTACACGACTATAAACAAAGCGCTCCTGGGAGGCACCCCTCGCTTATCTTTTTCGCCCTTTCCTCATTATCTTTGCTGCTTTTTCTAATAAACGCAGGGTTTCTGATCGGCCTCCCCCTCCGCGTTTCAGGGAAGCTTCTACCCCCTTCCCTTTCTTTTCGTTGTACATATTGTCTTTCATTTCTGTTCCGCATACTTACGATACAACATTGGGGACAATGTTGGACTTAAGTATGGGGGTATTTTCGTGCTTTATTTTCTGCACTTCAATTTTTCTGCATCTCAAAAAAAAAAGAAAAATACAAAAAAATACATATAACAACAAAAAAAAAACAAAAAAATTTAAAAACATCTTAAAATGAAACAAAAAAAAATTTTAAATGAAAAAAACAAAAAAAAATTTATGAAAAAACAAAAATTTTTTTTTTGTTTCTCTTTGTATATATTTTTTGTTTTTTCTCTCTCCCCCTTCCTCATTCTTGTACAAACATTTTTCTTTTTCTCCCTTATTTTTGTACATATTATGAAAATTCTCTTAAAAAATACAAAAAAAAAGATAATAGTTCAAAAAAATTTTCAAACAAAAAAATTGAGAAAAACAAAAATACAAAAAAAAAGATAATAAATGAAAAACACAAAAAAAATGTTTACAAAAAAACTATAAAAAAAAAACAAAAAATTGTTTTGCAACAAATAAATTAAATATTCCATACTTAACTTTTCTGCTATCCAAAAATTCTGTTTTGAGTTTATTTATATGTGAATACTATTAATTCTCTGTTTACTACCCGTTTGTTAATTATCGATTGAAACATTTAAATAGCCGGGGTTAAGTTTTAAAGAATTCTTTATGCTTTGTTAAAACTAGCGGACTCGTTTTAGGCACTACTTCTAATTTTTCATTAATAGGAGCACGTATATTATGTTAGGAAATAACGACTATAGAATTCAATTATACTTACTTTTAGCTTTCTGAAAACATTGGAACGTACAAATTATTAAGGTTGCTCTCAAAAATTTTTAGGATTACAATCTAGTTTTCCTTTCTCCCCTCACTTTTCATGACCTACTTGGCATGAAAAATTTTATCCTTAAAAGATCTTATGTCAATGGGAACAAGATTTCGTTCCGTAAACATAGGCACCCAATAATTTAAAAGATTATATAGGGAGTAAGAGGATAAAATTCATTACTCCTGCAAATATACATTGGGTTAATTTTTATTATTATGAAGTTGAAAAACAAAAATCATATTAGGAAAATAAGATTTCGTTTTCCTAATAATCCAAAAGAAAAAAAAATGGAGGTTCGAGAAAAAACTTACCTCACCTCAAATATCAAAACCCTCTTCATAAACCACACTACCCCCTTAGCCAATTACACGATTCTAGAATTAATTCAAAAATCTTTTTGAGAGCATAATTAGTAAATTGTATTATTTCCGGTAGCACTCGTATAAGCTAGAATTCTTATAATTCCAAACTATTTTCGTTAACCTAACCATTACAAATGTTGCCTTCTATTTGATTACATCAAGAAGTCTTTTGGCCAAAACTTTTGCGCTATTTAAATCATCTACATAATTTTAGGACTTAACTCTTACACCCCGTATATTTATTTCGATCTCTCTTATAATTAATTAAGCGATAGCCAAAACTTAGAGTTTTTTTTATTCCTTATAGATTCACCTCAAACTTTTGCTCTGGAATAGCAAAAGCCTAAGTATGGGGGTATTTGATGAACTGTAAATATGCGTATTTTTATGCACATTAATTTAGTCATTTTCATTTATTTTCGTCGTTTTTACTTATTTTTGTTCAATAAAATGTTCCTATTCTTGTAAATTTTCTCCTAACTTGTTTTATTTTGATTTTCAGAAAAATTCCAAAATCTGCCAAAAATTGGGAAGTACACGCCCGTGACACATGGGTCACGCCCGTGACCGAGCCGTGACTGTGCATTTCCCGTGAAATCAGAAAATTTCTGAAGAAAAGGCTTGACACGCCTGGCGACACGCCCGTGTCACCCGACACGGGGCGTGACCCAAGCCCGTGTCCTCTCCTCTCGACGAATTCCACTCGACGATCGTCGAGTGTCGACCCCAACTATCACGCCCATAGTCACGCCCGTGACCTGGGGCGTGACCCAATTTCAGCTCAACGATTTCGACTCGACACTTTCCGCTCGACATTCGTCGAGTGTCGACCCAACTGTCACGCCCATAGTCACGCCCGTGACATGGGGCGTGACCTTTCCAGCTGGCCCGACAAGACGCTGCCGAGGACATTTGACGCAACCCGCGCCCGGCTCTACCTCCCCGACACGCCCATAGTCACGCCCGTGACCTAGGGCGTGACTGCTGCGAACTCAGCCCAAAGTCAACTTTGCTGTCCAATCGCCAGCCGCCTTCATGAATAGTACTGTCACGCCCCCATGTCACGCCCGTGACCGAGGGCGTGTACTTAGAAATTTTTTCCTATAAATAGCCCAGTTCTGTAAGGTCCAAGGGTTCAGATTTTTGGGCCAAGTTAGTGTCTTTTTGTGGGCTTAATCCGTGGATTCTAGTGCTATGTAAGGAGATTTCTCCCTTCTTATTTCATGTTTTGTTTTTGCTTTACCTTTTAGCTTTGTAATAGCTTGAAAATTTTAATAAAAATGTTAGATTTTCTCTCTTTATTTAGCATGAAAAATTCATTTGGATGGCTCACCTCTTTCCCTTTTTATCCTTGGTTTTATCTTTGTTCTTCACTTGTTCTTCACTTGTTCTTCATTTATGAAAAGTGTGTGTGTGTGTATGAGTGTAATTTGCTTACTTTACATTTTTTTTTTACTTGTTTTCATGCTTAGGAATGTTAGGTTTTCCTCTTTACATGCCTTTGATTTTTTTTTCAAGTTAGGTTTTGTTTGAAAATGATGAATTAGGTTTTTCCTTTTTTTTCTTGTCTTCTTCAACATCTTCACTCTTATGAGTGTGTAAAAGAGTTACTAAAGTTCCTTTTGTTTTTTTTACTTAGCTTTATTTTAGGATGAAAACTTTTTTTCTTCTTTCTCTTTTATTTCAACTTTTTTTAGCTCTTTTATGAAATCCTAGGAATGAAAATGTTGAAATTTTTATTTTCCAAAAACTTTGGTTTTTAATTTGTTTTGAAAAACTTTTGTCTTCTAAAATTTTAATTTCTTCTTTTTATTTGTTTTTGGCAAAACCTATGCTTGAAATAGTTAAAGTTTTAATTTTTAGGTAACTTTGATTTTTTCTTTGTTATTTGTGTGTGTGAGTGTATGAGCCTAAATTTCCTTTTGTTCTTCTTAATCTTCATGAAGTGTGTGTGAGTGTAGGTGTATAATTTTTATGCTTTGATTTAAATTGAGTAGAGTGTGTGAGTGTAGGTGTATAATTTTCATGCTTTGTTTTAATGCTTTCTTTTAATGCTTTGTTCAATTATGTAGAGTGTGTGAGTGTAGGTGTATAATTTTATTGCTTTCTTGAATTTCATATGGAGTGTGTGTGTTCGTGCGCATTTATTTCCGCCTACTCGTTAAGAGTTAAATGGCGCATCGTTTTCATTTTCAGTTCTACTCGTTTGAGTAGGACTTGTAATTTTTCTTTCTTTATTTTTCCGCATACTCACTTGAGTTTAAATGGCCGGACCTTATTTCAGTTCTACTCGTTTGAGTAGGACTTGCATTTTTTCTTTCTTTATTTTTTCCGCCTACTCACTTGAGTTAAATGGCCGAACTTTTTAGCCCTGTAATCGCATTTATTTTCTCCTACTCATTTGGGTAGGACTCGCTTTCATTTCAGTCCTACTCATTTGAGTAGGACTTGCAATTTTCAGCCTTTATTTACCGCCCCCACTCGTTTGAGTGGGACTCGCAAATTTGAACTATGCAGATTTTCTTTCATGTGTAACTTAGTTCTTTTTTATTTATAATTTGGAGTGTGCGTGAGTTCTCGTTTAGTTAACTTTTTAGCTCTCTAAATATTGTTATTTTTCTTTTGTCCCTTTCTTATAATCGTTTAGCATTTAATTTCGAACTCGCGCCTCACTAAATTATAAGCCGTCCCCATACCGATGTGTGGCTAATCGCTATTAGCCTCGGCATCGAAGAGCATTGGGACATTTGAAATGATTTATAATAATTAAAGTTCTTTATTTTCATTTTAATTTAAGCACTTAGGGTTTACCCCGGGTTTACGACGCGTAGGACCACATAATCGATGTGTGGGCCCTATTTCCGTAGTCCATATGCTAGCTAGCCGAGAGGCCGTGCATATGGACCGATCACCCCTGGGTAAATAGGGTTGCGTGCATACCCTCGAGAGAGGACTAGCGTAATTCTACCGGATTGGGTTCCCCACCCAATAGCGGGGTTCTTAGCGTAAAGCGGGCGTTAAGAGGAATCCTTCGTCGGACTAACGTTCGGTCGAATAGTCTTAACGTTCAGGTGAGCAATATTCCTAGAGATAAGTGCGCTCACATTTGTGGAACCTCCACGGCCAAGTTGCCTTATTATTAATTTGAAAACTAAGTCTTTTTATTATTAAAAATTGTTTTAGTCTAAATCCGATTCGATGCCGAGCATTAACCCTTCATCGAATATTTTATAAATCATTTTTTCGTTCCTTTGTTTTTCCGTTTTTAGTTTTCAAAAAAAAAATCCACCTTTTCTTTCAGTAAAATAATAGTCCTCCCGGAGGAGTAAGAATAGTCAACGCGACCCCGAGAACAATACGACCTCGGTATTCCCCCGAATATCGAGTACTACTTGCGATAGGTGCACTTGCCTACCCGAGCAAGCCCGCGGCGATCGACTCACCGAACCAACCACAGTAAGAGTCTGTTCACGGGCCCATCACTATGTCAGTCAGTCGACGAACTTCGCTCGACGAAGTGTCGAGACAGTGAACACGGCCTGGAGCCCAGGCGTGTTGAGGTAGACGCGGGCAAGGACACGGGCGTGTCCAGTACCCGTGTAGTTCTCGGGTTGTTTTCGGGGCTGTATCAATGGAGGCACACGACCGACCACACGGCCGTGTTAGTTGGAACACGGGCGTGTCAGGTCAAACACGGGCATATCGGATGCCCATGTGTTGTTCCAGGCGCGTCGATTTTGATGACGAATGAGGGACACGGCCCTGGACACGGGTGTGTGCCAGGCCGTGTTCGGCCCAATTTTAGCATTTCAGGCCCGAATCAAGGCCGTTCGTTTCTTTAATTTGGGATCCAATGGCTAGGGGTTGTTCCTGGTGGGATATACACGGGATTGGACCTCTAGAAACCCTCATTTTCTTTGGAGTGGTTCTCTTTCTAAGTTCTAGAGAGAAGGGAGAGCAAGGAAGAAGGTGAAGTAGACATCCGGCTGTTGGAGAGGCTTCGGTGCTCCAAATCGCGAGCCGAGTCCGGATCCTTGGAGGCTAGATCGTTGCAAAGGTTTTCATCCGGCTATTTTACCATGGCTAGGAAGAGGAGTCGGAAGGTAACGACACTTCTCCTCTCGGTTTTAGGATGCATGTCTTAGCATCTTTTCTTTTCTAGTTTTTGGGCACCAAACACTCAAATGAGAGGGGTTTGGGTCGCCAAGGTTCAAGAGGAACCTCCGGGTCGATTGAGTCCGTCCCCGACATGTTTTTGCATTAGAGATCCGCTCTGTTAGTGGATTAGGCATGGTGTGTGAAGCCGTAGTCGCGACCGTTAGTTTGACTCGGTGATGTTGCATACGAGCATTAAGGATTCGTAGAGATCCGTTGCGGCAAGATTCCGTTTTGTGATGTGGTGATGTTTTCCCCTTTTTCTCGAGTAAGTACGTGTAGTCTGAATCGGACAAGGTTAGCTCCTCAATGGCGGTAGATGGTTTCCTTGGTGGACAAGGTTAGCTCCGCATGAGTGGTAGATGTTTCCTTGGTGCGCGGGAACGCTGCAATACAAATGAGGGACTCGGGTGAAATTGTCTTGGTTTGTGATGTGCCAAGGCGTGGCTGTGTCTCCGTGGTCGCCTGGCTATCCCGTGACGTACACGTCATGTGTGGAGAGTGTCCTGACGAGACTAGTCCCCTTCTATGAGACTGAAGAGAATGCCAAGCATGGGGGCAAGCCCGGGCAATGAGGCCATGAGCGGGTGGGGTCCAGCAAGGCTTCTTAGAATCGGTCAGTTTGTGTTTGTTGGAATCCTGACATGAGACATCAGAGCTTGCAGGCAAGCCCGGGTCTAAGACCTTGAGCGGGTGGGGCCTTAGCAAGAGTTCCATGTGGCGGCCTGTGCGCCATTGGGGGAGATTGTGTTACCCACTTTGTTTGTGGCTTTATGCCAATGGGGAAACAATGAGTATCCAATTGATGTGATGTTGTGCTAGATGCATACGCTATAGGGTGCCTTGGGTGAAACCCGGGTGGTTGCATACATGTTGCATAAGTAGGCCCTTTTTTATATTATATGCTCAACCAGTAGAAAACGTGTATGATGTTTGAGACATCCAAGCTTGTACTTAATGCACTTCTTGTTTATATTTATATAATGCATACGAAGTGCTAACTTGCAGGTTGGAGGAGTACCCCGGGTCTGTTAGGGGCGGCCGGGAGGAGATGTGTTGGTTACACAGTTTGAGGTCAGCCTTTGCTGACCCACGTTACTAATAATGTTTACAGGGCAAGGATCGCAAGCAGGAGCTAGCTCGCCGGCCAGAAAGGCCTAAGCCTCGTGAAGTGTTACCCCTTTTGCTGTAGCTTTACGTTTATGGCATTGTATGTTTTATGCTCATTTTGACCGGCTTGCATGCCGAGGTAGACTAGGTGTGCTTATGCACTTTCAAGACTGATGTATTGTTTGAGTATGATTTTACTCTTGTTGTAAGGCCTTAAGGCCATCTTGTTACTTTTGTGGTGGTGGTGGATAACTTCTAGTCTTGCTTGTGTTTCCGCTGTGTTGTGCAAAGAGTTTTGAGTGTGGGTAGTTATATCATCTTATAATACTAAAGCTGTGGCGTCCGTATGTTGTGGGGCCCCGGCCGGACCCATATTATACGGTCATTAAAGGGGAGGTGTTACAGGTTGGATGTGTTGTTGCCCAATGGGTGTCCAATGCGAGCGGACAAGTTCTGTGTGGTAAAGATTCGGATTGGGTACCAGGAGTTTGATTTGCGAGCGTTGGTTCTACCGTTAGTGGAGTTCGACGTAATCTTTGGTATGGACTGGCTCTCGGAGCAGCGAGCTTACATCAATTGCAATCGAAAGGAGGTTAAGTTGGGACTGCATACTGAACTGACGACTATGTTTGTGGGCATGAAGGGGTCAGGTAAAGTTTTGATGTTGGCCCTTCAAGTGATTAAGGCGGTTCGGTCTGGTGCAGAGCTGTTTGTCACTTTAGTGCAAGCTTCAATGCTTAGGCCAAGTCTGGACAGTATCCCAGTTGTGTCCGAGTATCCTGATGTGTTCCCAGATGATCTCCCAGGAGCCCCTCCTCAGCGGGAGATTGATTTTACCATTGAGCTGGTACCGATTGCCAAACTGGTGTCACGCTCTTCATATCGGATAGCGCCGCGAGAGATGACGGAGTTGAAGGTGCAACTGCAGGAGTTGTTGGAGCAAGGGTATGTGCGTCCAAACGCCTTAGAGCGCACCGGTTCTTTTCGTTAATAAGAAGGATGGGAGCTTGCAACTCTGTATTGACTATCGGGAGTTGAACAAGCTTACGGAGAAGAACAAATATCCGATCCCCAGGATTGACGATCTATTTGATAAATTGGTTGGGTCAACAATATATTCGAAGTTAGATCTGAAGTCCGGTTACTACCAATTGAGGATAAGGGAAAGCGACATCCCTAAGACAGTGTTCAGCACGCGGTTTGGGCATTACGAGTTCACAGTCATGCCGTTTGGGTTGACCAATGCGCCATCCGTGTTTATGGATTTGATGAACAGGACGTTCAGAGAATCCATGGATCATTTCGCGATAGTATTTATCGATGATATCTTGGTATATTCGCAGTGTGAGGAGGACCATTACAAGCATCTACACATGGTGATGGAGACCTTGAGGAGGAATCAGTTGTATGCAAAGTTCTCCAAGTGTAAGTTTTGGTTATCCTCAGTAGCGTTCCTTGGTCATGTTGTTAGTGGAGAAGGGATAGCGGTGGATCCGACGAAGATAGTAGCGATACGGGAGTGACCTGTATTGTCTTCAGTGGCGGAAGTTCGGAGCTTTCTGGGGCTTGCCGTCTACTACAAGCGCTTCGTAGAGAACTTCTCACGGATAACATTACCACTCACGACGTTGACAAGGAAAGACCAAAAGTTCGTGTGGTCGCTGGAGTGTGAGCAGGCTTTTGAAGAATTGAAGAGGCGGTTGACCACGACGCCTATTTTGCGTTCACCGAGCGGAACCGAAGGGTTTGAGATTTATAGTAATGCTTCAGGCAGTGGTTTGGGCTGTGTTTTACTACAGCATGGGAGCATGATAGCCTATGGTTCACGACAGTTGAAGGTTCACGAGAGGAATTATCCGGTCCATGACTTAGAGTTAGCGGCCGTGATATTTGCTCTAAAGCTGTGGAGGCACTATATGTACGGGGTAAAGGTCGATATATACACCGACCATAAGAGCCTGAAGTACCTGCTAGATCAGAAGGATCTGAACATGAGACAGCGGAGGTGGATGGAGTTCTTGGGGGACTATACCTTCAAGATACATTATGTACCTGGGAAGGGAAATGCGGTGGCGGATGTGTTGAGCCGCAGGGCTCCTGCGCAGGCCAGTTGGTTATCGGTACATGATGAGAGGTTGGTCCGTGATTTGGAGGCATTAGAGATTTCCTGCGTCGATAAGAAGTCTAGTGCCGGGGCGATATTGTGTTGGACAGAGGTGCAGTTATTCTGGTGGCCAGGATTAAAGAAAGATGTAGCGCTTTTTGTGGCCAAGTGCCAAACTTGTGCCTTGGTGAAAGCAGAGTTCCAGAAGCCCGGAGGCTTCCTAAAGTCCTTGCCTATCCCGGAATGGAAATTCGACGACATTTCTATGGATTTTGTGCATGATTTGCCAAAGTCGCAGAAGGGAAACGACGCCATCTGGGTGATCGTAGATAGGTTGACGAAAGTGTCACATTTCATCCCGAATAGGAAGGAAGATCCAGTGGAAAAGTTAGCCAAACTTTATGTGGATAATATCGAACGGTTGCATGGTGTGCCGCGCAGTATCGTTAGTGACCGAGATGGACGCTTCATGTCGAAGGACTAGAGGCTGGTGCATAATTTGTTGGGAACTAAGCTGAGTTTCAGCACAGCTTTCCACCCACAGACGGATGGTCAGACCGAGAGGGTCAACATGACGATGGAGGACATGCTTCGCATGTGCGTCCTAGATTTCGGAAAGCATTGGGAGGATCACCTATACATGGTGAAGTTTGCGTATAACAACAACTTTTAAGCGAGTATTGGAATGACACCTTTCGAGGCCTTGTATGGGAGGAAGTGTCGTACGCCGTTGTCTTGGTTGGAGACATGCGAGTCGAAGTTGTATAAACGTCAAGTGGTGGAAGACGCCACTTCAATGGTACGTACAATTCAGGAAAGGTTGAAGATCGCTCAGGACAAGCAAGCAAAGTACTATAACGCCAAGCATAGGAACATGGAGTTCGGTGTTGGCGACTGGGTGTATTTAAAAATCAAGCCGTTCAAGGGTGTTTCGCGGGTTCGACGCTTGAAGAAGCTGAGTCCGAGATACCTTGGACCATTTAAAATCCTGGAGCGTGTTGGAGAGGCAGCGTATAAATTGAAGCTGTCGGTGGAGTTGAGTGGGCTACACGATGTGTTCCACGTATCAGTGTTGCGGAAGGCGGTGCAAGAGCCTTCATAGATAGTTGCGGTTGATCAGGTGCCAGTGGATTTCGAGTTGACGACAAAGGTCAAGCCTATACGTATAAAAGACGTTGAGGTCAAACGACTCCGTAACAAGAAAATCCGAATGGTTAAGTTTTGTTGGGATAACTGCGGACGTGAGGAGATTTCTTGGGAGCAAGAGCAAACTATGTTGGAGGAATACCCCGAGTTATTCCGCTCAGGAAACATTTAATTTTGTATACCTTTACTTAATTTCGGGATGTAATTCCTTAAGGGGGGGGGGGGGGGGAGATTTGTAACGCCCCGGAAATTGTTATCGAGCTGGTCGCGTCCAAAAGTAATTTTGGTGCCTGTATAGGGGTACACGGCCTAGGACACGGGCGTGTCCAAGGCTGTGTCTGGCATGGTGTTTTGGCCGATTTTATCCCGAGAAGGGCACGACAAGAAACACGGCTGAATGACACGGCCGTGTCATTTGACACGGGCGTGTGCCTACCCGTGTCAGTACCCGTGTTCCATAGAGTCGTGACGGTTGGCGTGATGGTTATTCGTGATACGCCTTCGGTCACGGGCGTGTCCGGGACCCGACATGGGCGTGTCAGGTGGAGACACGGGCGTGTCTTGCCCATGTGGTTTTTCTGTGTTCGACGATCGTGAAAGGATCAAGGCACATGGCCTGGGACACGGCCGTGTGCGAGACCGTGTTTGGACCAGGTTTGAGGATTTCTATACAGATCTGAGCCGTTCATTTTCTTTAATTAAGATCTGACGGCCCAGGCGTGTTCCTGCTCTGTTAAGGCTGGGAATGGTGGTTTAACTCCTCATTTCTCCCTTAAGCATTCTCTTTCCAAGGAGTTAGAGCAAGGAGGAAGAAGGAGGAGGATTCCGGCCGCCGGCGAAGCATCGGAGCACTGTTTAGAGAACCGAGAGCGGATCCGTGGAGGAAATCCCGTTGCGAAGACTTCTATCCGTGTATTTTTCCCATGGTACAAAAGCGTACTACAAGTGTAACAATTCTCTACTTGATCATGTGAAGCTCTCTTCCTTTTGCATAGGGAAACCCGCTCCCGTGAGTGTGCGGTGTTCCTTGGGGTTGACGGGAATAGTCCCCCTTGTGTTGCATATAGAGTCCGGAATAGAAGTACGGGCATATGCATTGTGTGTGAAGCCTACCCGGATATGTTGGTCTGGATCGGTGATGTTGCATTTGTTATGATTTGCCGGAGAAGACTTCGTGCTTTGGGTTTTCGGGTTTCTATGCGGTAGATTGCAGCAGGGATCCTTGGAGATTAACTCCAAGGCGCACCCGGAAAACTGAGCGGAATCGTTGTTCTGCTAACTTGGCGGTCTGGGAACCGACCTTGAACATAACTGGGTTATGTGATTGTTTGGAAATGGCAGGATCCGAGAGAAGCTTGGCGCGTGCGTACGTCTTAAGGTGTACTACGCGTTGTGAGCAACGGACAAGTGGAATCAGACCTGGGCTATGTGGTTCAGTGCGAGAGACCCGAAAAGGGGACTGGCCGTTGGCATAGTCGGGAGCCTTATGTAGTGGTCAGAAAAGGCTAAAATGCTCACGCTGTTGCCATCCCGGGGGTGGTGGTGAAGACGCTGAAGTGTCAGAATTCACCGATAATGTGCCCTGAGTGCACGGGGTGTTTGGCCGTGCGAGCCTACACCTGTGGTTAACATGGTTGTACTATATTATTTTAGCTGGGCTATTGAATTGCAGGGAAGGAGCACCGCCGTCCCAAGTTAGTGGCGGGGTCGTTATAATTTGGTCGGCTTTTGGCTGACCGTTGCTTTGTTTGCCACCGTGCGGTGGAATGTTGCTTGTAGGTGCTGCAGAGCCGAGTACCAAATAGCGGGCTGGAGCCCATGTTGCTGTGCTGGCCCTAGAAGGCCAACGCGAATAGTTGTACTTTATTTTGTCATGTGTGGCCGGCCTGCGAGCCGATGTATGAAAAACATTATTTAATTAAATGAACCTCTGTTAGGCCATAAGGTTGTGTACCTTTCTGTGTATTTGTTTTCATTCCAGTTGTAGTGGTGTTGGACATTCATGTTATTTGGATACAAGTTTGGGTTCTTTCAACTGTTTAAAAGCTTTCGCTAGAAGCTCTGTGTTAGGACGAGTAGTCTTAATTGGATAGTTTGGTTATTCATACGTAACCCTTCCGACTGTCCGTGGTATATGGTGTCGGGTTCCAGCTGGACCTTCTACTATATGCCATACGATGGATGGGGGTGTTATAATTTCTTCATTTTCAAATATATCCTCCTCTTCTGGGCATTCTCCTTCGGTTCCCTGGACATACAACAATGCTCCTTTTCCTTTTCACCGATGCCCTGCGTAAAATTTTTCATCGCAATTGTAGCATAATCCTTTTTCACACCTTGCTTGTAACTCTTCTGGAGTTAGTCTTTTAATAGGTGGGTATCTAGAATTATCTGATTTGGATCGAATAATCCTAGTATTATTTATAGTATGAGGTCTGTTGGAGTTATAGTTTTTTTTTCATTTTCTTGTTGTTCAAATTCTCTAGCTAACGCATATGCATCATGTACTTCCCATGGCTGATGTATCATTACCATTTGTTTAATACTAATTTTTAATCCTGATAAAACATGCACCTAAGGAACCAAGGAGCTAGCCCTGGTTCCTTGGTAGTAAGTTTTTTGAAGGCCAACTTATATGCGTTTACGGTTGTTGTTTGATGTATTTTGGTCAATGATCCAGCCGGGTCTTCATAACAAGATGGTCCAAAACGTTTTTGTAAAGCCGTAACAAACATAGGGAATGTTAATGCAGGGCAGTCTCTAAGCATTGCTTGGTACCATTTCGAAGCGGGCTTATCTAACTGTAATGTGGCCATAATGAGGTAATCTTGGGGACGTACATTATAAAAATTGAAATATAATTGCAAATCATAAAGGAAATCAGTAGGATCTCCATCCGCAAATCTAGGACATTGTAAATAAACAAGTTGATTAGGTCGGTTCGTTATTACCATGTTTGCATCCATGTTGGGAATGTTTCCCAATATTCCTCTTGAGTATTGTCCTTGTTTCCAATTTGAGCCGCTTCCTGGGAAGATTGCTGTGGCGTTAAACATTGCATCAATGTTTCTTTCCGGCATTCCTTGCTGATTTAAGTTCTGGTTGGGGGGAATTATTGCTGAATTCATGATGAATGTGATTAGATGCAAGATTTTATCCCCCTCCCCTAGGTGTCCTATTAAGATTCCTAAATTGCTCCATCATTTCTTTCTTTAAATTTGCGAACTGGTTGTTGATGTGATTGGTTGCATGCTCCTTTGAATCAACAATTTGCTATACCTAGAAGTTCTTTTTTGCTTGGAGTTCAGTGATGAAATGACGTTGAACTCCTTTAATTTGAGCATTTCTTGTACTTCTTTCATCATCAAAGGTTTTCTTGAGATCTGGTATTTGCTGTGCGATATCTTTTGAATGAGTTCCGTCACTCATGGTCGCTGGTTGATGTTGCGATATTATCTCAACGAGAGCACAAAAGATGTAGCGGTCCGACGAGACTTCCGGCTACTCTCCTAAACTAAGGTGGCGGAGGGGCCAAGAGTTGGCTTGGGGGCAAGGAAGATGAATGGGGGAAGGAGAAGAAAGAGGAACATCTAAAATTAATTCATCAATTCATTGCCCATTATAATAGAACATGCTCCTATTTATAGTCATTAATACAGCTTTATAATATAGCCGTTACAATTATAATATCTAAGGTTCTAATTGAATCAATGCCCAACTCCTATTTGGTCACATGTTGGCAGCTCCCTGCTACTTAAAAACATTTGGCCGTCCATGTGTTGGCTGCTCCCTGCTGCTTAATATCATCTGGCCGTCCATGTGTTGGCTGCTCCCTGCTGCTTAATATCATCTCTCTGTCCATTTGTTGGCTGCTCCTTGCTGCTTAATATCATATGACCGTTTATTCAACACCCCTCCTTCCACTGCCGTCTGCCGCCCACTTTTTTGGCCGACGCTGCGTGGCCGCGCCGGCCTCCCCTCCACGGCCGCCGGCGCGTGGTTGAGGAGGCAGCCGCGCCGGCCGCTCCTCGGCCAACGAAGCGCAGCCAAGCTGGCCACACCTCCTCGGTCGTCGCCGGCGGTCTCCGTCCTCTCCAGCGAGTCTGGCGGTAAGTTCATCGACCGCCCGTGAGAACCCGTCCCCGCCATCCAATTATTCCGGGTCATTCCCCGTTGTCCGATTCGCGTGTAACCACTCACTAACCGCCGGGTTAGTGGGGGAATTTTATTATTGATTTAATTGGTATGCAAATAACGGGATTAATTATCATAATGCATACGCCTAAACCATAACAAAAATATTTATAAGGGTGGTTAGGGTATGCGAATAGTCACGTAACTACCATAACCACTTCCTGGAGACTATAAAAAGATCCCCAGACCTCCGCATTTGTCACCTTTTTTCCTCCAAGTTTTCTTATTCCTCAGGTCGAAGTTCTGCCAAATTTCTCCTACAAGCAGCATCCGAGCCGCACTCAAGCCGCACTAGAGCCACGTATGAGCCTCGTTCAAGCCACCTGACGAAGCCCAATCTCTTGGTTTCCCAGATACCTCCGCAACCGCAAATTCAAGTGCTCCGCTCCCACGTTCAGAGTCAGCGGGTCGCTCAGTGAAGCCCATCTCGCAGAGTGCAATTTGTAACAAACGTCAGGCGCGACGACCTGTCGTCTGCCATGTGCTTGTGTTCTCTCATCCTAAAATTATAACAAGAGGTGGCCCGTCGCTCTCGATTCGACGAACAAGTTGTAACAACAAGGAAATAATGGACTTTGACCGGCACACATCCTGAAAGATAGGGGATAGATCTAATTAATCTAGAGGGGGGGGGGGGTGAATACAGTAACTTAAAACTTTTTGTCTATATAAGAAACATTTATCAGAGTAATAAGTGATAATAGTAGTAGTATAAAAGGAAATTGAAACTAAGCTAACTAAACTATCACATCACAGCAAAACAAAGAGAAAATGATCAACCAGACAACACAAGAATTTTATAGTGGTTTCCCAAACTGGGTACATCCACTCTTCTACCACCCTGGTAGGAATCCACTCTCAAGTTTTTGATCAGGTGACTGCCACCACAAGATCTATTTATAGGGAGATCTTACAACCTTTTAGGCTATTGATCAGGTGCCCAAAAACCAACAATAAACTTTTGAAGGGAATTAATAAACCCTTTGTACAGGAGGTTGAGAGAGTTGATGATGTCTTCTCTTGTCTTTATTCAACAGAGAAGACTCAGTGGATTGCTATTGTCAAAGCTCCTTCTGAGATGTTGAGAAGTTCAAAAAGCTTGGAGCCTTGCTCAGGGTGTAGGTCTTCAGCCTTGTCTTGTTGAAATCCAGGAACTTTTAGATAGGTCAAGAGTTATTGTCCTTGAGGATTCCTGGCGTCGAGGTTAAAGAAGACTCTTGATATAAGATTGATGTTCTTCTTCATTCTTCTAAAAGATCAAGAGGAAAACAGAAAGTTTTAAGTACAGAGAAGAAGCAGATATTCTTCAGTATATTTCTGTATCTCTTCTCTGTATCACTTCTTGTGTTATGTATTCTGTGTATATCACTGTGTATCCTTTTTTTGCTTGTATCACATCTATCTATGCTATTGTCTGAAAGAAAATTCTCGTATATATTCTTCTATCAAATTCTCCTTTTGAATTCCAAGTATTAATTACTGACTAATTCTGGAGAATGAAATGGCTAGAATATAATCTTTAATGAGTTTCCCCAACTGTCCCAGTAAAATAAGCAAGCAATTAACTCTAATGAAATCCATAATTAATGCGGCCAAGAATGGCTATATTCTTGAGAATAGAAGCATTAATTACTCAGAGAATTACTGCTAAATAATATAAGAAATTGGGGACAAAAGTAAGGAAAACTTATCAATCTAACTCAGAACAGAAATCGTCGACCTCTAGGTAGAATTCGTCGACTGGAGTTCCAAGTTCGTCGAGATGAGAAATCTTGTTCGTCGACCTGAGCTCAGCGAAATACAAATTGGAAATATCTTGCCAATTCTGCGCTCCAAATTCATCGAGTAGAGAATCTGTCTTCATCATCCTGAGTTCAGAGAAAAATAAACTGGAAAGAATCTGTCAAAGCTGAACTCTAGATTTTGTCAAGCAGATAATCTGTCTTGAGGAAGAAATCATCGACTTGAGCTCGAATATCATCGAGCTCAACCCAAAGAAAGATTTCTGAGTTCGTCGATCTGCGATCGACGATCGTCGAGCTGAGTTCGAAAAACTTAGAACTAATAATCTGAACTCTAAATACTTCTAAGTCTTGAGTCTACTGAAGTCCTCTACAGGCTGGTCCATGAAGATTGATACTAATGACTATCCTAAACTCTAGGACTAACAGACTTGACCCTAGCTATACAAAGGTGGGTCAAACATCCTAATTAGTGAACCTAGCCCAAATTCAAACTAGGTATCTAACAATTTCCTCCTATTTGGGTGAGGTCACTAATACAAACAAAAAAAACAAAGCAAAATAAAGATATCTGGCAGAAAATAAAGATCTAGCAGATATATGTACAACAGGTGCTTTATGATTAACACAAAATAGTTCAGAATACAAACTATACAAATAGTTATTTGTTTTTCCTGGACTTCTCTTTCTCAGCTTTGTCAGATGGTTGTCTGAAAATGATTTATCTGTTAGGGTTTGCAGCTTCTCTCTTAGACATGGTCATGTCAGATGCTCCAATGATATTGACAGAGGTTGCTCTTGGAATAACTGCCTCTACATGTAAACTCATATATGCATCAACATTGAAGAACTGATTAGCTTTATCATACCTTTTAATTCTTCTTTTCTTTATGAGGACATGGTGGAGTACTGAGATGGGTCCTTAACTTCTGCTTTTGTTTTATTGATCAGAGAAAGTCCAACTAATTCTAGAAATCTGGCCATTTTAGTAGTGGGTTCTTGTTTAGGATCTACAAAAGGAATTGGAGGAGATACTGTCCTTTTGGGACTGGTGTCCTTCTTTGAATCATCAAGAGAAACTGGAGTACTTTTCTTTTCTGAAGCTGGAGGAGGGTTTCTTTTTGAAGTTTGCTGTTATTGTCCACTGCTGCCTTGAAAAATAGGCTTGGAGTGTCTTTGATAAGTCTTAGTGACTGGAGCTGATCTATGAGTGACACTTCTAGAGGCCCCAGCTGATGGAGGAGGAGGAGAAGGAGGGTCATTCCTGAAGTACTTAGGAGGAGACCTTTACCTTCTTCCCTTCTTCCTTTCTTTCTGCTCATTCTTAGACAACCACATCTATTGTGGAATCCCAAGATAAGGTGTAATCTTTTGCAAAATATAGTAAGGTGTGTCATGAGTTGGATTGGGCTTGGGAACAGCCTTGGGAACAACTTTCCTTTTCTTAACTATCTTCTTCTTAGCTTTAGAATCATCAGAATCTTCAGAGTCATCATCATCATTATCTTTAGAGGACTCAGGCGGATTATCATACATATCATCAATCTGCTTCAAGGCTTTCTTAGAAATTTGCTTTTCAGCTTGAGGTAGCACTTGAGATTCTGAAACTTCTGGTACAATAATACTTTCAGAAACTGTTTGATTCTCTTCTTATATATCTGCAAGTATGAAGTCATCCAGGTTTGGAATAAGACTGTCATCCATTTTGTAAGTTGGAGGGGAGATAACCTTGAGAGCTGATTCTATGAGTGGTTCAATGACTGCAAGACTTGCTTTTAGTTGCTTAATAACCTCAGGGCTTATAGGGGAAGTATAGCAAACTATAGCCATAGAATTCTCTAGACAAACCTCTGGTAAGCAATTTATATAAGCAGAATCAAATGAATTCAATAAACTAAATAAATCTACTGTGGGATTGATAAAGCAATCACCAACAGTCAAAATTTCTGGAAGATTTGTCGGCTCATATGTACAACCCATATCAATCTCAACTTCCTCAACTTCTGTAATCATATATACATCTGCATCTGCTACTATATCCAACTATACATCTGCTACTGCTGGAGGAGAGAGCACTATAACGTTTTCATTGAATATCTCCCCCTACCTGGTTTCAGAGGGTCCTGAAGCCAGGACCCCAGAAGAAGAAGGGACAGTGGGGGCAACAACAATGAGAGCAGAGAGAGAGGAAATGGAATTAGCAAGAGGTTGAATAGCCTCTGCTATGAGGTTTCTGAGGAGAGGAGTGATGAGCTCCAAGAGAGTTGAGATGGAAGAGGAATCCAATTGTACAAACTTAGAGGGTGTCTGAGTGGATATAGATGGATGGATGGAAGAGGATGAAGGGAAAGGTGTGGTGTCGCCATAAGTTCATTAGTGGATGATGGTGTATGGATGGGAGATGATGATAAAAGATCAAAAGATGGAATGGATAGAAGGTTGGTGAGTGGTATGTCAACAAGGTGTTGTGGTAATGGCGATGAAGGGGATGAGTTGTGCTCTGGAGATTAAATTGGTGTTAGGTGATGCAATGGAGAGACATGTGGTGTTGGAGCATGAATTTGTGATGTGGATGGTTGTTGGTGGGGAGTAGATGAAGGAATTTGAACTTGTGGAGGAGTAGGTTGTTGTTAGGATGGAGGAGAGGGAATCTGGATGAAGGGAATGATATCTTCTGGAGGTGGGGGATTAGCTGTAACAGCTCTTGTATCCTCAGAGGTTCTGGAAAAGGTTGAAGCCTTAGATGGCTTCGGGATGTTCCTCTCCCATCTTTCAAACAAGGCACAAGTTAGCATTTTGGAAGAATTTATGAATATGGTCTTGGAGACCGGGGATTCAGATGCTTTTTCCTGATAGAAAAATCCAAGAATTCTTCCAAAACAAACTTCCTTCTTACTATTCTTCTTTCTTATCAAATCAAACAAAATCCTTGCCCAATTCACTACTTTTTTGTTCACTACAGCACACATTACAAGAAACTGGTGCTTGATAATGTAGTCATGGGTAGTATGCTTGCCTAGCAAGACTTCTCCCACAACATCGGCCAAAAACTTATATTCAGCAGATAAGTTTTTCTTTAACAATTTATTAGGGTTCTCACCAGTATGACCCATTTTATTAAACATATCATCAAAGTCAGCATTATCGATCTCAATATCTTCATCACCATTAACTAAACTAAAAACTTCAGTTAGGACTGTGGGAGTAAGAGAAACCTGATTGCCAGAGATTGTGCATGTCATTGAGTGGGCGTCTAGAGTAGTAGAAGTAAACACCCATTCTCTAATCTCAGTCGCGGATATCTTTATCCTGGTAGTCATGAATTTCTTCAACTATTGTTCCTCAAACAACTACAGTATGTCGATGAATATTATATCAGAATGTTGAAAGGATTCAAAGTCGATATCAAATCCTGTGTCAAATTTCATTCCGGAAAGAGAACTTGCTCGAATCGCCATTATTTCCTACAAAAATGAAAACAGAGATCAAGTGCAAAGGGAACAGAAAGTGCGGGATGGAACTCGAAGAAAACATAGTTATATGGTTTTCAGAATATGAAGCGACAGACTCTGTCTTGCAAAATAAACAAAATTCTTCGATCTGAGTTCGACGAAATATTTTATTGACAAAAGAGTTCGTCGATCTCAGTCTGAAGAAGGGAAAAGTTTT
Source organism: Platanthera guangdongensis (assembly GCA_039583875.1). Classification (NCBI taxonomy): domain Eukaryota; kingdom Viridiplantae; phylum Streptophyta; class Magnoliopsida; order Asparagales; family Orchidaceae; genus Platanthera; species Platanthera guangdongensis. Next base: position 77,856,919 of record CM077147.1, read on the forward strand.
CGTCATTCTCAGGTCGATGAAAATTTTCTAAAGCAGTATCTTCGATCTCCGTTCGACGAATAAGACTTCACACAGAGATTTCGTCGATCTCTGATTGACGAATTTTCTCAAAAACCTTTCTCAGTTCGTCGATCTCCGTTCGACGAACTGTGACAAATTCTTCGACCTCAGACAAAAAGTTAAATTAATACTTCTCTATTTATCATACCTAGCTGATTCAGAAAGAACATATGTTTCTTTTCATCCAAAGGTTTGATGAAGATGTCTTCCTTCTGTAAATTAGTAGAGACAAAGGTAAGATTAATTTTTTTTGTCTACACACTCTCTAATGAAATGATGTCTTACATCTATATGCTTAGTTCTACTATGATGCAATGGATTCCGTATAATGGAAATTGCACTAGTATTATCACAAAGTAGAGTTGAATTATTTAAGTTGACACCATAATCTAGGAGTTAGTTCTAAATCCACAGCATCTGTGAACAACAACTGCCAGCTGCTATGTACTCAGCTTATGCTGTTGAATTAGACATAGATGTTTGCTTCTTGCAAAACCATGACACTAGCCTATCACCAAGGAACTGACATGTCCCTGATGTGCTCTTTCTATCCACTCTACATCCAACAAAGTCAGCATCTGAGTATCCAGTCACCTATAATACTGACTCAGTTGGTACCAGAGTCCTAAATATGGGCAACTCTTTTTATATCTCAAAATTCTTTTTAGGAAAATAAGGTGAGATTATTTATAATTCACCTGAAACCTAGCATAAAGACATATATCAAACATGATGTCTAGTCTACTTGCTGTGAGATACAACAGAGACCCAATAATGACCCTATATAATTTCTGATCAACAGGTTTCCCATGTTCATCAGAGTCAATCACAGCATCAGCAGCCATATGTGTTCTCTTAGCTGAAGCATCAACCATCCCAAACCTTTTTATTAGCTCTTTAGTATATTTGGATTGGGATAAGAAGATGCCATCAAGTGTCTACTTCACTTGGAGACCAAGGAAGTAGGAGAGTTCACCCATGCTACTCATTTCAAACTTAGAATGCGTAAGGTCAGAAAACATTTTGCATAGTTTGGAATCGGTGGAACCAAAGATAATGTCATCTACATATATTTGTACTAACAAGATTTTATCATGATGATGCTTTATGAACAAAGTCCTATCTACAATGCCTTTAGAAAAGTTATGCTCTAAGAGAAAGCTAGCTAAAGTTTCATACCAAGCTCTTGGAGCTTGCTTTAGACCATAGAGAGCCTTATGCAATTTAAAAACATAAGAGGGATGAGATGGAGAGATAAAACCTGGTGGTTATTCCATATAAACCTCTTCTTTAAGTTCACCATTAAGGAATGAACTTTTGACATCCATTTGGTATACTGTGAACTTCTTGTAGGCTTCATAAGCTAGGAATATTCTGATAGCTTCAGTCCTTTCAATAGGGGCAAATGTCTGATCATAATCAATGTCTTCCTCTTGTCTATAGCCTTGTACTACTAGCCTTGCCTTATTCCCGATGATAAGACCTTGAGCATCTAGTTTGTTTCAAAATACCAATTTAGTTCCAATGACTGGGTAGTCTTTGGGTCTTGGAACTAAATCCCAAACTCTACATCTCTCAAATTTGTTGAGCTCCTCTTGCATTGCCACAATCCAGTGTGGATCTAGCTCAACATCTTTTATGGATTGGGGCTCAGTTTGAGATATGAAGCAGACATGCATCATGTCCTGGTGGAGTTGATGCTTTGTCTGCACACCCACTGATATGTCTCCAATCACTTGAGATATAGAGTGATCTCTAAATGTGACTAATTCAGTAGGAGGAGTTGGTTCAACAATAGCTTGGGGAATTAATTTCTCTTGTGGAATTATGATAGCTGTTGTTGGCTCTTCCCTGTGTTCAGTGACATCATCTTCACTGTCTTCAACAACATGTGGAGAAGGATGTGCAACAACCTCATTGGTAAGGGTCAACTCATCCAACTACTCACACAGATGTGGTTCCTGCAAAGTCTTACTGGTAGAAGGAATCTTCTCCTTGTAAAACATGTTAGTTTCATCAAAAGAAATGTGAATAAATTCTTCTATTTTCATAGTTGATTTATTATAAACCCTGTAAGCCTTGCTGATTTGGGAATATCCAAGAAAAATTCCTATTTTAGCTTTGACTTCAAACTTTTTAATGTATCTCTTGTCATTATTATGAATGTAGCAAATACAACCAAAAATTCTAAAATAATCTACTTTAGGTTTTTTTTTCCTTTGAGTAGTTCATAAAGTCTTGCCCTTAAGCTTGTGAATCAAACTTCTATTCAGTATATAGTTTGCTGTGCTTACAGCCTCTGGCCAAAAGGATAGGGGCAAGTATGCATCTACAGGTAATGTGCATGCAACTTCAATTAGGGTACTGTTTTTTCCTTCTAGCTACCCCATTTTGTTGAGGAGTTCTAGGAGCAAAGAAGTAATGCCTGATACCTTTCTTCTCACAGAATTCTTGCATGGGAAGAGACTCAAACTCAGTACCATGATCACTTCTGATCAATGCAACTGAAGTAGAATACTCAATCCTTATGCTATTAAGAAAGTCTATAAGAATCTTGAAGTTATCAGACTTGTTTCTCAAGAAGAACACCCAAGTGAACCTAGAGAAGTCATCAACTATCACTAAGGTATAAGACTTCCCTTCGAGGCTCTGTACAACAATGGGTCTAAAGAGATCTATATATAGCAAATAGAAAAGCCTAGGTGAATCACTCTTATTAAGTGACTTAAAGCTATTTTCAATTTGCTTGCCTAATTGGTAAGCCCTGCAAAAGCTTTCCTTCTTGTAGGGGCAAGAGGACAATCCTCTAACAAGGTTGTCCCTAGAGAGTTTAGCAATGTTTTTCAAGTTAACATGTCCTAATCTCCTATGCCAAAGCTCATTATTATTGTATGTTTGATTAAATAGACATATTTTAGTTTTAGTAGATTTAAAGTTAACTATATAGATGTTTCCTACTCTAGTTCCTGTTAATACAACTTGGTTATCTACTGAGGTAATAATACAGGAGGTTTTATTAAAAGATACCTGAAATCTTTCATCACATAATTGACTTATGAATATCAGGTTGTGTTTCTGTCCACTTACATATGCTACCTTCTTGAAAGTAACTGCTCCAATTTTAACCTTCCCATAGCCTTCAGTTTGGCTATAGTTAGAGTTACCAAATATAAGTTTTGGTCCTAGCTTATACTTGTAGTTGATTAGATTATCCTTGCTGCCAGTCATATGCTTTGAACTGCCACTATCCAGATACCACTGTTGCTCTGTGGTGGGATAGTCTTTCACCTGTAATGAAACATATTAGCTATTCTTGACCCAGGTTACCTTGAGTCCTCGTTTATTTACATAATTAAAACTGGAGATATAAGAGTATTCAGGTTGATTTTTATAACCTAGTGGATGGTATTTTCTTGGTGGAATTATCCACTGGGTGAATGGATTAACATATTTTCTTGGTTGATTAAATGATCTGTAGGAATTAAGAATTCTATTATTTTGAACTGGGGTCGACGAATTCTGGTAAGTTCATCGAGCTTAGGTCGACGAATTGAGATGAGTTTGTCGAAATCTACTCAGAGAATGGAAGTAATCATTCTCTGTGCCCCAATATCGTCGATCTCCATTCGACGAACCATATTAGTTTCATCCATCGTAGTTCAACGAATAATTATAATAAAAGTTTGTGTTCGGAGTTTGTCGTCTGGAGTTCGACGAACTGTACACATTTTGTTGATCTGAGTTCGACGAAATCTACTGAACATTGTTATAATTATACTTCTTCTTGTTCTTTCTCTTTTTCTTATTTTTTGTTTAAATTCTATTAGCTTAATATCTTTTACTTTCTCTTTACCTTTTTCAGAAACGAATTTAATTGAAGTTGTTAGTATGTTTTTCTGAATTAATGGGGGTTGGCTTGATGGAGCATCTAAGCCCAGCTTGCCATTAAGTTTGACATTCACTGTGCTTGTGATGTCCATCAACTTGATGCTTCTCCTATTTAGGGATTCTTCAAGTTGCCTTGCCTCAACCAATTAAGTTTTTAATGAGATGATTTGTTCATTGGCTAAAGTTAATTCATCTTTAAGTTTAATGTTTTTAGAAATGAAATTACCTTGTTCAGTCAGTTTTTCTATAAGTGTTTTAATTTCCTTCTCTGATTTTATTAAATCAATACATAATGATTTAAATTCAGTTCTAAAACTATCTGAATTGAAATCAAAAAAGGACAATACCTGATCTGCCTCAAATTCAGATGGTTCTTTATTGTCTGACTGCTCAGCTTCTGATAGGATGCCTGATGCATCAATAGCTATCAAGAAAATCTCCTTTGCTTTAGCCTCTTCTTCATCTTCACTGGAGCAGGAAGATGAGGATTCAACTTCAGTTTCACTCCAGGTTTTAGCCACAAAGCCTTTCACCTTACTTTTATGCTTGCTGGAGGAGGGCTTGCTGTAGTGCTGCTTCATGGGCTCCTTTTCTCTTCTTCTCTCCTTCTTTTGGTTCTCCGGACACTCTGATATGAAGTGTCCTGTCTTCCTACAACCAAAGCAGATAATTTCTTTAGTTGGGGTTTTGTCATACCTTGGCTTGTCATCTTATCTAGATGACTTCCTTATGAAATCCTTCTTGGCCATCTTATAGAATATCTTGGCTAAGAGACTCAGAAGTTCTTCACTAGCTGATGGAGCTTATATTTCTTCTGTTTTGCTCCTTTCTAGCTGATGAGGAAGTCTTCTGCTCAATAGCTTCTCTAGTCTTCATTAATTGTTCATAGGACTTGAGCTTTCCTAGTAGAGATTCAGTGGAGATCTCATGCAGACTTTTGGCCTCCTTGATTGGCCAGATTCTGGAATCCCATGAGCTAGGGAAGCAGATGAGGATTTATCATTGACCTCAGTGAGTGTTATGTCCTTATCCAGGGTTTTCAGCTCATTGATGATTGAGCTGAGTCTATTGTACATGTAACTCACTGACTCTGACTCTTCTTTCTTGAAGTTTGAATATTGAGAGATGAGATTTGATCTTTTGTCTTTCCTCTCACTTGCAGATCTAACAACCATCTGGTTTAGAGAATCCCATATAGCCATAGCTGAGGTGCACTCTACCACTTTCTTGAAAATATCATCTAATATTGTTTGAGCCAGAATGTTCATGGCCTTGACATCAGCTATCTTCGCCTTCTTTTGTGCATCTGTCCACTCAGGTGGTGGAACAGCATGAGTGCTGGAATTTACAGTAGATGTAGCCACTGGAATTGGTCGTCCTGTCAAAATAAAACTAAAAATATCTTCATCAATAGAGTTCATATATAATTTAATTCTTGCCTTCCAGATAGCGAACTTGTTCAGATTGCAAACTGGAGGTCTGGTGCTTGCATAATCCTTGTTCTGTGCCATGATATGAAATAACCAAAATAACTAGGGAAAAAGAAATCAGATCAATCAAGGATCTATTGGTTCAAGTGTTACCTTGTACAACCAAGTAGGCCAACCCTATGAAACCAATTGAAAGATAGGGGATAGATCTAATTACTCTAGAGGGGGGGGGGGTGAATAGAGTAACTAAAAACTTTTTGGCTATATAAGAAAAAATTATCAGAGAAATAAGTGATAATAGTAGTAGTATAAAAGGAAATAGAAACTAAGCTAACTAAACTATCACATCACAGCAAAACAAAGAGAAAATGATCAACCAGACAACATAAGAATTTTATAGTGGTTCCCCAAACTGGGTACATCCACTCTTCTAAAACCATGGTAGGAATCCACTATCAGGTTTTTGATCAGGTGACTGCCACTACAAGATCTATTTATAGGGAGATCTCACAACCCTTTAGGCTTTTGATTAGTTGCCCCAAAACCAACAATAAACTTTTGAAGGGGGTTAATAAACCCTTTGTACAGAGGTTGAGAGAGTTGATGGTGTCTTCTCTTTTCTCTATTCAACAGAGAAGACTCAGTGGATTGCTATTGTCAAAGATTCTTCTAAGATGTTGAGAAGTTCAGAAAGCCTGGAGCCTTGCTCTGGGTGTAGGTCTTCAGCCTTGTCTTGTTGAAATCTAGGAACTTATAGACAGGTCTAGAGTTGTTGTCCTTGAGGATTCCTGGAGTCGAAGTTAAAGAAGACTCTTGATATAAGATTGATGTTCTTCTTCACTCTTCTAAAAGATCAAGGGGAAAACAGAAAGTTTTCAGCACAGAGAATAAGTAGATATTCTTCAGTATATTTTTGTATCTCTTCTCTGTATCACTTCATGTGTTCTGTATTATGTGTATATCACTGTGTATCCTTTTTTTTGCTTGTATCACATCTCTCTATGCTGTTGTCTGAAAGAAAATTCTCTTATATATTCTTCTGTCAAATTCTCCTTTTGAATTTTGAATTCCAAGCATTAATTACTGACTAATTCTGGAGAATGAACGGCTGGAATATAATCTTTAATGAGTTTCCCCAACTGTCCCACTAAAATAAGCAAGCAATTAACTCTGGTGAAATCCATAATTAATGCTGCCAAGAATGACTATATTCTTGAGAATAGAAACATTAATTACTCAGAGAATTACTGCTAAATAATATAACAAATTACGGATAGAAGTAAGGAAAACTTATCAATCTGACTCGGGACAGAAATGGTCGACCTCTGGGTAGAATTCGTCGACTAGAGTTCCAAGTTCGTCGAGCTGAGAAATCATGTTCGTCGACCTGAGCTCAGTGAACTACAAATTGGAAATATCTTGCCAATTCTGCGCTCCAAGTTCATCGAGTAGAGAATCTGTCTTCGTCGTCCCGAGTTCAGAGAAAAATAAACTGGAAAGAATCTGTCAAAGCTGAACTCTAGATTTCGTCGAGCAGAGAATCTGTCTTGAGGAAGAAATTGTCGACCTGAGCTCGAATATCGTCGAGCTCAACCTAGAGAAAGATTTCTGAGTTCGTCGATCTACGATCGACGATCGTCGAGCTGAGTTCGAAGAACTTTGAACTAATAATCTGAACTCTGAATACTTCTAAGTCTTGAGTCTACTGAAGTCCTCTGCAGGCTGGTCCATGAAGATTGATACTAATGACTAGCCTAAACTCTAGGACTAACAGACTTGACCCTAGCTATACAAAGGTGGGTCAAACATCCTTATTACTGAACCTAGCCCAAATTCAAACTAGGGATCCAACATATCCGGTCACGTGATTTTTTACCCGGTTGAGGGGTTTTTCAATGTTAAAACTTCGTGTGTATGATCAATCTACTACATTGACTATGTGCTCACTCGACCGTTCCGAGAGGTAAGACGGTGTAGGTTATTCTGGTTCAACCGGGATGTGGAGTTAGACCGCAACAATCTCCATCGAATTAACATAAAAATTCACATAATAATTTATCCAAAATGATAATTTTTTAGATGAATAATTAAAATAAAAATTTTCTTCGTGCAAAAAGATTATTCATCATCATATCAACATGAAATTTTATATAATAATTCATCTAAAATATTACAAAATTCGGCCATGTATAAGTTATAGTCATCATTACAATACGAAACGTGTCTACAAGCATAAAAAATGTGTCATTTTATTACAAAATTTGCACACTAGCAAAATACAAAATTGGGTCATATATGAGTCATAGCCACCATTACAAGACAAATCTTATCTTCAGAATTGAAGTCTTGTCTTGTACCAGCATATTAACATGTATATTTTAGTAAGAAACATTTGTGTCAAATAATATAAATCGAGCAAAATACCTGCATATAAAATCTAGCTTTGTATTATTTATGCTTCAAACATCAGTTTGTGTTATGCACATACATAAAAGATACATTTTGAATGAAACTCAAATTGAATAAAATATTACCAAATTATTTTATTATTTTTTTGCTTATTGGATTTTTATATTTCTTTGTGGATGACAAAGACGAGGTTGTAGGAATTATGTAGTTTCTTTTGTTATGACATCTCAACTAACAATTTGAACATGAGTATTTCAAATCATGTCTTTTTATATTTTTGTGCCTTCAACTTATCTTCCTCTAATCATCTTGCATGTTGTTGCCTTCTGAGCTTCCTCCGTATAGTAGGTCACGAAACAATGAGATTCAGGTTGGCTAATGCCACTTCTTATGAGAATTAATGAGATTTAGTAAGTGTTTATCATCACACATAAATATCTCTTTCTTGTATCATTATAACACGTAGTTTCGACATGTTTCCTTCAATAAAAGATACATGCAGTAGTGTGCACATATGAAATATCAGTGAGATCTCATTGTTTGCAATTATAACAGTTGGAACCCAAGTCAACTATTCATTTTTCTCTCACATACCCTTGAACTTCAAAATTTTTTGGTCATTCCATCCCAAAATCTAGTCATGTGCATTTTCTTATTATTTTCCAATATTGTTTTGGATGGAGGGGCATATTGCTCCATTCCTTTTGAGTACCTTGTCCTTTTGAGTGTGTAGCCTTTTCATTAGAACCATCCTAACTATTTCAAACATTGTTATTATTGGCTTATCCTTTGCCCTTAAAATAACTTTGTTGAATGACTCATAATAATTATTAAGCAACATATCACATTTAAGTCAAATTCTAATTTGGGATCTTGCCCAATGATTTTCATGTCTTTCCTTTTCTCAATCATAAGTTTCTTTATCACAAACCTTTAATTTATTTATTTCAGTGTTGAATTCAACAATTCTTGTTGTGGATGCAGCCATCCATAATAAATATTTGAGTTGTATGTCTCTAAATTTCTGCTTAAAATTATTGTACATATGCCGTAAGCAAAATCTATGCTCAGCATAAGATAATAACTTTTCAATGACTTTTATTAACCCTTTTTGCTTATTTGAAATGATAGTGCACGATAATTATTTTCAATACAACTAACAAACCATTTTCAAGTTTTAATATTTTCAGTAATAGCATAAACATAAATAATAAGATACATATTGTTATCTCCATCGATGTCTATTGCACATAACAAAATGCCACCTGTACGGATTTTCAAGTGAGTGCCATCCAAACCAATTATATCTATACATTCAATCATAAACTCATTCTTCAATACACCCCAACATAAATAAAGTCTCTTGAAAATGCAAGTTTGAGATGAATATCATGCTTACATTTAATTTTAAATTAGCGTTTGGATTGGTCCTATAAATTTCCCACAACAATTCCAAAGTTTTTCATATTGCTCAATTTCTGTGCCACAAATAACTTTATTTGCCACAATTTTCAAATGCTAAGAGCAGTTTTGAAAGTGATGTGTTAGATCTGAAATACTCTAGAGGGGGGAGGAGGGGGGGGGGGGGGTTAATAGAGTATCCTAAAATCCTTAGAAAACTTTTACAGCTTTTGCTGTAAATCAAAATTGTAGAATAAAAAATAAATAACTACAAGTACAACAAACCTAGTTAGCACAAGCACAACAAGAACAAAAGAAAGGGCAACCAGACAACACAAGAAATTATAGTGGTTCCCCAACCTGGGTACATCCACTCTTCTACCACCCTGGTAGGAAATCACTTAGATTTTTGATCAGGTGCCTGACACCAATGAGCTTTTGATCAGGTGCTCAAAAACCAAACCTCAAGTCTTTTGATCAGGTAACTTACAACCAGGAATAACTTTTGAAGGGAGTTATAACCCTTTATATAGTGGGGGGTGAGAGATGATATTGTCTTCTCTTTCTCAATATACAACTGAGAAGACTTGTGAATATGATTTTCGAAAATGGCTCCCCCTGTGATGTTGAAAGGTTCAGGGAAATCTGGAGCTTCGCTTCAGGGTGATAGGCCTTCAGTCTTTAAGCCTTGACCAGAAAGATCTTCAGGAACTTCTTGACAGATGGAATATTTGTTGTCCTTTGAAGTGTCCTGGAGAGTTGAAGAATGAAGACTCTTGATTTTGATTGATTGTTCTTCTTCTTCTGGTAGCAGATTGTTCTTCTGATTTAGGGCTTCTTGAGTTGCTGTATCAGATTTCTGAAAGAGTGCAGAGAATTTCTTGTTTTAGGCTAATTGTGATTTTCTTGTCTGTGTGTCTATTCTTCTGCTATGCTGTGTTGTACTCTTCTCTGTTGTACTCTATTGTACTCTGTTGTAAAAGAGAGAAAATCTCTTTTTTATATTTCCTGTCAAAATTGTCTTTCGAAATTTGAATTCCTCCGCAATCAATGCTGACGACCTTGATAATAAACTGCATTGATTTATTTCCCCAACTGTCCCATGGAAAAACGGCAAGAAATAATCCTGGAGAAGACCATAATTAATGCTTTATCTAACAGTTATATTCAGAGAATATTGAAGCATTAATTACTCAGGAATCATTGTATTAGGAATGAGACAGAAGACTGGAAATGACTAAGTCTGGATTCGTCGAACAGATAACAGAAATCGTCGAGTTGAGTCCATAGTTCGTCGAGCTGAGTTGTTGTGTTCGTCGACCAGATGACTTCTGTTCGTCGAGCTGAGTTCCAAGATCATCGAGCTAAAGCAGAACCGCATTCTCTAGAGACTTTGCCTTTTCTGTGTATGAATTTCGTCGAGCTGATAACTGGAAACTGATTTCGTCGAACAGAGAACTGAATTCGTCGAGCTGAAAACTTGTTGACAGAATTTTTGGGGAATGTGTTGACACAAGTCCTGTGTGTCGACATAATTACTTCTTGTCTCGACATAGCTATTGTGTTGACAGAAATCTGAAGTGTGTCGACATAATTGCTGTGTGTCGACATAATTGCTGTGTGTCGACACATTGCTAGTGGTGTCGACACAGTTGATGTCGACACAATTGATGTTGGTGTCGACACAAGTCTTGCTTTTGGTGAAGTGTTGAAGTATGAAGAAATCATCGACCAGAGAACTAAGTTCTTTGACTGGAGTCTAGAGAATAAAGTCTGGACTTGGAATGCTGAAGATAGAGTCCAAAGATTGTCGACCTGAGAATCAAGTTCGTCGAGCTCAGCTCATAGAATTTTCTCTGAGATCGTCGAGCTGAGCACGACAATCATCGACCTGAGTTCGACGAACGTCGAACCCATTTTACTAAGTCTTTGGCAAATCTCTAAGTCTTGAGTCACTAGCTGTCTGATGATGGCTGGTCCATGCAGTGTTGAAACTATGGACTTAGCCTAGACTCTACGACACAACTATGATCCTGGCTATACATGATGGGTCACAAGATCCTAACTTAGTGAACCTATCCCAAATCAAACTAGGGATCCAACAATCTCCCCCTATTTGGGCGAGGTCACTAATTATAGATTCAGACTTAAATTGAAAATAAACAAAACAAGAAAGCATATATCTGGCAGAGATCAATAACACATGTAGCAGATATATATACAGATAAGCTTTGTTCAGAAATAAGAAAATAGTTTAAAAAACATAACAGAAATTAAATAGCTCAGAGCTCATTTCTTTTGCTTCTTCTCTTTTGGCTTCTCTTCTTTGATCTTGTCTCCAGGCTTGGTAAAAACAATCTCTCTATTTGGATCAGAAGCTTGCACTTTGGTCATGGTCAAATCAGCAACCCCAATAATCTTCAAAGATGTGGCTCTGGGGACTACTGCTTCTGGTTGCAATTTCATAAAATCATCAACATTGAAAAACTTGTTAGCTTTCTCATACCTCTTAAGCTCTTCTTTCATGTATTTTGACATTGCTGTGTATTCCAAGGGATCTTTTCCTTCAGCTTTAGCTTTGTTAATCATAGAAAGGCCAACCACTTCCTGGAACCTGGCCATCCTTGCTGATGTAGCTGTCTCTGGATCTTCAAAAGGAATAGGAGGAGAAGGAGGTCTATTGGAGCTTTCAGCTTGTTGATGTTCCGAGAATTTTTGCTGTGTTTGTTGTTGATGTTGCTGTTTGTCAGAAGGATACTGTCTTTGCTGGCTGCTTGAGGAGGGGGGCCTGCTCTGATGTATTTGATAAGTTTGAAATTGAGTAGTCCTTTGAGAAGATGTGCCTGAAGCACCAGCAGCTAGAGGAGGAGGAGGAGGAGGGTCCATTCTGTATTTCTGAGTTGGAGGAGGGGAGTATCTTCTGCTTCCTTTCCTTTCTTTCTGTTGATTCTTGGATAACCACATCCAAGTTGGCATCCCTTTATATGGATTTATCTTCTGAAGAATATAGTGGGGAGTGTCATTGGTTGGATTTGGTTTAGGAGCAGGAGGAGGAGGTTCTTTCCTCTTCTTAGACACTTTCTTCTTCTTGGGTTCATCATTAGAATCCTCATCCTCATTATTATTATTATCATCATCATCATCAAATCCCTGAGGATTATCATATAGATCATTTAAAGCTTCCAGGGCCTCAGCAGAAATAGTTGGTTTCTCAGGTTTAGATGGAGCTGGAGAAGAAACTTTAATAGGAGCTGGAGCTGGAGAAGAAACTTCAATAGGAACTCGAGAACTAACTCTGACAGTGCTTTCAGCAGCTACCTTATTCTCTTCTTCAATGTCAGCAAAGATCAAGGCATCCAGATGCATTGGAGAGTCATCCATAACAAAACTGGGGGCAGAAATAATTTCTGGAGGGGATGGGATGACTACAGTTTCTGGAATAACAAAACTGTCTCTTAGTTGCTTGGCAACTTTAGGACTGATAGGGGAAGAATATGGAACAATAGCCAAAGATGGCTTAGTATAATCTGCTAGAGGGAAGCTCAAAAATGAAGTATCAAAAATTTTCAACAAATATTCTAAATCTACTGTGGTATTAATGATGAAATCACCAACATTAATTATCTCTTCTGGAGCTGACACTTCTATATCCATGTCAGTCTCAATAAAAATAATAAAATCAATAAACTCTGTATCTTCTGCTGTTGCTGCCTCTGCATCTGCTGGAGCTGGAGCTACTGAAACTGAAACTACTGATACTACTGGAGCTGCTGCAGCTTCCTCATCAAGCATCTCCCCATGCCTGGTTTCAGTAATAACTAGAGCCCGACCCCTAAATGAAGATGTGACAAAAGTGAGGGCAGATATCTGGGCAAATAGGGTAGATATAGAGGTAGCAAGAGGTGTAATGGCCTCCGCTATGATTGTTTTGAGGAGGGGTGTGATGAGGGAAATGACAGATGAGATGGTGGAGGGATCCAGTGGTGGAGTGGCAGTTGGTGTTTCAGATGATGGTTGGGTGGAAATAGTTGGAGGGATGGTAGATGTTGGTGAGGATGGAGGAGGAGCATCTTGCATATGAATATCCTGTGTGGATTGATTTGGAGGAGGAGGAGAATTGCGAGGAGATGTCAGTAGATTGAAGGATGGTATGGAGGACAAATGTGGTGGAAGAGGTGATGATGGTGGTGTTGGAGAAGGTGAAGCATGAGGAGATTGGGCTGGTGTTCCATGTGGAGATGGAGGAGGTATAGGAAGATGAGTTTGTGTTGGAGAGATATGAGTGGGGGAAGAGGGGATGTTAGTAAGATCTATGTGTGGAGAATCATGAGCAGATGGTTGGGGTTGTGATTATTGTTGGGGTTGTTGTTGAATCTGAGGTTGAGGTGGGAGGACTGTGGTGTGTGGTAGTTGGGTTTGGAGTACTGGAAGAGATGGTGAGGATGGAATGATCTCTTCAGTAGGGTGGGGAGTGGCTGTAACAGCCCTTGTGCTCTCAGAAGCTGTGGTGGAAGAGGTTGAAGCCTTAGAGGGCTTGGAGATTATCCTCTCCCACCTGCCAAACAAGGCACAAGTAAGCCTTTTGCTGGCATTGATGAATATGGTCAGGGAGACCAGTGATTCAGCAGCTTTTTCTTTCAAAAAGATCCCTAAGATCCTTCCAAAACACACTTCTTTTTTGTTACACTTTTTCTTTATTAGATCAAAGATGATCTGTGCCCAGTCCACTTGCTTTTTATTAACCACTGCACAGATAACCAAAAACTGATGTCTGGTGATATAATCATGTGCAGTGTGCTTGCCTAGTAAGACTTTCCCAACAATATCCGCCAGAAACTTATATTCTGCAGATAGGTGTTTCTTCAATAATTTATTAGGGTTATCTCTAGTATAACCCATCATGCTCAACATTTGATCATATTCCTCATTCTCAATTTCCAGTTCATCTTCTCCATTACTCAATCCAAATATTTCAGTCAAAACGACAGGAGATAGAGAAATTGCGTTACCCGCAATCGTTCCAATCATGGTATTCTCCTCTGTTGTAGAAGATGTGTAGACCCATTCTCGAATCTCAGTTCCAAATATTTTAATCCTTGTTGTCATCAGATTCTTCAGTTGCTGCTCTTCCAGAAGTTCCAGAATATACAGAAATATTGGGTCCAAATGCTGAAAAGAACCAAAGTCGACATCGAAGCTAGTATAGAACTTCATCGCAGCCAATGTTCCCGCTGGAATCGCCATGAAATCATGTACAAGAGAGAAAAAACGCCAATCAAGTGCAAGGGAACAGAAAGCGCGGGATGGAGGTCGAAGAAACCTAGATATAAGGTTTTCCAAAATATGAATCGACAGACTCTGCTCCACGAAAATTAAAACATTCTTTGATCTTAGTTCGATGAAATAATTTAGAGTTAAATGATTCGTCGAGCCCAATCTGAAGATTTGAAGACATTTCGTTGAGCTCCGTTCGACGAAAGTTTTCTGAAGTGGATTCATCGATCTCCGTTTGGCGAAAACAACTTCACTCACAAAGAGTTCGTCGACCTCTGTTCGACGAATATCTCCCAAACTTTTCCTGGTTCGTCGAGCTCCATTCGACGAACTCTAGAAAATTCATCGAGTGCAGACATAAACTAAACCAATCTTCTCCATTAATCATTCCAAGCTGATTTATAAAGAATAAGTGATTTCTCTTATCCAGAGGTTTGGTGAATATATCAGCACTTTGTAAATCAGTGTAGATATAGACAAGTTTAATTCTGTTTTTGTCTACACACTCTCTTATGACATGATGCCTAATATATATATGCTTGGTCCTACTATGATGTACTGGATTCTGTGCTATGGCAATAGCACTTGTGTTATCACAAAGTAGAGTTGAATTATTTAAGTTGAGACCATAGTCTAGTAATTGATTTTGAATCCACAGCATCTGGGAACAGTAGCTGTCAGCTGCAATATATTCAGCCTCAGCAGTTGAGATAGACACATATGACTGTTTCTTACAAAACTAGGATACTAATCTCATACCCAGAAACTGGCAGGTTCCTGAAGTACTTTTCACCCTGCATCTAGCAAAATCAGCATCTTAGTATCCAGTTAACTCAAATTCTGATTCAGTGGGATACCATAGGCCTAGACTTGGACAACTCTTTATATATCTCAAAATTCTTTTTAGGAAAATTAGATGAGATTCTTTAGGGTTCACTTGCAACCTAGCACAAAGGTATGTGATAAACATAATATCAGGTTTGCTTGCTATAAGATATAGTATGGACCCAACAATGCCCCTATATAATTTCTGGTCAACAGGTTTCCCATGTGGATCAGAGTCTATTACAACATTTGTAGCCATAGGTGTTTTCTTTGCTGAGGCATCAGCCATCCCAAACTTTTTGATAAGCTCTTTTGCATATTTAGCTTGGGAGATGAAGATGCCATCAAGGAGCTGCTTCACTTGGAGACCAAGGAAGTAGGAGAGCTCACCCATGCTACTCATTTCAAATTTGGAATGCATGAGGTCAGAGAACCTCTTGCATAATTTGGAATCAGTAGACCCAAATATGATGTCATCTACATATATTTGCACTAACAATGTTTGGTCCTTAGGATGTCTAGGGAAAAATGTCTTATCTACTATGCCTCTAATGAACTTATGCTCTAACAAAAAACTAGCTAGAGTCTCATACCAAGCTCTTGGAGCTTTCTTTAGACCATAAAGAGCTTTATGCAATTTAAAAACATAAGAGGGGTGAGTTGGAGAGACAAAACCTGGAGGTTGTTCAACAAAAATATCTTTTTTTAATACTCCATTCAGAAAAGCACTCTTCACATCCATTTGATAGACCTTAAATATTTTGAAGGCTGCATAGGCAAGGAATATTCTGATTGCCTCTAACCTTGCCATAGGTGCAAAGGTTTGGTCATAATCTATTCCTTCCTCTTTCCTATATCCTTGAGCAACAAGCCTAGCCTTGTTTCTCACAATCACTCCTTGGGCATCCGGCATGTTTCTGTAAACCCATTTGGTTCCAATTACTGGGTAGTTTTGGGGTCTTGGAACTAAATCCCAAACTCTACATCTCTTAAATTGGTTTAATTCCTCCTGCATTGCAATGATCTAGTGGGGATCTTGCTCTGCATCATGGATGGATAGAGGTTCAACCTGAGAGAGAAAACAGACATGCATCAAATCTTGGTTGAGTTGGTGCCTTGTCTGTACACCTGCTGATATGTCTCCAATCTCTTGAGATCTGGGGTGATCCCTTAGTGTGACAAGATCAGTGGGTGGAGTTGGTTCTGCAACAGCAGTAGGAACTAATTCCTCTTGTGGAATTATGTTTGCGGTTGGGGGAAGATCAGTTCCTTCAGTGTCTTCATCTTTACTTTCTTCAATGACTTGTGGAGAAGGATGTGTTGGAGCCTCTTGGGTGAGGTTTAGTCCATCCAAATTCTCACACAAGTGAGGTACCTGCAAAGTGCTATTGGTAGAAATCTCTTTCTCCTTGCAAGACATGTTAGCTTCATCAAATATAACATGAATAAATTCTTCAATTTTTAGTGATGATTTATTAAAAACCCTATAGGCTTTACTTACTTAGGAATATCCTAGAAAGATTCCCTCTTCAGTCTTAGCTTGAAACTTTCTAATGTATCTTTTATTGTTGTTGTGAATATAACATATACATCCAAATACTTTAAAATAGTTGATTTTAGGTTGCTTCCTTTTAAGTAATTCATAGAGAGTCCTATTCTTTAGTTTATGTATCAGGCTTCTGTTCAGGACATAATTTGCAGTGTTTACAGCCTCTGCCCAAAAGGTTAATGGCATGTAAGCATCTGCAAGTAATGTACCTACAGCTTCAATTAATGTCCTATTTTTCCTTTCAGCTACCCCATTTTGTTGGGGAGTTCTAGGAGCTGAGAAGTAGTGCCTGATACCTTCCTTCTCACAGAACTCATGCATAAGAAGAGATTCAAACTCTGTGTCATGATCACTTCTGAACAATGCAACATGAGTAGAGAACTCAATCTGTATGGTCCTGAGAAAATCTGTAAGAACCTTAAAGGTATCTGACTTAGATCTCAGAAAGGACACCCAAGTGAACCTTGAGAAGTCATCTACAATCACTAAGGTGTATGATTTCCCTCCTAGGCTTTGCACAACAATGTGTCCAAAGAGATCCATGTGTAGCAAATACAAAATCCTAGGTGGATCACTTTTATTAATAGATTTAAAACTAGATTTAGTTTGCTTGCCTAGTTGACAAGCCCTGCAGAGACCTTCCTTCTTGTAGGGGCCAAAAGGTAAGCATCTAACATGATTGTCTTTTGATAGCCTAGCAATGTTTTTCAAGTTTACATGACCTAGACTTTTGTGGCATAAATCATTCTGATTACTAGTTATATTAAGTAAGCAGATATAAGAATTGACAGAAAGAAAATCAACTAAGTATATGTTACCTTGTCTATTCCCAATTAAAACAGTTTGTTTTTCTTTATTAGCAATGGTGCAAGAGGATGAGTTAAAGTGTACCTGAAAACCTTCATCACATAACTGACTTATGGAGATGAGATTATGCTTGAGTCCTCTGACATATGTCACTTTCTTGAAAGTGACTGCTCCAATCCTCACTTCTCCAAAACCTTCAGACTGGCCACATTTTGAATCTCCAAAGATAACCTTTGGTCCTAGCTTGGACTTATAGTTGGTTAAGATGTCCTTGCTACCAGTCATATATTTGGAGCAACCACTATCCAGATAGCACGTTTGATTATTTACTGGACAGCTCTTCACCTGCAATGAAAAACAATTAATTGTTCTTGACCCAGGTTACCTTGGGTCCTTTGTTTTGCTAGTAAGAGAAACTGGATATAACAGAAAATTCTGGTTGAGATTTATATCCTATAGGGTGATATCTTCTAGGTGGTATTACCCAATCAGCTACAGGATTAAATGGTTTCCTAGATTTGTTAGATTTGCTGTTATAGTTAACATTCCTGTTAAGTCTTTCTAGGTTCGACGAGTTTCTGCGAGTTCATCGAATTGGGTTGAGATCGTCAATCTCTGCCCAGAGAATGAACAAATTCATTTTCTGTGCCCCACATTCGTCGACCTATGCTCGACGAACCATACAGAGTTCGTCGATCGCAGTAAGACGAACAATTATTGCTATAGTTTACGTTCAGCGTTCTTCGAGTGGGGTTCGACGAACTGACAACATTTCATCGATATGAGTTCGACGAATTCTGCTGAACCTTGTTTTTACTTGTGGTTTTTGATTTTTGTTGTTTTGACCTGTTGATTTTCGAATATGTTCTTTGGTTTGTTTATAGTTCATTATTTCTTTCCCTTTTGCAGAAACAAATTTAATGGGGGTAGTTAGAATATTTTTCTTGAGGATGGGGGGAAAACTTGATGAAGCACCCAAGCCCAGCTTGCCATTAAGCCTGGCATTTACAATGCTTGTGATGTCCATCAACTTAAAGCTTCTCCCATTGAGAGTTTCCTTAAGTTGTTTAGCCTCACACAACTCAGTTTTTAATAATATGACTTGTTCATTAGCTGGGGTTAATTAATCCTTTAACTTATTATTTTCAGAATTGACATTTTCTAGGTTTACTAATTTTTCCCTAAGAGTCTTGATTTCCTTTTCTGAGTTAATTAAATCTATGCACATTGTTTGAATTCAAATTTAAATGAATCAGAACTGTAATCAAAGGAAGATAATACCTTGTCAGCTTCAGAATCTGAAACTGCTACATTGTCTGATTCTTCTTCTTCTGAATGGCTCCTGGAGGCATCAATGGCCATGAGGCAAACCTCTTTGGCCCTTGCTTCTTCTTCATCTTCACTGGAGCTAGAAGATGTTGTTTCATCCTCAGTCTCACTCCAGGATTCAACCACAAAACCATTCTCCTTCTTCTTATGTTTGCTGTAGGAAGGCCTGTTGTTGTGCTGTTTTCTGGTATCTTTCTCTCTTCTCTTTTCCTTCTTCTGATTCTCTAGACACTTAGAGATGAAGTGTCCAGGTTTCCTGCAACCAAAACACACCACTTCTTTAGTTGGTGTTTTGTCAAACCTTGGCTGGTCATCCTGCCTGGATGACTTTCTCCTGAAGTCTTTTCTTGCCATCTTGTAAAATCTCTTGGCAAATAGAGACATTAGTTCTTCATTTATGGTTGGAGTCTCTGTCGCCTCAGTGGTCTTGAATGCAATGCTGTGCTCTTTTCTTGCTGGAGGAGGTGTTCTTTGTTCAGATGCCTCTCTGGATTTTATGAGCTGTTCATAGGACTTCAATTTTCCTAAAAGAGATTCAGTGGAGATCTTATTTAGGCTTCTGGCCTCCTTGATGGGCCAGATCCTTGAATCCCATGATCTTGGAAAGCATATAAGGATCTTATCATTCACCTCAGTGAGGTTGATGTCCTTGTCCATGGTTTTTAGCTCATTGATGATTGAGCTTAACCTGTCATACATATCAGCTACTGTCTCAGCTTCCTCCTTCTTGAAATTCTCATATAGGGATATGAGATTGGATCTCCTATCCTTCCTCTCATCTTCTGATCCAGCCACCATTTGATTTAGGGAGTCCCAAATGGCTTTGGCTGAGATGCATTCAACCACTTTTTGAAATATATCATCTGACATTGTTTGTGCCAATATGTTCATTGCCTTGGCATCAGCAATCTTTGCCTTTTTCTGGGCCTCAGTCCACTCAGGTGGTGGAACTGCAGTTGTGCTTGAAGATGTTGCAGAAGTAGATGCTTGAGGGGGACTTGTCAAAATGGAGTTGTAGATATCTTCATCAATAGAGTTCATGTACAAATTAATTCTTGCCTTTCAGATGACAAACTTATTCAGATTGCATACTGGAGGTCTGGTGCTTGCATAGTACTTGTTCTGTGCCATGCTGTGTGACTATAAATCTAATGGAAATGAAAAGACAGATCTAACTCAGGATCTTTGGTTCAAGGGTTAGCTTGTACAACTAAGGGAATCCTGCTCTGATACCAATTGAAAGTGATGTGTTAGATCTGAAATACTCTAGATGGAGGGGGGGGGGGGGGGGTTAATAGAGTATCCAAAAATCCTTAGAAAACATTTACAGCTTTTGCTATAAATCAAAACTGAAGAATAAAAAATAAATAACTACAAGTACAACAAACCTAGTTAGCACAAGCACATCAAGAACAAAAGAAAGGACAACCAGACAACACAATAAATTATAGTGGTTCCCCAACCTAGGTACATCCACTCTTCTGCCACCCTAGTAGGAAACCACTCAGATTTTTGATCAGGTGCCTAACACCAATGAGCTTTTGATCAGGTGCTCAAATACCAAACCTCAAGTCTTTTAATCAGGTGACTTGCAACCAGGAATAACTTTTGAAGTGAGTTATAACCCTTTATACAGTGGGGGTGAGAGATGATATTGTCTTGTCTTTCTCAATATACAACTGAGAAAACTTGTGGATATGATTTTAGCAAATGGCTCCCCCTGTGATGTTGAAAGGTTCAGGGAAATCTGGAGCTTTGCTTCAGGGTGATAGTCCTTCAGTCTTTAATCCTTGACTAGAAAGATCTTCAAGAACTTGTTGATAGATGGAATATTTGTTATCCTTTGAAGTGTCCTAGAGAGTTGAAGAATGAAGACTCATGATTTTGATTGATTGTTCTTCTTCTTCTGGTAGCAGATTGTTCTTCTAATCTAGGGCTTATTGAGTTGCTGTATCAGATTTCTGAAAGAGAGCAGAGAATTTCTTGTTTCAGACTAATTGTGATTTTCTTGTCTGTGTGTCTATTCTTCTGCTGTGCTATGTTGTACTCTTCTCTGTTGTACTCTATTGTACTCTGTTGTAAAAGAGAGAAAATCTCTTTTTTATATTTCTTGTCAAAATTATCTTTCGAAATTTGAAGTCCTCCGCAATCAATACTGACGGCCTTAAGAATAAACTGCATTGATTTATTTCCCCAATTATCTCATGGAAAAACGACAAACAATAATCCTGCAGAAGACCATAATTAATGCTTTGTATAACGGTTATATTCAGAGAATATTGAAGCATTAATTACTCAGGAATCATTGCATTAGGAAAGGGACAGAAGACTGGAAATGACTAAGTCTGGATTCGTCGAACAGATAACAGAAATCGTCGAGCTGAGTCCACAGTTCATCGAGCTGAGTTGCTGTGTTCGTCGACCAGATGTCTTATGTTCGTCGAGCTGAGTTCCAAGATCGTCGAGATAAAGCAGAACCGCATTCTCTAGAGACTTTGCCTTTTCTATGTATGAAGTTCGTCGAGCTGATAACTGGAAACTGATTTCGTCGAACTGAGAACTGAATTCGTCGAGCTGAGAACTTGTTGACAAAATTTCGGGGGAATGTGTTGACTCAAGTCCTGGGTGTCGACACAATTACTTCTTGTCTCGACATAGCTGTTGTGTTGATAAAAATCTGATGTGTGTCGACATAATTGCTGTGTCTCGACACATTGCTGGTGGTGTCGACACAGTTGATGTCGACACAATTGATGTTGGTGTCGACACAATTCTTGCTTCTGGTGAAGTGTTGAAGTATCCAGAAATCGTCAACCAGAGAACTAAGTTCATCGACTGGAGTCTAAAGAATAAAGTCTGGACTTGGAATGCTGAAGATAGAGTCCAAAGATCGTCGACCTGAGAATCAATTTCGTCAAGCTCAGCTCAGAGAATTTTCTCTGAGATCGTCGAGCTAAGCACGACAATCGTCGACCTGAGTTTGACGAACGTCGAACTCATTTTACTGAGTCTTTGGAAAATCTCGAAGTCTTGAGTCTCTGGCAGTCTGATGATGGCTGGTCCATGCAGTGTTGAAACTAAGGACTTAGCCTAGACTATAGGACATAACTATGACCCTGGCTATACATGATGGGTCACAAGATCCTAACTTAGTGAACCTAGCCCAAATCAAACTAGGGATCCAACAAGTTTTGTTGTCAATTTGCATTATATCTTGCATAGCATTTATTGATCAGTCTGGATTGCTTCTAATATGTTACTCGTATTTAGTTGCAAGGAATTTAAAACTATAATGTTTAGAATTTGTTGAATCACTAATACTATTTAAATGTACGTTCTCTTGTAAAATGCCAATGGGAGGCGAACTGCAACTACAACGACGCTCTATCGGTATAGATGTCGGAGAAGAAATGGTGGCTCGTCAGCAACAGTACGACTACACCCTAACGTCGGCACTGCCAGCAAGGAATGAAGAGCGAAGCTGCGGAAACAGGGGAAGCTCTTGTGACATGAAAAGTAAATGTAAAAGGTAAACAACGAAAGACCTTGGGGGGTTTAGGATTTTGACATTAGGACGAAAGTACCAACGTTAAAAAAACCCTAGGTTGCAAAATGTCAAAAAAATGACACTAGGGGATGCAAAGTGTAATATTAAAATATTTGAGATGTATTTCACCAAAACTGGTATATTGGTGTTTGTGTGGGTGAGCGGGGGGGGGGGGGGGGGGGGTCATTTTGCCAAAAGGCCTCATTTTTATGAACTAGAGTATAAATAATGTGTGTATATGATGGTATAAGTAAATGTAATGTGAATATTAACAAATAAAAAAAATTGATTATTAAAGGAGGACATACAATAAATAGCATCTCACCGAATTTTACGTGTATGCTATTTTGCTATATGCACATCAAATATAAAATAGCCGAAGAAACATCTTGGAAATTATGAGAGAATTTATGACATTTTAATGACATCCCATTGTAATTTATTTATAATGAGAGTTTTATAATAAAATAACCCTCGAGATTCATTAATTGTGCTTTATATATGCAAGCTTGTTAATAAATGAGAAATGAGAATTGTGTTTTTCAAGAGCCAGTATTTAAAAACATAACTTCCATTTTATGGATGCTTCTTTATGGAATTGCCAAATTGACAATCTCAGCTCCAAGGTCTTTACATTTTGAAAGAACTAAATTTCAATCTTTTTCAATTGATTCATGCTTCATCCATATTGAGAACTCTTTGCATTGGACAATCATCTTTCATCCATACTAAATTTTAATCTTTTGCAATCGATGCATGATACTTTACCTCTGTTTGGCATGGTGGGTGCATTATAGAATGTTGTCAGTGCGAACTGTTGTTTATGAGCACCCGACCTCTTCAAAGGAATTTCATCCACTTTTATGTTCAAAACTAGTTTTCTTTTCTTGGTGGCGATCATAACAATTGACTTGAAAAACATGCATTTTATGATGGTGACGCTTTTGTCTAAACTAACAGGAGCAAAACAGTTGTGCCAAACTGAGGCTCTGCCTGAGACAACTCTGGCAGATGTAAAAGCTATATTCCACTTGTCAGAGTTGTTTTTTAACTGTTTGGGACAACTCTGAGTGCACAATGGTTGGAATATAGCATTTCTAAAAACAACGTTTTAAATGTCTTTCAAAAAACCATTTGGGTCAAGCAGTTGTAGCTCAGAAATCACACCTTCATAATCATATTGACTTGAGCTTTCTCCCTATACAGCCCTCCCAATCTGCGAAGGTGGGATTCTAATTCTCCTTCGGTGTTGATTCCACTATGATTCCAGTTCCTGTCAGCTCTCAACTCTACTTCCTTGAGTGAGTAATTTGTCTCGAGTGAGCCAATTATCTTTGATTATGAAACAAATATATAGGACGTTTCTGGGAAATCAGTCAAATGAGGCTTCATGTTTTTTGACCGAGGGAAGTTTCTTGGAAGTTTCATTCACATGTCATCTACCATCATCATCTCTATGGATTTTTCCCTATGAGTAATCATGATGAAATATGAAAAATATATTTACTTCTCTCCAAACTCAAGCATTGAAATATTTTCTAAGGAGGGCTTTGTGACAGTCATCTTAGTTTGTGAGAACTTTCGGATGTCATTCTGCGACGTTAATGAGGAATATTTTGCTTACATGGATTGGATCTGAAGCAGTTTTGGGCAAGTATTCGAATGAGCATCTTAGAGAAAATTTGAGTAATTCGTCTCGTTCATCACTGTCGGTAAATTATAATTTTATTACTATTTATTGTGTAATATTGTATAGTGCAAAGTTGCTGAAAAACATGTATGGATTGAGGAGAGAAAGCCTTGTAATTGCTTATTTGTTTTATACATATTTAGTGATGTTTTTCTGGTTGGACTCCGATCGTCTCGTTATTTTCACCATATTAAGTTTCCATGTTAAAACCGTGTACACTTCTATTCTTATTATTATGTACCATGTTTTGGTTATGTATTGACATATCCCTAAGATGTCGTGCTGACACTTGCTTGAACTAATTTATAAGTACTCTAGTTGGGCTTGTGTTCTCTCAAGATAAATAAGTGGTATCAGAGTGAGGTTCATTAATAGAGTAGTTGGCGGGCTGACTTATTTTAGATTTGCGACGAGTAGATCAAATATTTCTGGTCGGTGATTTATTGCGGTAAATGATGACTATTGGTCCGCTCTTTATTCTCATTGATTGTTTTCTTTGAAATAGTCACCTTAGAGAACAAAAGTCAATTTGACTAGTGACAGAACACTATGGAGTATACTTCAGGTTCAGGTTCTGAGAAAATGGTGAAATTGAACAACACGGACTTCCACTAGTGGCACTTACTGATGGAAGATCTCATCTACGTCCAGGTCTGGCATGCTCCTATCTTTGAGGAGATTCCTAAAGACATGAATCTCAATAAGTGGAAAGTGAAATATCGGAAGCTATGTGGATTTATCAAACGGTTCGTAAAGTCGAACGTTTATAACTATGCTCCAAGTATCGTTGATGTGAAGATTCTTTAAAAAGTCTTAGAGATGTTATATTCCAAGAGCACTAACATCAACAAATTATATCTAATAAAAAAGTTTTGAGAGTTTAAGTATAGAGATGACTCACCTATTTTGCATTATGTGAACGAATTCCAAGGTATTGCCAATCAACTTACTACTATGAAAATGACCTTCAAAGACGAGGTCAACTCATTGTGGCTGCTGAAATTTCTTTCAGACTTTTGGGAGATGGTTAAAGTTTTTCTAATCAACTCTTCTCACGAAGACATCATTATTATGAAGATTACTAGGAGCGGCATCTTGAATGAGGAGGTGCGGAGAACATGTCAAAGACATTTAGGCTCTTCTTAACGAGCTGATGTCCTCTACACCGAGCCCAAAATAAGAGGTAAGAGCAAGAGTAGAGGAAGAAAGAGAGAGAAGAGAGCCAAAATAGGAGAATGTCTAAGCCATGTTATCAAAACATGGAGTGATACTATTGTCATAAGAAGGACTGAAGGGGAATATTCAGAAGTTCTGTTATTCTCTGAAGAATGATGAAAAAAAGAAAGGAGTGATTACTAATGATAAATAGAAGAGTTACACTGTACCTATTATATTTACAGAGTAGGATGATGTCATCATTATTAGAGATGACACCACAAATGCACTCTCTTGTCATGACCGAAATTGGTTCCTTGATTCAGAGGCCTCTGCACATGTCTCTCATAACAAAGAGCTATTTGCCACCTATACCACTCACGATTGTGGGGTGCTTAGGATGGGCAATGATGACACATCTAAAGTCATTTGAAGAGGAGACATACACCTGAAGACGAGCACTAGAGGATTGATGATCCTAAGACATGTGTGACATGTACCTGACATCTTTTTTTAACCTAGTTTCAGTTGTGAAGCTAGGTGATGAGGGACACTTGACTGTCTTTGGTGGAGATTTTTGAAAGTTTATCAAAAAGTCACAAGTAGTGGCCAGAGATTATACAGATAATGGTTTATGCTACATGGAGAGAGGACTAAAGCTGTTCAAGTCAACATTGCCAGAGATGGTGTATCCACATCCATATGACAGAAGATTGAGTTGCTTAGTAAAAAGGGCTTGAGATGACTTTCCAAGAAGAAGATGATCACTAGTTTATCTATAGATCTATTAGAGAAATGCGAATATTGTATGGATAGGAAGCAGAATAGTGTTTCATTTCAGAGACACAACTCCACCAAGAGATCCGAGCCACTAGAGCTCGTACATACTGAAAGTGGTGGTAAGGGAGATACCACCAGAGGGGTTAGACTGTATTACTCTAGAGGGGGGGGGAGGTTAATAGAGTATTTTAAAATCCTTTAGATTTTTATTTCAGAGTTGAAAATTAGTGATACTACTAAGTGTTTCAAAGAGTGCAGAAATAAAAACTAAGCTACCCAGCAAACAACACACAAAAAGAATTTAAATAGCATCACAAACAACACAAGAAATTTATAGTGATTCCCCTAAAACTTGGGTACATCCACTCTTCTACCACCCTGGTAGGAATCCACTCAGGTTTTTGATCAGGTGCCCTGTCACCAATCAGGCTTTTGTTCAGGTGCCTGTCACCACAAGATCTGCATCAGGTAGATCAGGAAACCCTTCAAGCTTTTGATTAGGTGGCTAAAAACCAAGTGATTAACTTTTGAAGGGAGCTAGAACCCTGTGTACAGTGGGTGAAAATGAAACATGATGTTATCTTCTCTTTCTCAAGGCAACAGAAAAGATTAGTGGATCCTTGAAGGTGTCAAAGCTCCCCCTGAGATGAAGATTTGTTCAGGAAGAATGAAAGCTTTGCAGGGTGAGTAGGTATTCTTGAAA
This sequence comes from Platanthera guangdongensis, assembly GCA_039583875.1. NCBI lineage: Eukaryota > Viridiplantae > Streptophyta > Magnoliopsida > Asparagales > Orchidaceae > Platanthera > Platanthera guangdongensis. The sequence continues at coordinate 77,883,766 of CM077147.1, forward strand.
AGATCTCCAGTAAGCAGTAGATTGATTGAAGTTTGGTTGTCTCTTGGCAGCTTGCTGGAGGAAGAAGACTTTGATGAAGACAAAGGGATTTGTTCTTGAGATGTCTGTCTTGTTCACTAAGTGTGTTCTTCTTCTTTCTTTCTTATCTCTGTTATCTCTATATCTCTATGTCTCTATATCTCTGTGTGTCTATCTATAAGAGAGAAATTCTCTTTTTTATATTTCTCTGTATATTCTCCTTTGAATTTTGAATTGTCTGCATTGATTGCTGATGGTCTGGAGAAGGAAAATGCAGCTGGAGAGAATATCTGCATTAATTGGATTTCCCCAACTGTCCTATTGAAATACGACAAGTAATAATCATGATGAATGCCATAATAAATGCTGCTTCTAACGGTAATATTTAGAGAATATCAAACATTGATTATTCAGGAATTACTGCAATAAAATAAGGTCAAAAAAAGGAAAAAATCCAAGTCTGGATCTGCACAGAATTCGTCGAGTAAAGAACAGATTTCGTCGACCTGAGTCCAGAGTTCGTCGAGCTGAGAAATCTTGTTCGTCGACCAGATAATTCCTGTTCGTCGAGCTGAGAACTAAGTTCGTCAACCTGAGAACAACTAACTCCTTCTTGTTGAAACTTACCAATTCTGTGCTCTAAGATCATCGAGTTGATAATATAACTTCGTCGACTGGAGTTCAGAGAAATGATTCTGGACTTAGAATGTTGAAGTAGAACATCCAGAGATCATAGACATGAGCTCAAATTTTGTCGAGCTCAACTCAGAGAATTGTCTCTGAGTTCGTCGAGCTGAGCACGACTTTCGTCGAGCTGAGTTCGACGAACGTCGAACTCACTTTCCTGAGCTGACTTTTCTCTAAGTCTTGAGTCTTCTGCTATCTTCTGTTGGCTGGTCCATGTAATGTTGACTTTAAGGACATAGCCTAAACTCTAGGATACAGACATGACCCTGATTATACATGGTGGGTCAAATATGCTAGTTTAGTGAACCTAGCCCAAATCCAACTAGGGATCCAACAATCTCCCCCTATTTGGGTGAGGTGACTAATTACAAAACATTTACAAAGCAGGAAAAAAATATATCTGGCAGAAAACTTTAAAACATACAGAAGATATATATATACAATGAGCTTTGTATCAGGAAATAAATAAATAATTTTAAGACATACAGAAGGACTAAACAGTTTAAACTCATTTCTTCTTTGACTCCTTTTGCTTATCCTCCTTATCTCTATCACCAGGCTGATTGAATTTGATTTCCCTATTTGGATCAGCTGCTTGACTCTCTGTCATGGTCATATCAGCAGCTCCAATAATGTTTAGGGATGCAGCCCTTGGCACCACAGCTTCTGGATGTAATTTCATATAATCATCTACATTAAATAATTTATTAGCTTTTGCAAATCTGTTTAGTTCCTCCTTTCTGAATTTGGACATTGTTGAGTATTGAGAGGGATCCTTTACTTCAGCTTTGGCTTTGTTTATCATAGATAGGCCAATCAGTACTTGGAACCTGGCCATCCTTACAGTAGTAGCTGTTTCTGGGTCCTCAAATGGAACAGGAGGAGATGAAGGTCTCTTTGGACTTTTAGCTTTCTGAGATACTGGTGCTTGCTGTAGATGTTGTTATTATTGTTGACGTTGGTGCTGCTTACCTGAGGAGTACCTGTGCTGGCTGCTTCCAGAAGAAGAGGATCTACCCTACTGTCTCTGATATGTTTGATATTGGGTAAGTCTCTGAGAGGAAGTGCCTGAAGCACCAACAACAGGTGGAGGAGGAGTAGGATCTTTCCTGTATCTCTGTAGAGGAGGAGAATACTTTCTGCTTCTCTTCCAATCTTTTTGCTGATTCTTAGACAGCCACATCCAAGCTGGCATGCCCTTGTAGGAAGTGATATTCTGAAGAATATAGTATGGAATATCATGAGTTGGGTTTAGTTTTGGAGCAGCAGCTGGAGGGGCTTTCCTTTTCTTAGAGATTTTCTTTTTGGAATTAGGCTCATCATCAGAAGAATCATATTCCTCATCTTCATCATCAGAAGATCCCTGAGGATTATCAAATAATGCATTAATTTCTTTCAAAGCTTCTGCATATATCAATAATTTTTCTGCCTGGGGAGGAGCTGGAGGAAGAGCTGGAGCTGCAGAACTATGTACATTAGTGCTTTCAGCAACTTATTTACTCTCTTCTTCAATATCTGTCATGATCAACTCATCTAGATCAGGCATGTGACTGTCATCCATAATATAAGTTGGAGGAGAAATGGCTTTAGGAGAAGCAATGTTCTTGGGAGTAAGAGGTTCTGCAGCTGCAAGCCTAGCCTTAAGTTTCCTGACAGCTGTGTGACTGAGTGGTGCAGAGTATGGTACAATGGCTAAAGAATGACGATGAGAATAGCTGGGAAGAATATTACTATACACAATATTGAATAAATCCAATAAGGATGTCAAATTAACTGTGGGACTTAGAATATAATCCCCAACAGTTTCTATCTCAGCCAAAACAGGCTCATCCATATCAGTATCTGAGTTTATTAAATCTATTATTTCAGAAGGATCTGCTGCATCTTCTAAAGAGTCAGTCATTAAAGAATTAAGTTCTGCTGCTGCTGCTTCTGCTACTACTGCTACTTTCACTGGAACTTCTTCATCATGAAGCATCTCCCCCTGACTGGTTGTAGATGGTCCTGGAGCTAGTCCCTCCAAAGAAGGGACAGGGGATAGAGTAGCAACTGTGGCTGAGAGAGTTTGGATGGAAGCAGTGAGAGGAGCTAGAGATTTATTTATAAGATGTTGAAGAGTGGGAGAGATAAATGCAAGCAAATCCTTAGCAATATCAGAAAAAATTAAATAGATAGATTTTGGAGCAGTGGAAGAGTAGGGATTGTGATGACCACAATGTGAACAGACAAAAAATGTACTTGACATATCTGTGTGTGTGTAGTCAGGTGCAGAATATGGAAGGTTAGTTTGGATTAGTAGAGGGAAGGGGATAAAGTGAGTTGCAGTTGTAGAAGGTGGAAGTGTTGTTGTGGGGATGGGTTCTTGATGTGGAGATGATGGAGGAATCACTAGATTGAATGTGTGGGAGGAGATAAAGGTGCCAGAATTTGTGGCATTTAAATGAGGTGGAAGAGGAGATTGATGTGGGGATGGTTGTGGTGATTGGGAAGGAGAGTGTTGGAGGGATTCCTGAATGGGGGAAGATGGGAGTTCAAAGATATTTATTTGGGGAGAGGATGGAGGTGGTGAATATGCAGGAGATGGAACTGGAGTAGAGTTGTGAAGAGGTTGTTGTTGTTGTGGTTGAGGAGAAGAAGGAATGTTGGAGGTGGAGGGAGCTTATTCTGAGGGTAGAGGATCGGCTATGACTGTCCTTGTGCTTTCAGAAGGCCTGGAAGAGGAAGAAGGCCTGGAAGAGAAAGAAGGCCTGGAAGGAATGTTGAGGAGCTTGTTGTGGTTGAGTTGTTGTGCTTTCAGAAGGCTATGATTGTGAAACAGGAATACTGCGCACGATCAGGGGATCTACTGCGCACGACCACTGGTCGTGCACCCCCGATCGTGCGCACTACTCTACGTTTTCAACTGAATCAGCCTGGGTAAGTGCACGACCACTGGACTTACTGCGCATGACCACTGGTCGTGCGCCACCGTTCATGCGCATTACACCCCCTTTTTCATAACCCTGTCTCGGTAATCGCACGAGCATTGGCCATAGTGCGCACGACCACTGGTCGTGCGCCACTGCTCGTGCGCGTATATGCTGATGCTTCTTGTCCAGGTTGCAGGTTTATTTGGAAAAGCCGCACGATCATCGACCTACAGTGCGCACGACCACTGGTCGTGCGCCACTGAGCGTGCGCACTTCTTCTGCTGCCTCCGTATAAAAGGCCCTGCTCCGCGTTTTAGGTAAACGCCTGCCATTTGCTGCGATCGGAGAGTCCGCGGGAATCCCCTTTTCACTTCTCCAGCTGCTCCATCACTTCCACCTTCGCCGGGAAGCCATTTCCACTTACTCCGAAGCATTCCAACACTCCGGCGAAGCCCTCGGCCATTGATGACTTCAACTCCAAGCTTTCCTGCAGAGTTGGTGAAGTAGATAACCTAGAGAACGGACTTAAAGGCCTTCGAGGTGACAGATCGTTGGTACTGGAAGCCTCCTCGGACTGAGCCCGGAAGCGGATTGACAACTCGCTACTCCGGCCACGACCCGCGGTGGATCTTCATTCTCTTTTGGTTTACTCCTCTTCCCCTTCCTCTGTGTTATGAATGTTTTGAGCAGTGTAATGAACCTTTCCATCCTAAGTTTACTTTCTGGTTAATGGAATGTTAGTTTCTTTATGCTTGTGAGTTCTGTCTGTGAATGCGCCTCACTCACCCCACATCCACTTCACTCCTGTGCCTTGTCCGATTGCAATCCACACAAGAACACTGCAATCCATTAGTTTCCCTTCCACTCGCCCAACTGAAGTTCAGCATAGCGGCCGACAAACCCATTTCACCTTGCGAAGCGGTGCCGTCGACCCGCATAGCTTTTACGAGTTCAGTAGATCAAACATCCGCAATCTCCCGAGTCCGCTATTTTCTTTTTGTTCTATTTTTAACTCTCATAACGATATTCTCATTACTGTTGCCGTTCTACGCTAATTGCATTCCTCAAGAGACCGACACTTGGGGATTTACTCCCAAAACTTTATTACTTGTGCGACCGGTGCGCTTGCCGTATTACACGCATCAGGATGCCTGAGTGTGCACAAGCTTTTGAAGATGTTAACCCCGAAATCGACGATCCTTCCCAAGGCAGCCAGCTCGCTTGTCGCGGCCTACCCCGAGTTCCTCCTTGAGGTCACGATGCCTTAGTGTGGGCGGACAGAATTTACTGTCCGCTCAGGCCGCACGGCTTGGGCGGTCTCAATGGTCTGGCCGGCCAGGCCGCGCGCCTTCCTTTGGTCGGCAGGGGCCGCGGACTGCTCCTGAAGTCCGCCCATGCAGGCCGCGCTCCTTTTCAGCTTAACTGCAAGATTGTGTCTGCAGGCCTCTCTTTGCCGGACTATATTCCCTGTCCGCCGAGGCCGTCAATAGGTCGCGTCCTTTGCAGGAACTAGCCGCTCTTCCAGCCCGCTCCTGCAGGTCGCTCTTCAAGAATACCAAACTGCACAAACCGCCGAACAAGGTGGCGACCCGCCCCCAGGCCGACAGCCAGCTACCTAAACTTCCTCGCCAACACGCGCAGCCTGCCTCGTCAGTCCGGCTGGTCGCTCGGCCCTTAGCCACTAGCAGCATGGGCAACCAACTCCTTCGGTCCGCCTGCAGAGCAAAAACACTCGCTCTCTGGCTACCCGCGAAGATCAGCAGCAATACCCAGTTCCTCGCGAGCACGGCGGATGCGAAATGCGATAAAGATTTCCAATCCGCCCTCATTGGTGAACCCCAGCTCCAGCTTCCTCAGCAACAACAAACCTCTTCTTCGGCGGACTCCGCGGACTCGCAATGCAGCCCACCATTCCTTACCTCCAGCACCCGCTTCCCTCCAGCAGCAGGGTCAACCTCCCTCAGCCCGCAGCCTAGGTGCGGACTCGGTCAGCAGTGGCGGACTCCTTCCAGCCTGCTACGCAGCAGAACCTCCTCCAGATAGTCCCAGACCACATAACCTCGTTGCGGACTCAGCGGGCACTCCTCAGCTTGCACCCCCTTAGCGCTCGTTCAGTTCAGCAGCGTCAGACTCCGCGGATTCCCCTCACAGTCCGCCACTTAGCCTCCAGCATCCGCCACCCCAGTAGCTGGCAGACAATCTCAGCTCAGCAGTGGCAGACTCTGCGGACCCGCATCACAGTCCGCCGGTAAGTCTCCTAGTTCGCCATCAGTAGCACCAGCTCCAGAAGCAAGCCCCAGTTCGCGCAGCCTGTTGCGGATGTGGCAGACTCCTTCCTCTTCTCGCTCAAGTTACCGTCTCACCGGGGATAATGTCACCGCAATCCATTAACTCCATGGGCCTATAAATAGACCTCCATACCTCTCATGGAGGTCAGCTTCAGGTTCAAACACCCCGAGGTCGGATCATCGCCAAGGTGCTCACGCTCAAAGACATCCTACAACAAGCTCGAGTTATCACCTACTGCGGACTCCATTTCCCAGCCCGCCTTCCTTCTTTCTGTAACCGCGCGCGGCCTGCCGGCTTCAGTTGTCAGACGACGCGACCTGTGTTTCTTCCCTTAGTAGCGTGGCCTGCCGACCTGACTCTTCAGTCCACACGGTCTCTTTTGGCACTTCTTCTTTAGCCGCTAGCTTCCTCTTTGTACCCCTTTATTACTTTCTTGTAAAGGTGTATGAAAGTGCAACTAGATCTGATATACTCTAGAGGGGGGTGAATAGAGTATATGGTGCTATAAAAACTTTTACAAACTTTTACAACAATTGTTGTAATATGTGTGAGCAGGGAAGCAGAAATAAATCTAATCACAGTACTAAGCTATGCAAAAACTAAGCACAGAAAAATCAAGGCCAGAAACAAAAATGAAAGCAAGCAGAACCGGAAGACACAAGGAAATATAGTGTTTCCCCAAACTTGGGTACATCCACTCTTCTACCACCCTAGGTAGGAATCCACTGCAGGATGAGTTGATCAGGTGTCCTGGGCACCAATGAGCTTTTGATAAGGTGCTCAAAAACCAAAGCAGATTTTTTGATCAGATTTCTTGCCACCAATGAGCTTTTGACAAGGTGCTCAAAAACCAGGTTCAAACTTTTGAAGGGAGTTTGAAAAACCCTTTACAGAGTGGGGGTGAGAGAGTGATGGCAGTCTTCTCTTTCTCAAACAACTGAGAAGACTATGTGGATTGATGTCAAAGCTCCCCCTGAATCCTTGAAATCTTCAGGAAGAAAAGCTTTGCTGAGGGTGATAGGCCTTCAAATATTGAACTCCAGCAATGGATGATTTCAGCAAAAGGGACTGAAATGTTGAGTGTCTGGAGTCTGGAATATGTTGGCCTTGAACACTTTGAAAACTAAAAGAGATCTAAAGATTTGAAAACTTGATCTCCTTGGATGAGTGTTCTTCAGAGTTCTTTTAGACAGAAGATTTTTGAGGTTGTCTCTGTAATCTATATTATGTGTGCTCTGTTGTCAGAGATTCAAAAAAAATCCTGTCTTTTATTCTCTGGTACAGAATAGAATATTATTCTCTATCAAGAATAGCCGTTGGTCTGCATTGATTGCATCCTTAATTGCATAATCTCTTCTGGAGGAAAGTCCACAGAATTATTCCTTGAAAAGTCCCTTGAAACTTGGTCCAGAATTGAATGAAAACGGCTAGCAAATCTCTGAATTAATTGCAGAATAACTCCTAACTGATTTGAATTTGAATTCTGGAAGTTATCTGAAATCGTCGAACTGAGCTCTGCTATCGTCAAGCTGAGCTCAGCGATCTGAAAACACACAGCAGCAAGATAATCGTCGATCTGAGCTCAAAGATCATCGAACTGAGCTCAGAGATAAAGATCCAAGGCAGAGTCAAGATCGTCGACCTGAGCTCACCGATCGTCGAATGGAGTTCGACGATATTATGAAGTTGAGCTCAGCGATCGTCGAATGGAGTTCGACGATCTGTCGAAGTTGAGCTAGACGATCGTCGATCGGAGTTCGACGAATCGTCGTGCTGAGCTCGACGATCAGACTTAGTCTCCAGACAAAAAAACTTGGTCTTCAGGGCAGCTTCCAAACCTAGACTTCTAACCCTTAGACTCAATTCTAATTGACCTTTTAAGCTATACAGGAGGTCAAGCAAAGGTTCCTAGAGACATAGTGATCCTGACCCAAATTAGTAATAGGGTGTTCCAACAATCTCCCCCTATTTGGGTTAGGATTACTATTTATAGACTTTGGAAAAATTTAAATAACAACATACAAGTATTAAGCAGAAAAACAACAGCTAGACAAGTAGAAACACAGAGATATATATATATATATATCATCCAGATAACAATCAAAATTAACAGAAACTGTCACCTTATAATGTCACTTCTTCTCTTTGCCTTTAACCATTTTAATTTCTCTGTTAGGGTTTAGGGCTTCTTTGTTGGACCTGGTGTCATCTGCTGCACCCAAATAAGTTTGCTTTGTAGGCCTGGGAACCACAGCAGCAAGATGCAATTCCATATATCTCTCAGCATCAAAGAATTTACTGGAGCCATATTTCTCTAGTTCTTTTTGTCTTTGCTCAAACATTGTAGAAATGTTGGAAGAATCCAATCCTTGATCTTTGGCCTTCTTAATCTGATCCAGTGCAGCCAATTCCTTTAACCTGGCAGTCCAAGCAGCTGGGTTATTTTCAGGGTCCTCAAAAGGTACAGGTGGCTCATACCTGTTGGAAGGATTATCTTGATGAGGCCTGGCAGACACAGTCTCTTTTAGCTTATAGGGGAAAGGACCTGATGATGTATCAGATGAAACATGTCCTCCCCTAGAATATGGGTGCTGCCTGGAATACCCTTTGGAATAAACTTGAATATCTCTCTGATTACCCCTGTATCCTCCTCTCCTAGAATATGAACCCATGGATTGGCTTTCCCTTTGATAGGATCTGGCATGAGGTTGATAGGGAGCCTGGCTTCTAGCTGGGGGTTGACTTGCAGAGCTTCCACCTGCACCTGCATCAGGAGGAGGTGGTGGAGGAGGATGAGGGTGCTGGAATTGGGAAGAGCCCTTCTCATATCTTCTCTTTTTCTTCATGGCTTTCAGCTGGTTTTTGGAAAACTGCATCCAATGTTCAGTGATCGGGCAGTTATGCAGAATGTAGTAAGGAATATCATTGTTATCTTTGATTTTAGCAGGAGGAACCCTTTTCATAGCCTTGCTCCTTGCCTTCCTTTTCCTGGCAATGGTAGCAGATGAATCATCAGAGTCTGTTTTAAATTCATCAGTCTCAGAACTCTGGTCATCATATAGAGCATCTATTCTCTTCATTAAATCTTTCTTCAGTTGAACAGCAGCAGATGAGGCAGAAGGTGAGATAGCAGCAGCAGGGACAGCAGCAGAGACAGCAGCAGAGACAGCAGCAGATACAACAGCAGTAGAGGTGACAGCAGCAGTAACAGTCTCACTTACAGCAGAAACAACAGATTCACTCTCAACAACAGAAACTGGAGAGTTGATAGCAACAACAACTTCACTGATAGTAGCAGAAGCATCATCAAAAATTGCAGCAGGCTCAATTTCAGTGGCCTCTGTCATCAGAAGATCCTTGGATATTGGCTCATCAGAAGCAGTTGGAACTTCAGCAGCAGCAAGAATATCTACAGCAGCAGCATCAATATTTTCAGAAGCAAAGTCAGTCCTTTCTTCAACAGCAGCAGCAGCAGCAACATCTTCAGTAGCAGCAATTACTGAATGTACAAAAGAAGAGATAATGCTAGGGTCACAGCAAGAGAAAGGCACCATTGCCTTGGATAGGTCTTCTGGGGGCTGGACAGCATTACTCTCTGGCAGACAGCTATAGAAGGCAGAATCAAAAGCAGAAAGCAAAGACCTTAGGTCTATTACAAGAACTGCAGTAGGAGGCACAGCAGCAGCAGCAGCAAGAGGAGGAGCAGCAGTCACAGAAACAGCAGCAGCAACAGCATGAAGAGTCTCTTCATATGGCATCTCCCCCTGCCTAGATGCAGATACATCTGGATCAAGGCACACTGCTGGAGGTGCTTCCTGAGGAAGGAGGGAGGAAAGCCTGGCAGAGAGAGCTGCCACTGACAGGTGTAGAGGAGCCAAAGAGGTCTCCAATAGTAGAGAGAGCCTGGGGGCAATCAGCTCATACAGCCTGTCAGCTAGGGCTGAGAGGTCTACTTGCTCAACTGCTGGAGCAAAGGTAGATGGAATAGGAGTAGCTGAAGATACTGGAAGTGGAGGGCTGGAGAGTGGTGGTATGGATGGCTGAGGTGTTGGGATGGTGGATATGGAGGACAAGGGGATGGATATGGATGGAGTGAATGTTGGTTGATCAATGATGTGGTGTAGGAGGTCTTGGAATGAAGTGGAGGAGGAAGGTAATTCAGGAGGAGATGAGGGGGAATCATCCATGAAGGAATCATCCAGAAGAGTGAAGGATGGAATGGATGATGAGGATGTGATATCAGGTGGAGGGTAAGAGAACAGAGGGTGGAATTGTTCTTCTGGTGTGGGGAGAACAGGGACTGGAGAGGGAGTTGATGTTGGAGATGGGCTAGATATGGTGATGGTGGATGGGGCTGGAAGGGTGGTTGGTAGGGGCAGGGATGGAATTGGAGGAGGAGGAGAGGCAGCAACATCAGCAGCCAGGTCATCTGCAGGGGCAGAGACCTGTGGAGGAGTGACTCTTTGAGTCCTGGTGCCTGAAGGAGCACTAGAGGAGGGCCTGCTAGGCTTGCTTATTTGCCTGTCCCACTTGCCAAAGAGGGCACAGGTTAGTCTCTTGGAGGCATTTATGTGAACTCCAGAGGAGACCAGCAAGGCAGGGCACCTGGTCTGCAGAAAAACTCCAAGAATCCTTCCAAAGTTAACAAAACTCTTGTTTATTTTCTTCTTGATGATGTCAAAGAACACCTCTCCCCAGTTCAGAGTTTTCTTATCCACCAGAGCTCCCATGAGATAGAGCTGATGTCTGGATATAGTATCATGGGAAGAGTGCTTTGCCAGCAGCACTTTCCCTACCACATCTGCCAGGAACCTGTATTCAACAGACAGATTCCTCTTGAATAGCTTGCTAGGGTTTCCCTCTGGATGACCCATCCTGGCAAGCAGGTCAGAAAATTCTTCTCCTGATAACTCAGCAATATCTTCTCCATTTCTCAGTCCAAAAACTTCTGTTAAAACTGTGGGGGTCAAGGGTACCTGATTTCCAGCAATAGACCCGACTATTGTGTTGTTGTCTTGATTATGAGCAGTGTAAACCCATTCCTTGATCTCATCTGAAGCCAGCTTGATCCTGGTGGTCATGAGGGCAGACAGATTCTGATCCTTGAATAAACCCAGTATGTCTTGGAAAATCTGGTCAGTGGTGTTGAATGATTCTATATCAATGTCAAAGCCTGCATCAAACTTCATTGCAGCTAGGACAGCAACTGACACAACCATTGTACCTGCAAAAACTCAACAAACAAAACGACCAAGCGTAGAACTGTTTGGAGGGAAAGAAAATTCTGCAGAGAAAACGAAAGCGCAAAAGAGAACGACGGCGAAAAAAAGAGTTTTATATTAGGGTTCGACGCAGAATTGGAAAGATCGTTGAACTCAGTTCGACGATCGAGGCTTCTAAAGGAATCTGAAGAGTTTTCAACATCGTCGATCTCCGTTCGACGATCTTGAAGAGCGTCGAGCTCCGTTCGACGATCGTTCAGATAACATAATCGTCGAGCGTCGTTCGACGATCGTTGACCGGAAAAGATAGTTCATACTATCTGAGAGGCGCTGAACTCAGTTCGACGATTTTGTAAATCGTCGATCTCCGTTCGACGATCTTGGGGCAAATCGTCGAGCTCTGTTCAGAGATCAGAAAAATTCTAGACACTAAGAAAAATCAGAGAGTTTGCCTAGTATTGGTCAATTTTTAGCTTTCAAAATCTTGGATGTTATTTAAGACTTCCTCCATCTAACATTCCTAACTGATTTAGGAAGAAGGTGTGTTTCTTTTCATCCAAGGGCTTGGTGAAAATATCTCCCCTTTGCAAATCAGTTGGGATATATTGTAATTCAATTTTATTCTTTTCAACATTATCCCTTAAGAAATGATGCCTAATCTCTATGTGTTTTGTCCTACTATGGAGGACTGGATTTTGAGCTATGGAAATAGCACTTGTGTTATCACAAACGATTTTAGACTTCTCTAAGTTGTAACCATAGTCTAGGAGTTGGTTTTGAATCCACAATATTTGTGAACAACAACTGCCTGCAGCCATATATTTAGCTTCAGCAGTTGAAGTTGACACAGATGTTTGTTTCTTACAAAACCAAGAGACAAGTCTATCACCAAGGAACTGACAAGTTCCACTGGTGCTTTTCCTGTCAATTCTGCATCCAGCATAATCAACATCTAAGAATCCAGTTAAATCAAATGCTGAATCTTTTGGATACCAGAGACCTAGATTTGGACAACTTTTAACATACCTGAGAATCCTCTTTACTAAAGTTAGGTGTGACTCTCTAGGGCTTACTTGGAACCTAGCACATATACATGTAGCAAACATTATATCTGGTCTACTAGCTGTAAGATACAGTAAAGAGCCAATCATTGCTCTATATGTTGTCTGATCAACAGGTTTCCCATGTTCATCAACATCTAATACAACATTGGTAGGCATGGGTGTTTTCATACAAGATGCCTCAGACATACCAAATTTCTTAACCAGTTCATTTGCATATTTGGTTTGAGAAATAAAGATGCCTTCAGCATGTTGTTTGACTTGCAATCCTAGGAAGAAGGATAGCTCACCCATGCTACTCATCTCAAATTTAGAATGCATTAGGTTAGAAAACCTTCTGCACAATTTGGAGTCAGTAGAACCAAAAATGATATCGTCTACATAAATTTGTACTAGTAGGGTATGGGACTTATGAGTTCTAATAAAAAGAGTTTGGTCTACTCTACCCCTTATAAAACCATTTTCCAAGAGAAAGCATGCTAAGGTCTCATACCATGCTCTAGGAGCTTGCTTGAGACCATATAATGCTTTATTTAATCTAAAAACATAATCAGGATAAGTTGGAGAGATAAAGCCTGGAGGTTGTCTGACATAAACTTCCTCTTTGATGTCTCTATTTAAGAAAGCACTTTTGACATCCATCTGATATACTTTGAAGCCTTTGTGAGCTGCATAAGCTAGAAAAATCCTGATGGCTTCTAATCTTGCAACAGGTGCAAAAGTCTTGTCGTAGTCTATTCCTTCTTCTTGAGAGTATCCTTGAGCAACTAGCCTTGCCTTATTCCTTATAATTACTCCTTGATCATCCAGTTTGTTTCTGAATAACCATTTTGTTCCAACAATGGAATGATCCTTAGGCTTTGGCACTAGTTCCCATACTTTGTTCCTCTCAAATTGATGCAACTCTTCTTGCATTGCAATGATCCAGTGTGGATCTTGCTCTGCATCTTGAATGGACTGAGATTCAATTTGAGATAGGAAGCAGGTGTGCAACAGGTTTTGGTTGACCTGATTTCTGGTTTGCACACCAGCTGAGATTTCTCCAATTATTTGGGAAATTGGATGGTCTCTTGATGTTACTAAATCAACAGGGGGTGTTGATTGTTCACCAACCTGTGTTGTTGTTTCCTCTTGTGGTACAACAACTGGCTCTTCAGGTTGTGCTTCAAAATGTTGATCATTTCCTTCATCTTCACTGCTTTCATCCTCTTGAGTAACCTGTAACCTGTTCAAGTCTTTAACTAGAGAATGTTCCTGCAAAGGTTCTATGGTAGAAGAATTCTTCTCCTTGAAAGACATGTTAGTTTCATCAAATGAAATGTGAACAGATTCCTCAATTTTCAAAGATGATTTGTTATAGAACCTATAGGCCTTGCTGATCATGGAGTATCCCAGAAACACTCCTTCATCAGCTTTGGCTTGAAATTTTGCTAAATATTTCTTGTCATTATTGTGAATGTAGCAAATACAACCAAATACTCTAAAATAGTCAACTTTAGGTTTCTTCCCTTTGAGTAATTCATAGGGAGTCTTTCCCTTTAGTTTATGTATCAGACTTCTGTTCAACACATAGTTGGAGCTGTTCACTGCCTCTGCCCAAAAGGATAGAGGTAGGTGAGCATCTGACAACAATGTAGTGGCAGATTCAATAAGGGTTCTATTTTTCCTTTCAGCTACCCCATTTTGTTGAGGAGTTCTAGGAGCTGAGAAAGTATGCCTGATCCCTTCACTCTGACAGAACTCTTGCATAAGAAGAGAATCAAACTCTGTCCCATGATCACTTCTGATCAGGGCAATGTGAGTATTGAACTCAGTCTGTATACATTTGAGAAACTCTGTCAGACACTTAAAGTTATCAGACTTCTTCCTTAGAAAGAACACCCAAGTGAATCTAGAGAAGTCATCTATAATTACTAAAGTGTAGGATTTCCATCCTAGGCTTTGTACTGTGATGGGTCCAAAAAGATCCATGTGTAACAGATACAATATCCTAGGTGAATCACTCTTATTAAGTGACTTAAGACTGTTTTTAGTTTGCTTGCCTAATTGACAAGCCTTGCAGAGTCCTTCCTTCTTGTAGGGGCCAGAAGGTAGTCCTCTAACAAGATTGTCCTTGGATAGCCTAGCAATAGTTCTAAGGTTTAGGTGTCCTAATCTCTTATGCCATAAAACATTTGGTGTACACACTGAATTAAACAAGCAGATATCTACATCAGTTGAAATAATGTCTACCAAGTAGATGTTACCTTTCCTTTTACCTGTCAACACAGTTGTGTTGCTCTCTGACTTGATTTTGCATGAGGTTTTGCTGAAGGTCACCTGGTAGCCTTCATCACACAGCTGACTGATGCTAATTAGGTTGTGCTTCAGTCCTTCCACATAAGATACCTTCTTGAAAGTTACTGATCCAATCTGGACTGCACCATATCCTTTAGTTTGTCCAAAGTTGGAATCACCAAAAATAACTTTGGGTCCAAGCTTGGCTCTGAAGAATGTGAGGTTGTCCTTATTCCCTGTCATGTGCTTAGAGCACCCACTATCCAAATACCATTGCTGGTTAGATGTTGGATAGGTCTTCACCTGCACATAAGACAATTCATTTGTTTTTGACCCAGTTTACCTTGGGCCTAGGTTGATAACCTCTAAATTCGGAAATGAAAGACATCCCAGGTTGACTCTTATATCCTTCAGGATGATATCTTCTTGGAGGTAGAATCCATTCAGTATAAGGGTTATAGATTTGGGATGAAGGACCCTTAGGATTCAATTTTGATTTGACTTTGAAAAAGTTTCCAGAGCTCTGACCTCTGTTCGACGATCTTTGAGCTGCGTTCGACGATCTTAGGTCAGATCGTCGAGCTCCGTTCGACGGTCGACTATGGCTGAGGTTAGGTATATGAGATCGTCGACCTGCGTTCGACGACTTTGGCTGAGATCGTCGATCTGCGTTCGACGACTTTTCCTGAGATCGTCGAGCTGCGTTCGACGATCGTCGATCTTCATTCGGTGATCGTCGATCTCCGTTCGACGATTTCTGCTGGGACTTTGTTTTCTGAGGCAGATCAGAATTTTTCCTAGCAACCTCTACAACTCCCTTTCCCTTGTCAAAAATAAACTTGATGGGAGTTGTTAGAACAATAGGTTGGCTGGATGAGGCACCCAAGCCCAGTGTACTGTTAAATCTAGAGTTCACTGTGCTTGTGATGTCCATCAGCTTGATGCTTCTCCCATTAAGGGATTCTTCAAGCTTCTTGGCCTCAGAGAGCTCACTTTTCAGTGTAGCTATCTATTCCCTACAGTTCTCCAACTCCTGAGAGAGTTTGAGGTTTTCTGACTTTAAAACATTGTGTTCAGATAATTGATTTCTGAGAGAGATAATCTCTTTCTCAGAGTTTAGCAGGTCTAAACACAGTGCTTTAAATTCAGATTTAAAATCTTCTGAACTAAAATCAAAAGAGCTAATTACCTGATCTTCTTCAGGTTGAGTCTCTGAGTCTGACTCTGACTCCTCTTCCTCTGAATTGTGTTGTGAGGCATTGATTGCCATCATGCAGAACTCCTTTTCTTCTGCATCATCCTCATCATCACTGGAGCTAGAAGAGGCTTCTGACTCCTCTTCTGTCTCACTCCAAGATTCAGCAACAAACCCTTTTCTTATATGCTTATTTTTGCTTGAAGAAGGTTTGCCATTTCCATTCCTTTTGGAGTCTTTCTCCTTTCTTCTTTCTTTTCTGTCCCTTCTGTCCTTGTTCTTGTTCTCTGGACAGTCAGGAACTATGTGCCCTGGTTTCCTGCAACCAAAGCAAATGATGTCTTTATTATTACCAATGGACTTGTCATACCTTGGCTTATCCTGCTCCTTGTATGATCTTCTTCTGAAGTCCTTTCTGGCCATCTTGTAGAATCTTTTGGCCAGCAAGCTGAGTAGTTCATCATTGCCTGTGGCTTTATCTTCAGGCAGATCCTCAGTTGCCTTGAATGCTATGGTCTTCTCTTTCCTTGTGGCTGGTGAAGCAGCCTTCTGTTCTTCCTCTCTATTCTTGATGAGTAGCTCATAAGATTTGAGCTTACCCAGCAAAGCTTCAGTGGTGATCTCATTTAGACTTCTGGCATCCTTAATTGGCCAGATTCTTGAATCCCAAGTGCTGGGGAAGCACATTAGGATCTTGTCATTAAGTTCTGTCAGAGAGATCTCTTTGTCCAATGTCCTTAGTTCACTGACAATTAGACTTAGTCTGTTGTACATATCTCCCACTGACTCAGTCTCTCCCTTCTTGAAATTCTCATATTGAGAGATGAGATGGGATCTTCTGTCTTTTCTCTCATCAGCTGAGCCTGAGACTATTTCTGAGAGCTTGTCCCAAATCTCCTTGGCTGAATTACATTCAGCTACCTTTTGAAATATGTCATCTGACATTGTCTGGGCTAGTATGTTCATAGCCTTGGCATCAGCTACTTTCCATTTTTTGATGTCAGCATCTGTTCCTGATGGAGGTGGAACAGCATTTGTACTTGTATTCTCTGGGGGTCTTGGACACACTGTCAAAACAGAATTAAAAATATCTTCGTCAATAGAATTCATGTAAAGTCTAATCCTTGCTTTCCAAAGTGCAAACTTTGACAGATTGCACACTGGAGGTCTGGTGCTAGCATAATCTTTGTTTTGGGCCATGATTTGTGCAAACAAAATCTAATAATAAAATACCAAAGGAACACAGATCTAGTTTGGGATCTTGGGGTTCAGGTGTTAGCCTGTACAACCAATCAGATATGATATGTTTAACCAACCTCCCTCTGATACCAATTGAAAGTGCAACTAGATCTGATATACTCTAGAGGAGGGTGAATAGAGTATATGGTGCTATAAAAACTTTTACAAACTTTTACAACAATTGTTGTAATATGTGTGAGCAGGGAAGCAGAAATAAATCTAATCACAGTACTAAGCTATGCAAAAACTAAGCACAGAAAAATCAAGGCCAGAAACAAAAATGAAAGCAAGCAGAACCAGAAGACACAAGGAAATATAGTGGTTCCCCAAACTTGGGTACATCCACTCTTCTACCACCCTAGGTAGGAATCCACTGCAGGATGAGTTGATCAGGTGTCCTGGGCACCAATGAGCTTTTGATAAGGTGCTCAAAAACCAAAGCAGATTTTTTGATCAGGTGTCTTGCCACCAATGAGCTTTTGACAAGGTGCTCAAAAACCAGGTTCAAACTTTTGAAGGGAGTTTGAAAAACCCTTTACAGAGTGGGGGTGAGAGAGTGATGGCAGTCTTCTCTTTCTCAAACAACTGAGAAGACTATGTGGATTGATGTCAAAGCTCCCCCTGAATCCTTGAAATCTTCAGGAAGAAAAGCTTTGCTGAGGGTGATAGGCCTTCAAATATTGAACTCCAGCAATGGATGATTTCAGCAAAAGGGACTGAAATGTTGAGCGTCTGGAGTCTGGAATATGTTGGCCTTGAACACTTTGAAAACTAAAAGAGATCTAAAGATTTGAAAACTTGATCTCCTTGGATGAGTGTTCTTCAGAGTTCTTTCAGACAGAAGTTTTTTGAGGTTGTCTCTGTAATCTGTATTGTGTGTGCTCTGTTGTCAGAGATTCAAAAAAAATCCTGTCTTTTATTCTCTGGTACAGAATAGAATATTATTCTCTGTCAAGAATAGCCGTTGGTCTGCATTGATTGCATCCTTAATTGCATAATCTCTTCTGGAGGAAAGTCCACAGAATTATTCCTTGAAAAGTCCCTTGAAACTTGGTCCAGAATTGAATGAAAACGGCTAGCAAATCTCTGAATTAATTGCAGAATAACTCCTAACTGATTTGAATTTGAATTCTGGAAGTTATCTGAAATCGTCGAACTGAGCTCTGCTATTGTCGAGCTGAGCTCAGCGATCTGAAAACACACAGCAGCAAGATAATCGTCGATCTGAGCTCAAAGATCGTCGAACTGAGCTCAGAGATAAAGATCCAAGGCAGAGTCAAGATCGTCGACCTGAGCTCACCGATCGTCGAATGGAGTTCGACGATATTATGAAGTTGAGCTCAGCGATCGACGAATGGAGTTCGACGACCTGTCGAAGTTGAGCTAGACGATCGTCGATCGGAGTTCGACGAATCGTCGTGCTGAGCTCGACGATCAGACTTAGTCTCCAGACAGAAAAACTTGGTCTTCAGGGCAGCTTCCAAACCTAGACTTCTAACCCTTAGACTCAATTCTAATTGACCTTTTAAGCTATACAGGAGGTCAAGCAAAGGTTCCTAGAGACATAGTGATACTGACCCAAATTAGTAATAGGGTGTTCCAACAGTGTATTGCCAAGCTGTAACTCTCACTATTAATCAAAGGAAAGCCCATCGCAAGAGTGGCATTTAAGCCGCGACGGGCGAAGTCTGCTGTTGCCACTACTAGCGGCCCCCCTCTCTCTTAGCTCAGCTCAGCTACCTCGGCATCCAACCTGCAAGCACAAACGTCCAAGTACCCGTCTGCTCGACAGCTCCTAATCAACCTCCTCATCTCGTCAGCCTTCTCGGCTGCTCTCAACAACCCTCTCCTCTATCCCTGCAACCCTCAGACAAGCACTTGCTCCACCCTCGAGCACTTAGAAGCTTCCTTTTCCCCCGCAACCTTCATCCTCTTCCTCTCCTAGCCTGTGAGATCGAACACTTCCTCCTTGTTAACTAGGTGGTGCCGTTTTCGCGCATCAACAGTTAACACGCGACCTTTAGATCCGAACAGACGTTGAACAACGACATTTAGCCATGTCAGATCATCATTTAGTCGAGAACCTTGCTCAATCAAGTCCCAGAGATGATCCTCTCTGGGAGGCCTTTTAGCAATCGCGCCGTGAGAATGCTCAGTAGTTCCAAGCCATCAATCAAATCCTTGCTGTAATCACATACCAGTTGTAGATACAACCTGCAGCAGCTCCAGCGGCTCCGATCAATCCAGCACCAACATTGGAGCATCAACAAGCTTATCCTCCAGCTTGCCCGCTGGTCTATCCTCCTTATACAGCAACCTTCCCGCAAGGGCCTGCAGCCCCTCTGTGACATCAAGATGAAGAGTTTGCTACTCGCCAAAACTTCTTCCAGGAAGCATCCCGGGGAAGTCCTGCTAGATTTCTAAATTTTCAGGGAAGTCATCCTTACCCTGCAGCTCCTGCCTTTGTTCCTCCTGCAACAACCTTTCCCTTTTATCCTCCTCCTTATTTTACAGCTATAGCTTATGCTCCTTTTCATCCTTATGTTGTAGGAGAACATGAAGAGCCTTCGCCCTTTACAGAGAATGTTCTCCATGAACCAACTCCAACAAACTTCAGAGAGCCCCGACTACCAATTTACACTGGAGAGAATGATCCAGTGAAGCATCTTCAAGCCTTCGAATCAGCCATTGCTCTCAAAACTCTCTCAGATGCTACCAAGTGCAAGCTCCTTGTCACAACCTTTGATGGACAAGTGAGGGACTGGTTCTATGGTCTTCGCCCTCACTCCATCACTTCCTTTGCTGATCTGCAAAAGGAGTTCTTGCTCAGATTCTCTACTTCCACCAAGAGAAAGGGCGGTACTAAAGCCTTCTTTGAGATCAAGCAACATGAGAATGAAACTTGGTCTCAGTTCATGGATCGATTCCAAAGAGAAATTTTAGACATCGAGATTGCTGATCAAGAAATGCATCGAGTGGCTCTTATCCACGGTCTTCGTGAAGGGCCTCCCTTTCTCTAAACATTATATGGAAAACATTATGTATCTTCATTTCTGTGGGTAAATCCAATCAGTATGCTGTGTTGTTGATTACTGTCGTGATCTGGAAGGGTCCATAAAATTTGAGGCTCAGCGTTCGATTGACAGTTCTGGTGAGGGTCAGCTGCCTGTAGGGATGTAACTTGAGTAGTACCCAATCTCCCACTTTAAATGTGATGTCGGTCCTCTTGCTATCTGCATAATCCTTCATCCTTTGTTGAGCTTTTAGTAGGTTGTTCCTTAGTTGTTGCAGAACCGTGTCTCGTTCTTATAATGTAACCTCAACTGCTTCATTACTGGATACACCTGCACAATAAGAAAGAAAACAAGGGGGTTTTCAACCGAACATGACCTCATATGGGGTCATGCTGATCGACACATTAAATGATGTATTATGATGATATTCCGCTAGGCTAAGAAAGTAAGACCATTTATTGGGAGTATTGTGCGCAAAAATACGTAGATATTGTCCTAAGCACCTATTTGCTCTCTCAGTTAAGCCGTCAGTCTACGGGTGATATGCTGAACTATAGCTTAAAGTTTTTCCTTGTTTGATGAACAATTCTCTCCAGAAATCACTTAGGAATATGGTATCCCTGTCAGAAATGATTGATTCCAGGATACCATGTATTTCTACTACATCTTCCCAGAATGCATTCACCACTTTTGGTCTGGTTAGAGGTCCTTTGATAGGTGAAAAATGAGCCGCTTGAGACAGTATATCCACTACGACCATTATGATAGTAAAGAAATTCGATGGTGGAAGATGGGTTATAAAGTCTATGGTTAAATCAACCCATAGTTTTTGAGGTATTGGTAAGGGTTGAAGCAAACCATAGGGTCTGTGGTTTATGGGTTTGGCTTTTTGACATATCTCACATTTTTTATATATAATGTTATTTCTTCTTTCATTTTATACCAGTGGAACTGCTCTTGTAGCTTATGCATTGTACGTTTTATTCCTGAATGCCCTCCCATGGGGCAGTCATGAGCCTCCTGCAATATGATTTTTTTTAACTTTTAAATTATCTGGAACATATAGTCTATGCTTATAGTATAAGAAATTTCCCTTGACAGTCCATTCTGGATGCAAATGTGGCTGTGTTTTTTTACTTTAAGGAACTATGTTTTTGTTTCTTCATCGTTTTTGTAGTCTTCCTCTAATCCCTCCAATAATGGTGAACTCGGAATGGAGATTGTGATTCGGGCTCACTGATTCCTCTTGTCCCGAATCAGGGGTAATTCGTGACAATGCGTGAGCTACTAGATTTAGTTTTCCTGATTTATACTTGATAGAGTAGTCATATCCTAGTACTTTTGCTATGAATTTTTGTTGTTCTGGTGTATGCAATTCTTGCGTGAGCATGTGATGTAGGCTTTGGTGATCTGTGAAAATGGTGAAACAGTGTCCAAGTAAATATTGTCTCCATTTTGCTACAGCGGCTGTTACTGCATACATTTCTCTTCCATGCGTCGATTTTATTTGCATTAAGGAAGATAAATTTTTTACTGTAATAGGCTATGGTTTTTTTATCCTGTAGTAAAACTGCTCCTATCCCTGTGCTGGAAGCGTTTGTTTCGACTGTGAAAGGCTCTTTAAAGTTGGGTAATGTTAGAATTGGAAAATTTATTAATTTTGCTTTTAATTTTTCAAAAGCATCTTGTGCTAGCTCTGTCCATTGGAAAGATATTTTATTGAGTAATTCTGTCAATGGATGAGCTAGGGTGGCATAGTTTTGAATGAAAATCCTATAGAATCCAGATAGGCCTAAAAAGGATCTTACCTTTTTCTAGTTTGTGGGTATTGGAAAATCCTTCATAGCTTGTATATTGCCCTCATTTGGGCTGACTTCCCCCCTTGAAATAATATGACCTAGGAACTGAATCTGGGTTGTAAGGAAACTACATTTACTCTGTTTTACATAAAGTTGATTTTGCGATAAAATCTCCAAGGTTAGCTTGAGGTGTTCTCCATGTTCATATTCTGAGTTACTATAGACTAATATATCGTCAAAAAATACTACGATGAACTTTCTGAGATACCTTAGAAAAATATTATTCATTAAGGCTTGGAATGTTGAGGGTTCATTTGATATGCCAAATTGCATTACTCTGAATTCATAGTGGCCTTGGTGAGTCCTGAAAGCCATTTTGTGTACATCTTCCTCAGCCATTGTAATTTGATGGTATCCCGATCTAAGATCTAGTTTGGAAAAACACCTAGCCTCATATAGTTCGTCTAGTAATTCGTCGATGGTAGGAATTGGGAATTTATTCTTAATGGTTAGTTTATTTAAAGCTCTGTAGTCAATACAAAAACTCCATCCTCCATCTTTTTTTCTTATTAAAATGACTGGAGAGCTGAAGCTCGAGGTGCTATGTCTAATCTCGCCTGTGTCTAATATTTCCTTAATCATCTTCTCTATTTAATTTTTCGGGATATATGGGTAGCGATATGGTCTAATGCTGTGTGGGTTGGACGCTGGTAATAATATGATCTTATGGTCTATTAGTCTTTTTGGTGGTAATTCCTTCGGTTCTTGAAAGAGATGATCATATTCCTTCAATATCCTGTTGCACGTATCATTTTCAATTTGGCTGGTTATCTTATTTTTACTATTTTCTTCCCTTCTCCAGTGAAAATGACTAAACAATATGCAGTGGATTGTAGATGCATTAATCGAGATAACTGTGATGATGAAATGGCTTTGCATTGGTTTTTTTCTGTCCCTGTAATACCACCGTCCCTTTGGAATCAGTATAAGCGAGGGTGGGCTGGACTCTGGTAATAATTGAAGGGTAGTTTTAATCTCTAAAACAAAGAGAAATATAGTGTAATCGCTGGCCTGTATGAGCAGTTTTACCTCCCTACACAATCCGCTGCATATTGAGGTCGTTCCATTTCCCATATATACAGGAAATTTCTTAATGCAATGTACGGGTAATTGCAGAAATTTTGCTCGTTGGGTTGAAATAAAACTATGGGAGCTTCCTCCATCTATAAAAGTTTCTACGGGGTGTTGTTTATGGTATGCTGTCACTCTTAACCCGTGTGCGTGGGTTTGTCCAGTTAGAGCCTGTATAGTTACTGCAGACTCTGGAATGATTTCTTCATTTTCAAATATATCCTCCTCTTCTGGGCATTCTCCTTCGGTTCCCTGGACATACAACAATGCTCCTTTTCCTTTACACCGATGCCCTGCGTAAAATTTTTCATCGCAATTATAGCATAATCCTTTTTCACACCTTGCTTGTAACTCTTTTGGTGTTAGTCTTTTAATAGGTGGGTATCTAGAATTTTCGGATTTTGATCGAATAATCCTAGTATTATTTATAGTATGAGGTCTGTTGGAGTTATAGTTTTTTTTTTCATTTTCTTGTTCTTCAAATGCTCTAGCTAATGCATATGCATCATGTACTTCCCGTGGCTGATGTATCATTACCATTTGTTTAATACTAGTTTTTAATCCTGATACAAACATGCTCCTAAGGAACCAAGGAGCTAGCCCTGGTACCTTGGTAGTAAGTTTTTCGAAGGCCAGCTTATATGTGTTTACGGTTTTTGTTTGATGTAGTTTGGTCAATGATCCAGCCAGGTCTTCATAACAAGATGGTCCAAAACGTTTTTGTAAAGCCGTAACGAACATAGGGAATGTTAATGAAGGGCAATCTCTAAGCATTGCTTGGTACCATTTCGAAGCGTGCTTATCTAACTATAATGTGGCCATAATGAGGTAATCTTGGGGAGGTACATTATAAAAATTGAAATATAATTGCAAATCATAAAGGAAATCAGTAGGATCTCCATCCGCAAATCTAGGACATTGTAAAAAAACAAGTTGATTAGGTCAGTTCGTTATTACCGTGTTTCAGCCATGTTGGGAATGTTTCCCAATATTCCTCTTGAGTATTGTCCTTGTTCCCAATTTGAGCCGCTTCCTGGGAATATTGCTGTGGCGTTAAACATTGCGTCGATGTTTCTTTCCGGCATTCCTTGCTGATTTAAGTTCTAGTTGGGGGAATTATTGCTGAATTCATGATGAATGTGATTAGATGCAAGATTTTCTCCCCCTACCCTAGGTGGCCCATTAAGATTCCTAAATTGCTCCATCATTTCTTTCTTTAAATTTGCGAACTGGTTGTTGATGTGATTGGTTGCTTGCTCCTTTGAATCAATAATTTGCTGTACCTAGAAGTTCTCTTTTGCTTGGAGTTCAGTGATGAAATGACGTTGAACTCCTTCAATTTGAGCATTTCTTGTACTTCTTTCATCATCAAAGATTTTCTTGAGATCTGATATTTGATGTGCGATATCTTTCGAATGAGTTCCGTCACTCATGGTCGCCGGTTGATGTTGTGATATTATCTCAACGAGAGCACCAAAGATGTAGCGGTCCGACGAGACTTCCGGCTACTCTCCTAAACTAAGGTGGCAGAGGGGCCAAGAGTTGGCCTGGGGGCAAGGAAGATGAATTGGGGAAGGAGAAGAAAGAGGAACATCTAAACTTTATTCATCAATTCATTGCCCATTACAATAGAACATGCTCCTATTTATAGTCATTAACACAACTTTATAATATAGCCGTTACAATTATAATATCTAATGTTCTAATTGAATCAACGCGCAGCTCCTATTTGGTCACATGTTGGCTGCTCCCTGCTACTTAAAAACATTTGTCCATCCATGTGTTGGCTGCTCCCTGCTACTTAATATCATCTGGTCGTCCATGTGTTGGTTGCTCCTTGCTGCTTAAAATCATCTCTCCGTCCATGTGTTGGCTGCTCCTTACTTCTTAATATCATATGACCGTTGATTCAACACCCCTCCTTCCACTGCCGTCGGCCGCCCCCTTTCTCGGCCGACGGCGCGCGGCTGTGCCGGCCTCCCCTCCACGGCCACTGGCGTGTGGCTGAGGAGGCGGCCGCGCCGGCCGCTCCTCGACCAATGAAGAGTGGCCAAGCTGGCCGCCCCTCCTCGGTCGTTGTCGGCGGTCTCCGTCCTCTCCAGCGAGTCCGACGACAAGTTCATCGGCCGCCCGTGAGAACCCGTCCCCTCCGTCCAATTGTTCCGGGTCATTCCCCGTTGTCCGATTCGCGTGTAACCACTCACTAACTGCCGGGTTAGTGGGGGAATTTTATTATTGATTTAATTGGTGTGCAAATAGCGGGATTAATTATCATAATGCATACCCCTAAACCATAACAAAAATATTTATAACGGTGGTTATGGTGTGCGAATAGTCACGTAACCACCATAACCACTTCCTGGAGACTATAAAAAGAGCCCCAGACGTTCTCATTTCTCACCTTTTTTTCCTCCAAGTTTTCTTCTTCCTCAGGTAAGAGTTCTGCCAAATTTCTCCTACGAGCAGCATCCGAGCCGCACTCAAGCCGCACCAGAGCCACGTATGAGCCACGTTCAAACCACCTGACGAAGCCCAATCTCTTGGTTTCCCAGATACCTCCGCAACCGCAAATTCAAGTGCTCTGCTCCCACGTTCAGAGTCAGCGGGTCGCTCAGTGAAGCCCATCATTGAAAAGTGCAATTTGTAATAAATGTCAGGCGCGATGGCCTATCGTCCGCCATGTGCTTGTGTTCTCTCATCCTAAAATTGTAACGAGAGGCGGCCCGTCGCTCTCGATTCGACGAACAAGTTGTAACAATAAGGAAATAATGAACTTTGACCGACACACATCCTGAAAGATATGTGATATATCTAATTAATCTAGAGGGGGGGGGGTGAATACAGTAACTTAAAACTTTTTAGCTATATAAGAAAAATTTATCAGAGTAATAAGTGATAATAGTAGTAGTATAAAAGGAAATTGAAACTAAACTAACTAAACTATCACATCACAGCAAAACAAAGATAAAATGATCAACCAAACAACATAAGAATTTTATAGTGGTTCCCCAAACTGGGTACATCCACTCTTCTACCACCCTGGTAGGAATCCACTATCAGGTTTTTGATCAGTTGACTGCCACCACAAGATCTATTTACAGGGAGATCTCACAACCTTTTAGGATTTTGATCAGGTGCCCAAAAACCAACAATAAACTTTTGAAGGGAGTTAATAAACCCTTTGTACAGGAGGTTGAGAGAGTTGATGGTGTCTTCTCTTCTCTTTATTCAACAGAGAAGACTCAGTGGATTGCTATTGTCAAAGCTCCTTCTGAGATGTTGAGAAGTTCAAAAAGACTGGAGCCTTGCTCAGGGTGTAGGTCTTCAGCCTTGTCTTGTTTAAATAAAGGAACTTGTAGACAGGTCTAGAGTTATTATCCTTGAGGATTCCTGGAGTAGAAGTTAAAGAAGACTCTTGATATAAGATTGATGTTCTTATTCAGTCTTCTGAAAGATCAAGAGGAAAACAGAAAATTTTCAGTACAGAGAAGAAGAAGATATTCTTGAGTATATTTCTGTATCTCTTCTCTGTATCACTTCTTATGTTATGTATTCTGTGTATATCACTGTGTATCCTTTTTTTTGCTTGTATCACATCTCTCTATGCTGTTGTCTGAAAGAAAATTCTCGTATATATTCTTCTATCAAATTCTCCTTTTGAATTCCAAGCATTAATTACTGACTATTTCTGGAGAATGAAACAGCTAGAATATAATCTTTAATGAGTTTCCCCAATTGTCCTAATAAAATAAGCAAGCAATTAACTCTGATGAAATCCATAATTAATGCGGCTAAGAACGGCTATATTCTTGAGAATAGAAGCATTAATTACTCAGAGAATTATTGCTAAATAATATAAGAAATTGGGGACAGAAGTAAGGAAAACTTATCAATCTAACTCGGGATAGAAATCGTCAACCTCTAGGTAGAATTCGTCGACTAGAGTTCCAAGTTCGTCGAGCTGAGAAATCCTGTTCATCGACCTGAGCTCAGTGAACTACAAATTGGAAATATCTTGCCAATTCTGCTCTCCAAGTTCGTCGAGTAGAGAATCTGTCTTCATCGTCCTGAGTTCAGAGAAAAATAAACTGGAAAGAATCTGTCAAAGCTGAACTCCAGATTTAGTCGAGCAGATAATCTGTCTTGAGGAAGAAATCGTCGACCTGAGCTTGAATATCATCGAGCTCAACACAGAGAAAGATTTCTGAGTTCGTCGATCTATGATCGACGATCGTCGAGCTGAGTTTGAAGAACTTAGAACTAATAATCTGAACTCCAAATACTTCTAAGTCTTGAGTCTACTGAAGTCCTCTACAGGCTGGTCCATGAAGATTGATACTAATGACTAGCCTAAACTCTAGGACTAACAGACTTGACTCTAGCTATACAAAGGTGGGTCAAACATCCTAATTAGTGAACCTAGACCAAATTCAAACTAGGGATCTAACAATCTCCTCCTATTTGGGTGATGTCACTAATACAAACAAAAGAAAACAAAGCAAAATAAAGATATCTGGCAGAAAATAAAGATCTAGCAGATATATGTACAACAGGTGCTTTATGATTAACACAAAATAGTTCAGAAAAGAAACTATACAAACAGTTATTTATTTTTCCTAGACTTCTCTTTCTCAGCTTTGTCAGATGGTTGTCTAAAAATGATTTCTCTGTTAGGGTTTGCAGCTTCTCTCTTAGACATGGTCATGTCAGATGCTCCAATGATATTGACAGAGGTTGCTCTTGGAACAACTGCCTCTGGATGTAAACTCATATATGCATCAACATTGAAGAAATGATTAGCTTTATCATACCTTTTAATTCTTCTTTTTTGTATGAGGACATGGTGGAGTGCTAAGATGGGTCCTTACCTTCTACTTTTATTTTATTGATCAGAGAAAGTCCAACTAATTCTTGAAATCTGGCCATTTTAGTAGCGGGTTCTTGTTCAGGATCTACAAAAGGAATTGGAGGAGATACTGGCCTTTTGGGACTGGTGTCCTTATTTGAATCATTAGGAGAAACTGGAGTACTTTTATTTTCTGAAGCTGGAGGAGGGTTGCTCTTTGAAGATTGTTGTTATTATCCACTGCTGCCTTGAAAAATAGGCTTGGAGTGTCTTTGATAAGTCTTAGTGACTGGAGCTGATCTATGAGTTACACTTCTAGAGGCCCCAGTTGATGGAGGAGGAGGAGGAGGGTCTTTCCTGAAGTACTTGGGAGGAGACCTGTACCTTCTTCCCTTCTTCCTTTCTTTCTGCTCATTCTTAGACAACCACATCCATTGTGACATCCCAGGATAAGGTGTAATCTTTTGCAAAATATAGTAAGGTGTGTCATGAGTTGGATTGGGATTGGGAACAGCCTTGGGAACAACTTTCCTTTTCTTAACTATCTTCTTCTTAGCTTTAGAATCATCAGAATCTTCAGAGTCATCATCATCATTGTCTTCAGAGGACTCAGGAGGATTATCATACATATCATCAATCTTCTTCAAGGCTTCCTTAGAAATTTGCTTTTCAACTTGAGGTAGCACTTGAGATTCTGAAACTTCTGGTACAACAATACTTTCAGAAACTGTTTGATTCTCTTCTTCTATATTTGCAAGTATGATGTCTTCGAGGTTTTGTATAAGATTGTCATCCATTTTGTAAGTTGGAGGGGAGATAGCCTTGGGAGCTGATTCTGTGAGTGGCTCAATGACTGCAAGACTTGCCTTTAGTTGCTAATAACCTCAGGGCTTATAGGGGAAGTATAGCAAACTATAGCGTTAGATGGCTTAGGGATGTTCCTCTCCCATCTTTCAAACAAGGCACAAGTTAGCCTTTTGGAAGCATTTATGAATATGGTCCGGGATACCGGGGATTCAGATGCTTTTTCCTGAAGGAAAAATCAAAGAATTCTTCCAAAACAAACTTCCTTCTTACTATTCTTCTTTCTTATCAAATCAAACAAAATCCTTGCCCAATTCACTGCTATTTTGTTCACTACAGCACACATTACTAGAAACTGGTGACTTGAAATGTAGTCATGGGCAGTATGCTTGCCTAGCAAGGCTTTTCCCACAACATCGGCTTAAAACTTATATTCAACAGATAAGTTTTTTTAAACAATTTATTAGGTTTCTCACCAGTATGACCCATTTTATTTAACATATCATCAAAGTTAGCATTATCAATCTTAATATCTTCATCACCATTAACTAAACCAAAAACTTCAGTTAGGACTGCGGGAGTAAGAGAAACCAGTTTGCCAGAGATTGTGCCTGTCATTGAGTGGGCGTCTAGAGTAGTAGAAGTAAACACCCATTCTCTAATCTCAGTCGCGGCTATCTTAATCCTGTTAGTCATGAATTTCTTCAACTATTGTTCCTCAAACAACTACAGTATGTCGATGAATATCTGATCAGAATGTTGAAAGGATTCAAAGTCAATATCAGATCCTATGTCAAATTTCATTCTGGAAAGAGAACTCGCTGGAATCGCCATTATTTCCTACAAAAATGAAAACAGAGATCAAGTGCAAAGGGAACAGAAAGTGCGGGATGGAGCTCGAAGAAAACATAGTTATATGGTTTTCAGAATATGAAGCAGCAGACTC
The DNA here is from genome assembly GCA_039583875.1 of Platanthera guangdongensis. Classification (NCBI taxonomy): domain Eukaryota; kingdom Viridiplantae; phylum Streptophyta; class Magnoliopsida; order Asparagales; family Orchidaceae; genus Platanthera; species Platanthera guangdongensis. Next base: position 77,913,203 of record CM077147.1, read on the forward strand.
CGTCCTGTGAAATAAACAAAATTCTTCGATCTGAGTTCGACGAAATATTTTATTGACAAAAGAGTTCGTCGATCTCAGTCTGAATAAGGGAATAGTTTTCGTCGTTCTCAGGTCGACGAAAATTTTCTAAAGCAGTATCTTCGATCTCCGTTCGACGAATAAGACTTCACCCAGAGATTTCGTCGATCTCTGGTTGACGAATTTTCTCAAGAACTTTTCTCAGTTCGTCGATCTCCGTTCGATGAACTATGACCAATTTTTCGACCTCAGACAAAAAGTTAAACTAATGCTTCTCTATTTATCATACCTAGCTGATTCAGAAAGAACAGATGTTTCTTTTCATCCAAAGGTTTGGTGAAGATGTTAGCCTTCTGTAAATTAGTAGAGACAAAGGTAAGATTAATTTTTTTTGTCTACACACTCTCTAATGAAATGATGCCTTATATCTATATGCTTAGTTCTACTATGATGCACTGGATTCCGTGTAATGGAAATTGCACTAGTATTATCACAAAGTAGAGTTGAATTTTTTAAGTTGACACCATAATCTAGGAGTTAGTTCTAAATGCACAGCATCTGTGTACAACAACTGCCAGCTGCTATGTACTCAGCTTCTGCTGTTGAATTAGACACAGATGTTTGCTTCTTGCAAAACCAGGACACTAGCCTATCACCAAGGAACTGATATATCCCTGATGTGCTCTTTCTATCCACTCTACATCCAACAAAGTCAGCATCTGAGTATTCGGTCACCGCAAATCCTGACTCAGTTGGTACCAGAGTCCTAAATATGGGCAACTCTTTATATATCTCAAAATTCGTTTTAGGAAAATAAGGTGAGATTCTTTAGGATTCACCTGAAACCTAGCACAAAGACATATAACAAACATGATGTCTAGTCTACTTGCTGTGAGATACAACAGAGACCCAACAACGACCCTATATAGTTTCTAATCAATAGGTTTCCCATGTTCATCAGAGTCAATCACAACATTAGCAGCCATATGTGTTCTCTTAGCTGAGGAATCAGCCATCCCAAACCTTTTTATTAGCTCCTTAGCATATTTGGATTGGGATAAGAAGATGCCACCAGGTGTCTACTTCACTTGGAGACCAAGGAAGTAGGAGAGTTCACCCATGCTACTCATTTCAAACTTAGAATGCATAAGGTCAGAAAACCTTTTGCATAGTTTGGAATCGGTGGAACCAAAGATAATGTCATCTACATATATTTGTACTAACAAGATTTTATCATGATGATGCTTTATGAACAAAGTCCTATCTACAATGCCTCTAGAAAAGTTATGCTCTAAGAGAAAGCTAGCTAAGGTTTCATACCAAGCTCTTGGAGCTTGCTTTAGACCATAAAGAGCCTTATGCAATTTAAAAACATAAGAGGGATGAGAAACCTGGTGGTTGTTCCACATAAATCTCTTCTTTAAGTTCACCATTAAGGAATGCACTTTTGACATCCATTTGGTATACTGTGAACTTCTTGTATGCTGCATAAGCTAGGAATATTCTGATAGCTTCAATCCTTTCAACAGGGGCAAATGTCTGATCATAATCAATGCCTTCCTCTTGTCTATAGCCTTGTACTACTAGCCTTGCCTTGTTCCCGATGATAAGACCTTGAGCATCTAGTTTTTTTATATACCCATTTAGTTCCAATGATTGGGTAGTATTTGGGTCTTGGAAATAAATCCCAAACTCTACATCTCTCAAATTGGTTGAGCTCCACTTGCATTTCCATAATCCAGTATGGATCTAGCTCAGCATCTTTTATGGATTAGGGCTCAGTTTGAGATATGAAGCAGACATGCATCATGTCCTGGTGGAGTTGATGATTTGTCTGCACACTCACTGATATGTCTCCAATCACTTGAGATACATGGTGATCTCTAAGTGTGACTAATTTAGTAGGAGGAGTTGGTTCAGCAACATCTTGGGGAATTAATTCCTCTTGTGGAATTATGATAGCTGTTGTTGGCTCTTCATTGTGTCTAGTGACATCATCTTCACTGTCTTCAACAATATGTAGAGAAGGATGCGCAACAACCTCATTGGTAAGGGTTAACTCATCCAACTTCTCACACAGATGTGGTTCCTGCAAAGTCTCACTGGTAGAAGGAATCTTCTCTTTGTAAAACATAGTTTCATCAAAAGAAATGTGAATAAATTCTTCTATTTTCATAGTTGATTTATTATAAATCCTATAAGCCTTGCTGATTTGGGAATATCCAAGAAAAATTCCTATTTCAGCTTTGGCTTCAAACTTTCTAATGTATCTCTTATCTTTATTATGAATGTAGCAAATACAACCAAAAATTCTAAAATAATCTACTTTAGGTTTCTTCCCTTAAGTAGTTCATATGGGGTCTTGCCCTTAAGCTTGTGAATCAAACTTCTATTCAGTATATAGTCTGCTGTGCTTACAGCCTCTGCCCAAAAGGATAGGGGCAAGTAAGCATCTGCAAGTAATGTGCATGCAGCTTCAGTTAGGGTCCTGTTTTTCCTTCCAGCTACACAATTTTGTTGAGGAGTTCTAGGAGCAGAGAAGCAATGCCTGATACCTTCCTTCTCACAAAATTCTTGCATGGGAAGAGACTCAAACTCAGTATCATGATCACTTCTGATCGATGCAACTGAAGTAGAATACTCAATCCTTATGCTCTTAAGATAGTCTATAAGAACCTTGAAGTTATCAGACATGTTTCTCAAGAAGAACACCCAAGTGAACATAGAGAAGTCATCAACTATCACTAAGGTATAAGACTTCCCTTCTAGACTCTGTACAGCAATGGGTCTAAAGAGATCCATATGTAGCAAATACAGAATCCTAGGTGAATCACTCTTATTAAGTGACTTAAAACTATTTTTAGTTTGCTTGCCTAATTGGCAAGCCCTGCAAAAGCTTTCCTTCTTGTAGGGGAAAGAGGACAATCCTCTAACAAGGTTGTCCCTAGAGAGTTTAGCAATGTTTTCCAAGTTAACATGTCTTAATGTCCTATGCGAAAGCTCATTATTATTACATGTTTGATTAAATAGACATATTTCAGTTTTAGTAGATTTAAAGTTAACTATATAGATGTTTCCTACTCTAGTTCATGTTAATACAACTTGGTTATCTACTGAGGTAATAATACAGGAGGCTTTATTAAAAGATACCTTAAACCTTTCATCACATAATTAACTTATAGATATCAGGTTGTGCTTCTGTCCACTTACATATGCTACCTTCCTGAAAGTAACTGCTCCAATTTTAACCTTCCCATAACCTTCAGTTTGGCCATAGTTGGAGTTACCAAATATAAGTTTTGGTCCTAGCTTAGACTTGTAGTTGATTAGATTATCCTTGCTGCCAGTCATATGCTTTGAACAACCACTATCCAGATACCACTGTTGCTCTGTGGTGGGATAGTCTTTCACCTACAATGAAACAGATTAGCTACTCTTGACCCAGGTTACATTGGGTCCTTGTTTATTTACATAATTAAAACTGGAGATATAAGAGTATTCAGGTTGATTTTTATAACCTAGGGGATGGTATTTTCTTGGTGGAATTATCCACTGGGTGAATGGATTAACATATTCTCTTGGTTGATTAAATGATCTGTAGGAATTAAGATTTCTGTTATTTTGAACTAGGGTCGACGAATTCTGGTAAGTTCGTCAAGATTAGGTCGACGAATTGGGATGAGTTTGTCGAAATCCGCTCAGAGAATGGAAGTAATCATTCTTTGTGCCCCAATATCGTCGATCTCCATTCGACGAACCATACTAGTTTCGTCGATCATAGTTCAACGAATAATTATAATAAAAGTTTGCTTTCGGAGTTCATCGACTGGAGTTCGACGAACTGTACACATTTCGTTGATCTGAGTTCGACGAAATCTACTAAACATTATTATAGTTATACTTCTTCTTGTTCTTTCTCTTTTTCTTATTTTTTGTTTAAATTCTATTGGCTTAATATCATCTACTTTCTCTTTACCTTTTTCAAAAACGAATTTAATTTGAGTTATTAGTATGTTTTTCTGAATTAATGGGGGTTGACTTGATGAAGCACCTAAGCCCTGCTTGTCATTAAGTCTGACATTCACTGTGCTTGTGATGTCCATCAACTAGATGCTTCTCCTATTTAGGGATTCTTCAAGTTACCATGCCCCAGCCAATTCAGTTTTTAATGAGATGATTTGTTCATTGGCTAAAGTTAATTCATCTTTAAGTTTAATGTTTTCAGAAATGAAATTACCTTGTTCAGTCAGTTTTTCTCTAAGTGTTTTAATTTCCTTCTCTGATTTTATTAGATCAATACAAAATGATTTAAATTCAGTTCTAAAACTATCTGAATTGAAATCAAAAGAGGACAATACCTGATCTGCCTCAAATTCAGATGGTTCTTTATTGTCTGACTGCTCAGCTTCTGATAGGATGCCTGATGCATCAATAACAATCAAGCAAATCTCCTTTGCTTTAGCCTCTTCTTAATCTTCACTGGAGCAGGAAGATGAGGATTCATCTTCAGTTTCACTCCAGGTTGCTGTAGTGCTGCTTCATGGGCTCCTTTTCTCTTCTTCTCTCCTTCTTTTGGTTCTCCGGACACTCTGATATGAAGTGTACTGTCTTCGTACAACCAAAGCAGATAATTTCTTTAGTTGGGGTTTTGTCATACCTTAGCTTGTCATCTTGTCTAGATGACTTCCTTCTGAAATCCTTCTTGGCCATCTTATAGAATCTCTTGGCTAAGAGACTCAGAAGTTCTTCACTAGCTGATGGAGCTTTTATTTCTTCTGTTTTGCTCCTTTCTAGCTGATGAGGAAGTCTTCTGCTCAACAGCTTCTCTAGTCTTCATTAACTATTCATAGGACTTGAGCTTTCCTAGTAGAGATTCAGTGGAGATCTCATGCAGACTTTTGGACTCCTTGATTGGCCAGATTCTGGAATCCCATGAGCTGGGGAAGTAGATGAGGATTTTATCATTCACCTCAGTGAGTGTTATGTACTTATCCAGGATTTTCAGCTCACTGATGATTGAGCTGAGTCTATTGTACATGTAACTCACTGACTCTGACTCTTCTTTCTTGAAGTTCTAATATTGAGAGATGAGATTTGATCTTCTGTCTTTCCTCTCATTTGCAGATCTAGCAACCATCTGGTTTAGAAAATCCCAGATAGCCATAGCTGAGGTGCACTCTGCCACTTTCTGGAAAATATCATCTGATATTATTTGAGACAGAATTTTCATGGCCTTGACATCAACTATCTTGGCCTTCTTTTGTGCATCTGTCCACTCAAGTAGTGGAATAACATGAGTGCTGGAAGTTGTAGTAGATGTAGCCACTGGAATTGGTCGTCCTGTCAAAATAAAATTAAAAATATCTTCATCAATAGAGTTCATATATAGTTTAATTCTTGCCTTCCAGATAGAAAACTTGTTCAGATTGCAAACTGGAGGTCTGGTGCTTGCATAATCCTTGTTCTGTGACATGATATGAAATAACCAAAATAAATAGGGAAAAAGAAATCAGATCAATCAAGGATCTGTTGGTTCAAGTGTTACCTTGTACAACCAAGTAGGCCAACCCTCTGATACCAATTGAAAGATAGGGGATAAATCTAATTACTCTAGGGGGGGTGAATAGAGTAACTTAAAATTTTTTGGCTATATAAGAAAAATTTATCCAAGAAATAAGTGATAATAGTATTAGTATAAAAGGAAATAGAAACTACGCTAACTAAACTATCACAACACAGTAAAACAAAGAGAAAATGATCAACCAGACAACACAAGAATTTTATAGTCGTTCCCCAAACTGGGTACATCCACTCTTCTACCACCCTGGTAGGAATCCACTATCAGGTTTTTGATCAGGTGACTACCACCACAAGATCTATTTACAGGGAGATCTCACAACCCTTCAGGCTTTTGATTAGTTACCCAAAAACCAACAATAAACTTTTGAAGGGTGTTAATAAACCCTTTGTACAGAGGTTGAGAGAGTTGATGGTGTCTTCCCTTTTCTCTATTCAACAGAGAAGACTCAGTGGATTGCTATTGTCAAAGGTTCTTCTGAGATGTTGAGAAGTTCAGAAAGCCTAGAGCCTTGCTCAGGGTGTAGGTCTTCAGCCTTGTCTTGTTGAAATCCAAGAACTTATAGACAGGTCTAGAGTTATTGCCCTTGAGGATTCCTGGAGTAGAAGTTAAAGAAGACTCTTGATATAAGATTGATGTTCTTCTTCATTCTTCTGAAAGATCAAGGGGAAAACAGAAAGTTTTCAGCACAGAGAAGAAGTAAATATTCTTCAGTATATTTCTGTATCTGTTCTCTGTATCACTTCTTGTGTTCTGTATTCTGTGTATATCACTGTGTATCCTTTTTTTTTGCTTGTATCACATCTCTCTATACTGTTGTCTGAAAGAAAATTATCGTATATATTCTTCTGTCAAATTCTCCTTTTGAATTTTGAATTCCATGCATTAATTACTGACTAATTCTGGAGAATGAAACGGCTGGAATATAATCTTTAATGAGTTTCCCCAACTGTCCCACTAAAATAAGCAAGCAATTAACTCTGATAAAATCCATAATTAATGCTGCCAAGAACGACTATATTCTTGAGAATAGAAACATTAATTACTTAGAGAATTACTGCTAAATAATATAAGAAATTTGGGACAGAAGTAAGGAAAACTTATCAATCTGACTCGGGACAGAAATCGTCGACCTCTGGGTAGAATTCATCGACTGGAGTTCCAAGTTTGTCGAGCTGAGAAATCCTGTTCATCGACCTGAGCTCAGCAAACGACAAATTGGAAATATCTTGCCAATTCTGCACTCCAAGTTCATCGAGAAGAGAATCTGTCTTCGTCATCCTGAGTTCAGAGAAAAATAAACTGGAAAGAATATGTCAAAGCTGAACTCCAGATTTCTTCGAGCAGAGAATCTGTCTTGAGGAAGAAATCGTCGACCTGACCTCGAATATCGTCGAGCTCAACCCAGAGAAAGATTTCTGAGTTCGTCGATCTGCGATCTATGATCGTCGAGCTGAGTTCGAAGAACTTCGAACTAATAATCTGAACTCTGAATACTTCTAAGTCTTGAGTCTACTGAAGTCTTCTGCAGGCTGGTCCATGAAGATTGATACTAATAACTAGCCTAAACTCTACGACTAACAGACTTGACCCTAGCTATTCAAAGGTGGGTCAAACATCCTAATTACTGAACCTAGCCCAAATTCAAACTAGGGATCCAACACATCCGGTCACATGATTTTTTACCCGGTTGAGGGGTTTTTCAACGTTAAACTTCGTGTGTACGATCAATCTACTATAATGACTATGTGCACACTCGACTGTTCCGAGAGTTAAGGCGGTGTAGGTTATTCTGGTTCAACCGGGATGTGGAGTTAGACCGTAACAATCTCCATCAAATTAACATAAAAATTCACATAATAATTTATCCAAAATGATAATTTTTTAGACGAATAATTAAAATAAAAATTTTCTTCGTGCAAAAAGATTATTCGTCATCATATTAACATGAAATTTTATATAATAATTCATCTAAAATATTACAAAATTTGGCCATGTATAAGTTATAGTCATCATTATAATACGAAACGTGTCTACAAGCGTAAAAAATGTGTCATTTTATTACAAAATTTGCACACTAGCAAAATACAAAATTGAGTCATATATGAGTCATAGCCACCATTACAAGACAAATCTTATCTTCAGAATTGAAATCTTGTCTTGTACCAGCATATTAACATGTATATTTTAGTAAGAAACATTTGTGTCAAATAATATAAATCGAGCAAAATACCTGCATATAAAATCTAGCTTTGTATTATTTATGCTTCAAACATCAGTTTGTGTTATGCACATACATAAAAGATACATTTTGAATGAAACTCAAATTGAATAAAATATTACCAAATTATTTTATTATTTTTTTTGCTTATTGGATTTTTATATTTCTTTGTCGATGACAAAGACAAGGTTGTAGGAATTATGTAGTTTCTTTTGTTATGACATCTCAACTAACAATTTGAACATGAGTATTTCAAATCATGTCTTTTTATATTTTTATACCTTCAACTTATCTTCCTCTAATCGTCTTGCATGTTGTGGCCTTCCGAGCTTCCTCCGTATAGTAGGTCATGAAACAATGAGATTCAGGTTGGCTAATGCCACTTCTTTTGAGAATTAATGAGATTTAGTAAGTGTTTATCATCACACATAAATATCTCCTTCTTGTATCATTATAACACGTAGTTTCAACATGTTTCCTTCAATAAAAGATACATGCAGTAGTGTGCACATATGAAATATCAGTGAGATCTCATTGTCTGCAATTACAACTGTTGGAACCCAAGTCAACTATTCATTTTTCTCTCACATACCCTTGAACTTCAAAATTTTTTGGTCATTCCATCCCAAAATCTAGTCATGTGAATTTTCTTATTATTTTCCAATATTTTTTGGATGGAAGGGCATATTGCTCCATTCCTTTTGAGTACCTTGTCCTTTTGAGTGTGTAGCCTTTTCATTAGAACCATCCTAACTATTTCAAACATTATTATTATTGGCTTATCCCTTGCCCTTAAAATAACTTTGTTGAATGACTCATAATAATTATTAAGCAACATATCACATTTAAGTCAAATTCTAATTTGGGATCTTGCCCAATGATTTTCATGTCTTTCCTTTTCTCAATCATAAGTTTTTTTTATCACAAACCTTTAATTTATTTATTTCAGTGTTGAATTCAACAATTCTTGTTGTGGATGCAGCCATCCATAATAAATATTTGAGTTGTATGTCTCTAAATTTCTGCTTAAAATTATTATACATATGCCGCAAGCAAAATCTATGCTCAGCATAAGATAATAATTTTTCAATGACTTTTATTAAACCTTTTTGCTTATTTGAAATGATAGTGCACGATAATTATTTTCAATACAACTAACAAACCATTTTCAAGTTTTAATATTTTCAGTAATAGCATAAACATAAATAATAAGATACATATTGTTATCTCCATCGATGTCTATTGCACATAACAGAACACCACCTGCACGGATTTTCAAGTGAGTGCCATCCAAACCAATTATAGCTAAACATTCACTCATAAACTCATTCTTCAATACACCCCAACATAAATAAAGTCTCTTGAAAATGCAAGTTTGAGATGAATATCATGCTTACATTTAATTTTAAATTAGTGTTTGGATTGGTCCTATAAATTTCTCACAGTAATTCCAAAGTTTTTCATATTGCTCAATTTATGTGCCACAAATAACTTTATTTGCCATATTTTTCAAATGCTAAGAGCAGTTTTGTTGTCAATTTGCATTATATCTTGCATATCATTTATTGATTAGTCTAGATTGCTTCTAATATGTTACTCGTATTTAGTTGCAAGGAATTTAAAACTATAATGTTTAGAATTTGTTGAATAACTAATATTATTTAAATGTACGTTCTCTTGTAAAATTCCAACGGGAGGCGAACTGCAACTACAACGACGCTCTATCGGTATAGTTATCGGAGAAGAAATGGTGGCTCGTCAGCAACAGTACTGCACCATATGGTCGGTGACAAGGCTGCACCCTAACGTCGGTATTGTCAGCAAGGAATGAAGAGCGAAACTACGGAAACAGGGGAAGCTCTTGTGACATGAAAAGTAAATGTAAAAGGTAAACAACGAAAGACCTTGGGGGGTTTAGGGATTTTGACATTAGGACGAAAGTACCACCGTTAAAAAAGCCCTAGGTTGCAAAATGTCAAAAAAATGACACTGGGGGATGCAAAGTGTAATATTAAAATATTTGAGATGTATTTCACCAAAACTGGTATATTGGTGTGTGTGTGGGCAGGGGGGGAGGGCATTTTGCCAAAAGGCCTCATTTTTATGAACTAGAGTATAAATAATGTGTGTATATGATGGTATAAGTAAATGTAATGTGAATATTAGCAAATAAAAAAATTTGATTACTAAAGGCGGACCTACAAAAAATAGCATCTCACCGAATTTTACGTGTATGCTATTTTGCTATATGCACATCAAATATAAAATAGCCAAAGAAACATCTTGGAAATTATGAGAGAATTTCTGACATTTTAATGACATCCCATTGTAATTTATTTATAATGAGAGTTTTATAAAAAAATAACCCTCGAGATTCATTAATTATGCTTTATATATGAAAGCTTGTTAATAAATGAGAAATGAGAAATGTGTTTTTCAAGAGCCAGTAATTAAAAACATAACTTGCATTTTATGGATGCTTCTTTATGGAATTGCCAAATTGACAATCTCAGCTCCAAGGTCTTTATGTTTTGAAAGAACTAAATTTCAATCTTTTGCAATTGATTCATGCTTCATCCATATTGAGAACTCTTTGCATTGGACAATCATCTTTCATCCATACAAAATTTTAATCTTTTGCAATCGATGCATGATACTTTACCTCTGTTTGGCATGGTGGGGGCATTCTTGCATGTTGTTAGTGCGCACTGTTGTTTATGAGCACCCGACCTCTTCGAAGGAATTTCATCCACTTTTATGTTGAAAACTAGTTCTCTTTTCTTGGTGGCGGTCATAACAATTGACTTGAAAAACATGCATTTTATGATGGTTACACTTTTGTCTAAACTAACCGGAGCAAAAAAGTTGTGCCAAAAAAGTTGATGTTAGTGCTCTCGGTAATTGCTTATTTGTTTTATACATATTTAGTGATGTTTTTCTGGTTGGACTCCGATCGTCTCGTTATTTTCACCCTATTAAGTTTCCATGTTAAATCCGTGTACACTTCTATTCTTATTATTATGTACCATGTTTTGGTTATGTATTGACATATCCCTAAGATGTCGTACTGACACTTGCTTGAACTAATTTATAAGTACTCTAGTTGGGCTTGCGTTCTCTCAAGATAAATAAGTGGTATCAGAGTGAGGTTCATTAATAGAGTAGTTGGCGGGCTGACTTATTTTAGATTTGCGACGAGTAGATCAAATATTTCTGGTCGGTGATTTAGTGCGGTAAATGATGACTATTGGTCCGCTCTTTATTCTCATTGATTGTTTTCTTTGAAATAGTCACCTTAGAGAACAAAAGTCAATTTGACTAGTGACAGAACACTATGGAGTATACTTCAGGTTCAGGTTCTGAGAAAATGGTGAAATTGAACAACACGGACTTCCACTAGTGGCACTTACTGATGGAAGATCTCATTTACGTCCAGGTCTGGCATGCTCCTATCTTTGAGGAGATTCCTAAAGACTTGAATCTCAATAAGTGGAAATTGAAATATCGGAAGCTATGTGGATTTATCAGACGGTTCGTAAAGTCGAACGTTTATAACTATGCTCCAAGTATCGTTGATGTGAAGATTCTTTAAAAAGTCTTAGAGATGTTATATACCGAGAGCACTAACATCAACAAATTATATCTAATAAAAAAGTTTTGAGAGTTTAAGTATAGAGATGACTGACCTATCTTGCATTATGTGAACGAATTCCAAGGTATTGCCAATCAACTTACTACTATGAAAATGACCTTCAAAGACGAGGTCAACGCATTGTGGCTACTGAAATTTCTTTCAGACTTTTGGGAGATGGTTAAAGTTTTTCTAATCAACTCTTCTCACAAAGACATCATTATTATGAAGATTGCTAGGAGCGACATCTTGAATGAGGAGGTGCGGAGAACATCTCAAAGACATTCAGGCTCTTCTTAACGAGCTGATGTCCTCTACACCGAGCCAAAAATAAGAGGTAAGAGCATGAGTAGAGGAAGAAAGAGAGAGAAGAGAGCCAAAATATGAGAATGTGTAAGCCATGTTATCAAAACATGGAGTGATACTATTGTCATAAGAAGGACTGAAGGGGAATATTCAGAAATTCTGTTATTCTCTGAAGTATGATGAAAAAAAGAAAGTAGTGATTACTAATGATAAATAGAAGAGTTACACTGTACCTATTATATTTATAGAGTAGGATGATGTCATCATTATTAGAGATGACACCACAAATGCACTCTCTTGTGATGACCGAAGTTGGTTCGCTTATTCAGAGGCCTCTGCACATGTCTCTCATAACAACAAGCTATTTGACACCTATACCACTCACATTTGTGGGGTGCTTAGGATGGGCAATGATGACACATCTAAAGTCATTTGAAGAGGAGACATACACCTGAAGACGAGCACTAGAGGATTGATGATCCTAAGAGATGTGCGACATGTACCTGATAAATTTTTTAACCTAGTTTCAGTTGTGAAGCTAGGTGATGAGGGATACTTTAGTGTCTTTGGTGGAGACTTTTGAAAGTTTATCAAAAAGTCACAAGTAGTGGCCAGAGATTATACAGATAATGGTTTATGCTACATGGAGAGAGGACTAAAGCTATTCAAGTCAACATTGCCAGAGATGGTGTATCCACATCCATATGACAGAAGATTGAGTTGCTTAGTCAAAAGGGCTTGAGATGTCTTACCGAGAAGAAGATGATCACTAGTTTATCTATAGATCTATTAGAGAAATGCGAATATTGTATGGATAGGAAGCAGAATAGTGTTACATTTCAGAGCCACAACTCCACCAGGAGATCCGAGCCACTAGAGTTCGTACATACTGAAAGTGGTGGTAAGGGAGATACCACCAAAGGGGCAAGACTGTATTACTCTAACGGGGTGGGGGGGGGGGGTGAATAGAGTATTTTAAAATCCTTTAGATTTTTATTTCAGAGTTGAAAATTAGTGATACTACTAAGTGTATTCAAAGAGTGCAGAAATAAAACTAAGCTACCCAGCAAACAGAACACAAAAAGAATTAAAATAGCAACACATACGACACAAGGAATTTATAGTGGTTCCCCTAAAACTTGGGTACATCCACTCTTCTACCACCCTGGTAGGAATCCACTCAGGTTTTTGATCAGATGCCCTGTCACCAATCAGGTTTTTGTTCAGGTGCCTGTCACCACAAGATCTGCATCAAGTAGATCAGGAAACCCTTCAGGCTTTTGATTAGGTGCCTAAAAACCAAGTGATTAACTTTTGAAGGGAGCTAGAACCCTGTGTACAGTGAGTGAAAATGAAACTTGATGTTATCTTCTCTTTCTCAAGGCAACAGAGAAGATTAGTGGATCCTTGATGGTGTCAAAGCTCCCCCTAAGATGAAGATTTGTTCAGGAAGAATGAAAGCTTTGCAGGGTGAGTAGGTCTTCTTGAAAAGATCTCCAGTAAGCACTGGACTGATTGAAGTTTGGTTGTCTCTTGGCAGCTTGCTGGAGGAAGAAGACTTTGATGAAGACAGAGAGATTTGTTCTTGAGATGTCTGTCTTGTTCACTAAGTGTGTTCTTCTTCTTTCTTTCTTAACTCTGTTATCTCTATATCTCTGCGTCTCTATATCTCTGTGTGTCTATCTGTAAGAGAGAAATTCTCTTTTTTATATTTCTCCGTATATTCTCCTTTGAATTTTGAATTGTCTGCATTGATTGCTGATGACCTAGAGAAGGAAAATGCAGCTGGAGAGAATATCTGCATTAATTGGATTTCCCAAACTGTCTTATTGAAAAATGGCAAGTAATAATCCTAATGAATGTCATAATCAATGCTGCTTCTAACGGTAATATTTAGAGAATATTAAGCATTGATTATTCAGGAATTACTGCAATAAAATAAGGACAAAAGAAGGAAAAATTCCAAGTCTGGATCTGCACAGAATTCGTCGAGCAAAGATCAAATTTCGTCGACCTGAGTCCAGAGTTCGTAGAGCTGAGAAATCTTGTTTGTCGACCAGATAATTCCTATTCGTCGAGCTGAGAACTAAGTTCATCGACCTGAGAACAACTAACTGCTTCTTGTTGAAACTTGCTAATTTTGTGCTCTAAGATCGTCAAGTTGATAATATAACTTCGTCGACTGGAGTTCAGAGAAATGATTCTGGACTTAGAATGTTGAAGTAGAACATCTAGAGATCATCGACCTGAGCTCAAATTTCATCGAGCTCAACTCAGAGAATTGTCTCTGAGTTCGTCGAGCTGAGCACGACTTTCATCGAGCTGAGTTCGACGAACGTCGAACTCACTTTCCTGAGCTGATTTTTCTCTAAGTCTTGAGTCTATTGCTATATTCTGTTGGATGGTCCATGCAATGTTGACTCTAAGGACATAGTCTAAACTCTAGGACACAGACATGACCCTCGCTATACATGGTGGGCCAAATATCCTAGTTTAGTGAACCTAGCCCAAATCCAACTAGGGATCCAACAATCTTTCCCTATTTGGGTGAGGTCACTAATTACAAAACATTTACAAAGCTGGAAAAAATATATATCTGGCAGAAAACTTTAAAACATACAGCATATATATATATATATATATATATATATATATATATATATATATATATATATATATATATATATATATATATATATATATATATATATATATATATATATATATATATATATATATACACATATATATATATATACAATGAGCTTTGTATCAGGAAATAAATAAACATTTTTAAGACATAGAGAAGGACTAAACAGTTTAAACTCATTTCTTTGACTCCTTTTGCTTATCCTCCTTAGCTCTATCACCAGGCTGAGTGAATTTGATTTCCCTATTTGGATCAGCTGCTTGACTCTTTGTCATGGTCATATCAGCAGCTCCAATAATGTTTAGAGATGTAGCCCTTAGCACCACAGCTTATGGATGCAATTTCATATAATCATCTACATTAAAGAATTTATTAGCTTTTGCAAACCTGTTTAGTTCCTCCTTTCTGAATTTGGACATTGTTGAGTATTGAGAGGGATCCTTTACTTCATCTTTGGCTTTGTTTATCATAGATAAGCCAATCAGTACTTGGAACATGGTCATCCTTGCAGTAGTAGCTGTTTCTGGATCCTCAAATGGAACAGGAGGAGATGCAGGTCTCTTTGGACTTTCAGTTTTCTGAGATGCTGGTGCTTCCTGTAGATATTGCTGTTATTGTTGATGTTAGTGCTGCTAACCTGAGGAGTACCTGTGCTGGCTGCTTCCAGAAGAAGAGGATCTACCCTGTTGTCTCTGTTGAAATTTATGAAGTGGAAGTGGTTGACGGGACAGGCCGGGCGGCCTGGGGCGGACAGCTTTGGCGGACTAGGCGGACTCGGCAGACTGTGATGTGCGTCCTGGTGGAAGGTCTAGTGAAAAGCCGGCTGTCTTCTGAGCAGGTTGTTGCGTGGAGTCCGCGGACTATGCGGCCTGGTGTCTGCGGATAGGGTGTTTGCTGATTGGCTTTGCCAAGGAGCGACCTGAGCGGATGGAGGCTTGAGACTGGTGCTTTGCTTAGTGGCCGCGGGTGCAAGCTTGTGCTGATAGGCGGGTTGGCTCATGTTCGCGGGAAGCTTGCGGACTGGCATGTCCGCGGTGTGGGCTATTGCAAACTGAGCTTAAAGCTTGGCTGAGGCCTTGTTGAGCTCTGGTGGCACAGCAGGTGCTTTGCTGTGGAGATCGATTGGCAGACAGGTGTTTGGAGTCCGGGAGGAGGCTGCTGCGTTGGACAGGAGTGCGAGGAGCCTGCAGACTGCTGGCGGTCTGTGCTTTGGTGTTTGGCGGATGGGGGTTTGCATCCGCCATGCTCGCATTGGCCTTTGATGGTTTTGGACTTGGATACACCATGTGCCAAGTTCATGGTGTCTGCCGTATCCGCCAAGTCCGCTGTGATCGGGCGGACTGTTGCTGTCTGTCTTTGGTCGTGGACTTGTGGCGGATTGAGGTGTGAGTCTTGCGGACTGCCTTGGGTTGGTGCGGACTGCCATTGAAGGAGGTTGCTGTCCTGCAGTTGTTGGAGCTTTGCGGGCTGATGCCTTATCCGCATAGCTTGGGCGGACTGGAGAGGGTTCGTCAATGGTTGCCTTGCTCCTGGCGGTTTTCCTTGGTATCCAGCTAAGTCCTTGCGGACTCGGCGGACGGAGGTTTGCTATCGCGCGGGCTGGGGTGGTGTCGCTATCTCTTGGGCGGTGACCACACTCCTCACCTTGCCTATAAATAGGACCCCCCTGGCACATCTACAGTAACCTAAGTAACTTGAGTGAACAGTAAGTTAGGTTGAGCGAAGTGCTGCGGTCTCTATTTGTCAGTCCGCGCGGATTGATTCAGTGCTGACGTTTGCTGTGTGCAGGTCGCGCGGGTAGCTTCAAGGAGCCAGGAGTTTGGCTGTGACTTCGGTCAAGTACTTGGAAGTGTGTGGTATCTGCGGACTCAGCAGGAGGTCGCTCTGCGGCTTGTCAGTTCTGTTTCATCTTTGCCAGCTTCAATAACCTGTCCGCCGGCTTCAGGCGGGTAGGGGTGTTCCTCAGTTCAGGTTCAGCAGGAGACGAATAACGGTGTGTCCGCGCAGCCTCGCGGCTTCGGCGGACTCCGTGGTGATTCGGCGGACTGCAGCTAAGTGCGGGCGATCTCAGCGGACTCGGCGACCTCGGCGACCTCGCGGTCTCGGTGGACTCCGGTGCTGTCCGCCCGGCTTGTTTTTTGGTGCTTTCTGTTTACAGCTGTTATACTAGCGAAATCATGTCTCGCTATGTATGCCTTGGATTGTAAAGAAGTGAATGTATAAAAGACCTGCTTGTGCTTCCATTGTTTGTTGGGTTTAACCTTTGATCCTTGGTTTCCGCTGGTTCAACGTGAGAACTGGGTAGTTCCGAAGATATTAATTTGGCGTTTGGGCTATCTTGCTGACCACGTTGAGAAAATTTAACATGGTATCAGAGCGAGGTTCCTGAGGTTCAGTTGCGTGAGCGGAAGTCAGCCAGTGTTGTTACTCAGTGATTGAGTGGTGATCAACCTGTGTTGTTGCTCGGAGCTTCTGAAAGGTTGCCAACAGGTGTTGCAATGGAAGGAAGTTTTGCAAGAGGTCTTGGCATTGAACTCTTAACGTCGACTAACTTCAAGAAGTGTAAGTCGTGCATGAAGAGTTATCTTCTTGGCGAGGAGCTGTGGGAAGTCGTCGGTGGTGACGACAGACAGGAAGTTACTGCTGCGTTCGGTACTGCTGAGCAGGTTAGGCTCTGGAGAAGAACAAATGCTAAGGCGAAGTTCATTCTGAAGAGAGCCGTGTCTACGGAACTGTTTGATCACATCGTTGGGTGTGAGTCAGCTGCTGATATATGGACAACCATTGATGAGTTGTTCAATAGGAAGAATGTGGCGCGGCTTCAGTTCCTGGAGAATGAGTTGGCCAGGGCAACTCAGGGAGACCTTTCCATCTCCAAGTACTTCTTGAAGATGAAGAGCTTGTGCGCTGAGCTGTCGGCACTGGATCCTGATGAGCCTATCTCTGAGGCTAAGATGAAAAGGCACATTATCCGCGGCTTGCGGAAGGAGTATGTGGCCTTTGTCACATCTGTTCAAGGGTGGGCTACTCAGCCGTCGTTGCTGGAGCTGGAGAATCTGCTTGCCTCGCAGGAGAGCTTAGCAAGGCAGATGGCTGGAGTGAACCTGAATCAGGAAGGCAGCGAAGCTCTCTTCTCAGGCAAGAAGAAAGGATGTGAAGGGAAGAAGAAGAAGAAGGTGCAGGTCGTTGTTGAGAAGGAGACTTCAACTTCATATCCATAGGAGAGGAGCAATGCTCCTAAGGACTGGAAGAAGAATCTGAAGTGCTACCGGTGTCATCAGCGAGGGCACTTCAAGCGGGACTGCAAGGTCAAACTGCAGCCTGGGCATGCTGCGGGAAAGGAGGAAGCTTGCTCGAGAAGTGAAGAAGCAGGATGCGGCGGAGCTTTTATGACAAGAACTTGTGTCCGGGCCTTGTCTGCTGAGGACTTCAATAGCGAGTGGATCGTGGACTCCGGGTGTGGTCATCACCTCACCGGAGACAAATCGAAGTTCACCTCCATGCAGGAGTACTCAGGTAATGAAGCTATTATCACTGCTGATAATACTGTTTATGCAGTAGAGAAAGAGGGGGTCGTGTCTTTGGGTAGTGCTCAGGGGCCACTCACGTTAAGGAGTGTGTATCACGTGCCGGGCATGAAGAAGAACCTCTTCTCGGTGACAAATGCGGTGGACGCTGGGTATCACATTCTGTTTGGGCCAACAGACGTGAGGTTCCTTCGCAACGTATCAGCGGTGAAGGCTGATGTTGCTCATGTTGGGAGGAGGGTGAAGAACTTGTTTGTTCTTTCCACCAGTGCTTATGTTGATAGAATGAGGGCCAATGATAGCGCTGCTATCTGGCATGAGAGGCTGTGGCATGTTGGCATGGATAAGCTGAAGGCTATGACTAATAGAAGTTTGGTGAGGGGGTTGCCGAAGTTGTCCTCCTTTGGTGATGGGCATGTTTGTGCGGGCTGTCAATATGGTAAGGCACATCGCCTTCCGTTTGATAAATCACAAACAAGGAGCAAGAAACAATTGGAGTGTATTCATGTCGACCTGATGGGACCGACGGTTACTGCCAGCCTTGGTGGAAGCAGATACATGCTTGTCTTGGTTGATGACTACTCAAGGTATACTTGGGTGTACTTCTTAAAGGAGAAGTCGGAAGCCTTCTGTTCGTTCATGGAGTTCAAGGAGTTGGTAGAAGGCCGGCTTGGCTTGCGGGTTAAGAAGCTTAGAACTGATAACGGGGGTGAATTTGTTTCCTCCGAGTTTTCTAACTTCTGCAGGAAGCACGGGATCCAACGGGAGCTTACTTGTGCTCACACTCCACAACAAAATGGGGTAGCGGAGCGGAAGATCCGTCATCTGACGGAGACCTGCAAATGCTGGCTTCATGCAAAAGATATCCCAAGGTCCTTTTGGGCGTAGGGAATGTCTTGTGCTGCTTATGTTATCAACCGGATGCCACTCAGCACTATCAACATGAAGACTCCTATTGAGCTGTTGCTGAAGGAGAAGCCGAGTGTTGGACACCTTAGGGTGTTCGGTTCAACTTGCTACGTGCATGTCCCGGATGCTTCACGGACAAAGCTGGATGCAAAGGCAAGGAAACTTGTCTTTGTTGGCTATGATGAGCGGAAGAAGGGATGGAAATGCATGGACCCTGTGACGAAGAAGTTCGTGATGTCACGAGACGTTGTCTTTGACGAGCTGACGTCATATGGAGGTGGCTCAGTGGAGTTAACCGGAAGTAGCAAGGTTGATGAAGCACCGGTGGTGGCTGCTGAAGGCTTGGAAGAGGAGCTTGCTGTTTCAACAGCAGCTCCTGTTGCTTCGAACTCCGAGGCTGAGCCTTCTGGCTCAGGAAGCAGGGGGAGCACTGCTCAATGCTTGCCCTAGGTAGGAGTGGAGCCCGAAGAAGTAACGGAAGCCATGAGCAAGGAGCCGTGTCTTCGGAGATCGAAGAGGGTGGTTAAGCCACCCGCTCGGTACTGTGATGGGAATGCAGTGAGCTTTGTCTCCTGCTTCTTTGCAGGTCCTCTGGATGAGCGAGAGCCTGCAAACTTCAACGAGGCCACTGGAGTGAAGGAGTGGGAAGGTGCCATGAAAGAAGAGATTGATGCTCTGAAGAAGAATGAAACCTAGGACCTTGTGCCCAAGGTTGATGGAATTACTCCGGTTACTTGCAAGTAGGTGTATAAGTTGAAGAAGAAGGCTGATGGGAGCATTGATCGTTTCAAGGCTCGCCTGGTCGCTAGAGGATTCTCACAGCAGTATGGAGAAGACTATGAGGAGACATTCAGTCCAGTTGCGAAGATGACTTCTATAAGAGTGGTGATCGCCTTGGCTGCTAGCAAGGGATGGAGGTTGTGGCAACTCGATGTGAAGAATGCCTTTCTTTACGGAGAGATTGACAAGGACATCTTCATGGATCAGCCGCTTGGTTTTGTCTCTGAAAAGCATCCAGACTATGTCTGCAAACTCAGGAAGGCTCTCTATGGGTTGAAGCAAGCTCCTAGAGCGTGGTATGGGAAGATTGCAGAGTACTTGCAATTCTGTGGATACCTTGCTTCTAACTCGGATTCAAGCTTGTTTGTCAAGAAGAAGGGGGAGCTACGAGTCTTGGTCCTACTATATGTGGATGACATGATCATCACAGGGAATTCGGAGGAGGAAGTAGCAAGGCTCAGAGCTGAGCTTGCTATACGCTTCGAGATGAAATACTTGGGAGAGTTGCATCACTTTATCGGTCTGGAAGTGGAGCGGAAGGAGTGCGGGGTTCTCATTAGCCAGAAAGGGTATGCTGATCGCATTGTGAAGCGGTTTGGCATGGGCGAAGGGAAGAAGTGCTCTACTCCACTGGAATCTGGGCTGAAGCTTCGACGAGATGAGGGAAGGGTTCTTCATGATCCCTTGGTGTTCAGGGCTCTTGTTGGGAGCTTAATTTATCTGACGATTACAAGGCCGGATATAGCTTATGCTATTGGCCGAGTAAGTCGGTATATGGCTGAACCAAGGCAATCTCATCTAGTGGCGGCAAAGGGAATTCTGAAGTATGTTAAGGCTTCTTCTGATATGGGACTCCTCTATAGAAGGGACTCGGAGTTTGCATTGCTCGGATACACGGATGCTGACTATGGCGGTGATTCGGATGATCGAAGGTCTACTTCAGGTTATGTGTTCACTTGCGGCTCAGCTAGCATCTCATGGTGTAGCAAGAAGCTGGACTCGGTGTCGGTTTCAACCACGGAGGCAGAGTATAAGGCTTCGGCCTTGGCTGCTCGGGAAGCCGTTTGGTTGAGGAGGCTTATAGAGGATGTTCTTGAAGAAGTGCAAGGGCCTACTTTACTCCGGGGTGACCATGAGAGTGCTCTCAAACTGGTTAACAATCCAGTGTATCACGCCAAGACCAAGAATATAGAGATTGATCACCAATTCATCAGGGAGAAGGTGTTGGAGGGGTCTCTGTTGGTCGGGCATGTTCGGAGTGAAGATAATCTTGCTGACATCTTCACGAAGCCACTGTCGAAGGGGCCCTTTGAACGCTTGCGCAGCTTGCTGGGCTTGGTCACCACTTCCCACTTCAAGGGGGAGTGTTGAAATTTGTGAAGTGGAACTGGTTGACGGGACAGGCCGGGCGGCCTGGGGCGGACAACTTTGGCAGACTAGGCGGACAGCTTTGGCGGACTAGGCGGACTGGGCGGACTGTGATGTGCGGCCTGGTGGAAGGTCTAGTGAAAAGCCGGCTGTCTTCTGTGCGGGTTGTTGCATGGAGTCCGCGGACTATGCGGCCTGGTGTCTGCGGATAGGGTGTTTGCTGATTGGCTTTGCCAAGGAGCGGCCTGATCGGATGGAGGCTTGCGGACTAGTGCTTTGCTCAGTGGCCGCGGGTGCAAGCTTGTGCTGACAGGCGGGTTGGCTCATGTTCGCGGGAAGCTTGCGGACTAGCGTGTCCGCGGTGTGGGCTATTGCGGACTGAGCTTAGATCTTGGCTGAGGCCTTGTCGAGCTCTGGTGGCACTGCAGGTGCTTTGCTGTGGAGATCGATTGGCGGACTGGTGTTTGGAGTCCGGGAGGAGGCTGCTGCGTTAGACAGGAGTGCAAGGAGCCTGCGGACTGCTGGCGGTCTGTGCTTTGGTGTTTGGCGGACGGGGGTTTGCGTCTGCCATGCTCGCATTGGCCTTTGATGGTTTTGGACTTGGTAACACCATGTGCCACGTTCATGGTGTCCGCCGTATCCGCCAAGTCCGCTGTGACCGGGCGGACTGTTGTTGTCTGCCTTTGGTCGTGGACTTGTGGCGGATTGAGGTGTGAGTCTTGCGGACTGCCTCGGGTTGGTGCGGACTACCATTGAAGGAGGTTGCTGTCCTGCAGTGGTTGGAGCTTTGCGGGCTGATGCCTTGTCCGCATAGCTTGGGAGGACTGGAGATGGTTCGTCAATGGTTGCCTTGATCCTGGCGGTTTTCCTTGGTATCCGGCTAAGTCCTTGCGGACTCAGCGGACGGAGGTTTGCTATCGCGCGGGCTGGGGTGGTGTCGCTATCTCTTTGGCGGTGACCACACTCCTTACCTTGCCTATAAATAGGACCCCCCTGGCACATCTACAGTAACCTAAGTAACTTGAGTGAACAGTAAGTTGGGTTGAGCGAAGTGCTGCGGTCTCTGTTTGTCAGTCCGCGCAGATTGATTCAGTGCTGATGTTTGCTGTGTGCAGGTCGCGCGGGTAGCTTCAAGGAGCCAGGAGTTTGGCTGTGACTTCGGTCAAGTACTTGGAAGTGTGCGGTCTCTGCGGACTCAGCAGGAGGTCGCTCTGCGGCTTGTCAGTTCTGTTTCATCTTTGCCAGCTTCAATAACCTGTCCGCCGGCTTCACGCGGGTAGGGGTGTTCCTCAGTTTAGGTTCAGCAGGAGACGAATAACGGTGTGTCCGCGCGGCCTCGCGGCTTCGGCGGACTCCGTGGTGATTCGACGGACTGCAGCTAAGTGTGGGCGATCTCAGCGGACTCGGTGACCTCGGCGACCTCGCGGTCTCGGCGGACTCCGGTGCTGTCCGCCCGGCTTGTTTTTTGGTGCTTTCTGTTTACAGCTGTTATACTAGCGAAATCATGTCTCGCTATGTATGCCTCGGATTGTAAATAAGTGAATGTATAAAAGACCTGCTTGTGCTTCCATTGTTTGTTGAGTTTAACCTTTGATCCTTGGTTTCCGCTGGTTCAACGTGAGAACTGGGTAGTTCCGAAGATATTAATTTGGCGTTTAGGCTATCTTGCTGACCACGTTGAGAAAATTTAACAGTCTCTGATATGTTTGATATTGGGTAAGTCTTTGAGAGGAAGTGCCTGACGCACCAAAAGCAGGTGGAGGAGGAGTAGGATCTTTCCTGTATCTCTATAGAGGAGGAGAATACTTTCTGCTTCTCTTCCTGTCTTTCTGCTGATTCTTAGGCAGCCACATCCAAGATGGCATGCCCTTGTAGGGAGTGATATTCTGAAGAATATAGTATGAAATATCATGAGTTGGGTTTTGTTTTGGAGCAGCAGCTGGAGGGGATTTCCTTTTCTTAGAGATTTTCTTTTTGGACTTAGGCTCATCATCAGAAGAATCATCTTCCTCATCTTCATCATCAGAAGATCCTTGAGGATTATCATATAATGCATTAATTTCTTTCGAAGCTTCTACAGATATCAATAATTTTTCTGCCTGGGGAGGAGCTGGAGGAAGAGCTAGAGCTGGAGAACTATGTACATCAGTGCTTTTAGCAACTGATTTACTCTCTTCTTCAATATCTTCCATGATCAACTCATCTAGATCAGGCATGTGACTGTCATCCATAATATAAGTTGGAGGAGAAATGGCTTTCGGAGAAGCAATGTTCTTTGGAGTAAGAGGTTCTGCAGCTGCAAGACTAGCCTTAAGTTTCCTGGCAGCTGTGGGACTGAGTGGTGCAGAGTATGGTACAATGGCTAAAGAATGATGATGAGAATAGCTGGGAAGAATATTGCTGTACACAATATTGAATAAATCCAATAAGGAAGTCAAATTAACTATGGGACTTAGAATATAATCCGCAACAGTTTCTATCTCTGCCAAAACAGGCTCATCCATATCAGTATCTGAGTTTATTAAATCTATTATTTCAGAAGGATCTGCTGCATCTTCTGAAGAGTTAGTCATTAAAGAATCAAGTTTTGTTGCTGCTGCTTCTGCTACTACTACTGCTTTCACTAGAACTTCTTCATCATGAAGCATCTCCCCCTGACTGGCTGCAGAGGGTCCTGGAGCCAGTCCCTCAGAACAAGGTATAAGGGACAGAGCATCAACTGTGGCTGAGAGAGTTTGGATGGAAGCAATGAGAGGAACTAGAGATTTATTTATAACATGTTGAAGAGTGGGAGAGATAAATGCAAACAAATCCTTAGCAATATCAGAAAAATTTAAATAGAGAGATTTTGGAGCAGTGGAAGAGTAGGGATTGTGATGACCACAATGTGAATAGACAAAAA
This sequence comes from Platanthera guangdongensis, assembly GCA_039583875.1. NCBI lineage: Eukaryota > Viridiplantae > Streptophyta > Magnoliopsida > Asparagales > Orchidaceae > Platanthera > Platanthera guangdongensis. Next base: position 77,937,093 of record CM077147.1, read on the forward strand.
ATGCACTGGACATATCTGTGTGTGTATAGTCAGGTGCAGAAGATGGAAGGTTAGTTTGGATTAGTAGAGGGAAGGGGATAAAGGGAGTTGCAGTTGTAGAAGGTGGAAGTGTTGTTGTGGGGATGGGTTATTGATGTTGAGATGATGGAGGAACCACTAGATTGAATGTGTGGGAGGAGATAAAGGTGTCAGAATTTGTGGCATTTAAATGAGGTGGAAGAGGAGATTGATGTGGGGATGGTTGTGGTGATTGGGAAGGAGAGTGTTGGAGGGATTCCTGAATGGGGGAAGATGGGAGTTCAGAGATATTTATTTGGGGAGAGGATGGAGGTGGTGAATGTGTAGGAGATTGAACTGGAGTAGAGATGTGAAGAGCTTATTGTTGTGGTTGAGGAGAAGAAGGAATGTTGGAGGTGGAGGGAGCTTCTTCTGAGGGTAGAGGAGCGGCTATGACTGCCCTTGTTCTTTCAGAAGGCCTGGAGGAGGAAGAAGCCTTGGTTGGCTTGGTGATCCTCCTTTCCCATCGGCCAAAGAGGGCAGCGGTGAGCCTCTTGGAGGCATTGATGAACACTGGTGTAGAGACCAGATGTTCAGATGCCTTCTTCTGTAGAAATATCCCCAGAATTCTGCCAAAGCAGACTTCCCTCTTGTTGTTTTTCTTTTTGATCAACTCAAATAGTAACTGTCCCCAGTTAATTCCTTTCTTATCCACCAAAGCAGCCATCACCAAGAATTGATGCTGGTTATATAATCATGTGCCGTATGTTTTCCTAATAGCACTTTTCCGACCACATCAGCCAAGAACTTGTATTCAGTCGACAAGTTCTTCTTAAGCAGTTTGTTAGGGTTATCTCCACAATGACCCATTTTATTCAACATATTATTATACGCTTCAGTATCCAGTTCGATTTCTTCTTTGCCATTCAGTAGACCGAAAATGTCGGTTAGTACATTTGGAGAAAGAGAGACTGAGTTACCCGAAATTGTGCCTGTCATGGAATCTTCTGTTATTGTAGAGGTAAAACGCCATTCTTTAATCTCAGTCATTGAAATCTTTATCCTGACCTTCATGAACTGTTTCAGTTGTTGTTCTTCAAACAACTTCAAGATCTCCACAAAAATTGCATCAGAAAACTGGAATGAATCGAAATCTATGCCAAATTTCATTGTAGAGTAAGCAGTCGCCGGAATCGCCATGGTGCTCTTGCAAGAGAAAAATAGAGATCAAGTGCAATGGAACTGAAAGCATGGGACGAAGGTCAAAGAAAACCTAGATATAAAGTTTTTAGAATATGAACCGCCAAACTCCGTCCGAAGAAAAAAAAATCTTCTATCTTAGGTTGACGAATTATTTTATTAGATAATGAGTTAGTCGATCTCAGTTTGAAGAGGACGAGTAAATCGTCGATCTCAGTTCGACGAAAAATTCACTGAAGCAGGGATCGTCGATCTCCGTTCAACGAAAACTGTTTCACTAAGAAGTGATCGTCGAACTCCGTTCGACGAACTCTTCACGAGGAGTTCATAGATCATCGATCTCCGTTCGACGAACTGTCAACAAATCGTCGACCACAGATAGAAATTAAATTAACTCATCTTCATTGATCATTCCTAACTGATTTAAGAAAAACATATGCTTCTTCTCATCTAATGGTTTGGTGAAGATATCTGCCCTTTGTAAATCAGTGGAAATGAAGACGATTAATTTTCTTTTTGTCTACACAATCTCTAATGAAATGATGCCTAATTTTTATATGCTTTGTCCTACTATGATGCACTAGATTTTGTGCTATGGAAATAACACTGATACTATCACAATATATAGTTGAATTATTTAGTTTGTATCCATAATCCAGTAGTTGGTTTTGTATCCACAAGACTTGTGAGCAATAGCTGCCAGCAATTATATATTCTGCTTCTGCAGTAGATGTTGACACAGAGGTTTGCTTTTTACAGAACCAGGACACAAGCCTATCACCAAGGAATTGACATGTTCCTGTGGTGCTTTTTCTGTCCACTCTACATCCAGCATAGTCAGCATCAGAAAATCCAATTAAATCAAATTCTGACTCTGATGGATATATAAGTCCTAGATTTGGACAACCCTTTATATATCTCAAAATCCTTTTAAGCAAAATATAGTGAGATTCTTTAGGGTTCACTTGGAACCTAGCACAAATGTATGTAGCAAACATGATGTCTGGCCTACTTGCTGTGAGATATAATAGGGACCCAACAATGGACCTATACAACTTCTGATCAACAGACTTTCCATGTTCATTAGAATCTATCACAACATTTGCAGCCATAAGTATCTTCATAGCTGAGGCATCATGTAACACCCCCATCCGTCGTATGACATAAAACAGAAGGTCCAGCTGGAAACCGACGCCATATACCACGGACAGTCGGAAGGGTTACATAAGAATACCAAAACCATATAACTATTACTACTCGTCCTACACAGAGCATTCTAGCGGAAACTTTTAAACAGTTATAAAAACCCATAATTGAAATATCAACTATCATGAATGTCCACAACTACCACAGGAATGAAATAACAAATACACTGAAAGTACTTGGCCTTATGGCCTTACAACAGTTTCACTTAACAAAATAGTGTCTTACATACATCGGCTCGCAGGCCGGCCACACATGACATAAATAAAATACAACTATTCGCTTTGCCCTTCGAGGGCCAGCTGAGCAACATGGGATTCAGCCCGCTATTTGGTACTCGGCTCCGCAACACATCCAAGCAACATTCCACCGCATAGTGGCAAACAAAGAAATGGTCAGCCAAAGCCGACCAAATTATAACGACCCCGCCCCTTACTCGGGATGGCGGTGCTCCTTCCCTGCATTTCATTAGCCTAGCTAATCAATAAAAGTGCGAATATACTACGCCACAAGTGTAGGCACTCGCGGCCCAAACACCAAGTGCACTCAGGGCACATTATCGGTGAATGCGGTCAATTTCGTGGGTTCACCACCATCCCTGGCATGGCAACAACGTGAGCATTATTGGCTTTCTGACCAACGCCTAAGGCTCCCGACTATGCCAACGGCCAGTCCCTCTATGGGTCTCTCGCACCAAACCACATAACCCGAGTCAGATTCCATTTGCCCGTTGCTCACACCACGTAGTCACCTTAAGACGTACACACGAGCCAAGCTTCTCTCGGATCCCGCCACAATTCTAAACATCACATAACCCAGTTATGTACAAGGCTGGCTCCCCGACCGCCAAATTAGCAGAATTACGTTTCCGCTCAGGTTTTCGGGTGCGCCTTGGAGTTAATCCCCAAGGATCCCTGCTGCAATCTACCATGTAGAAACCCGAAAACATAAAACACGGAGTCTTCTCCGGCAAACCATACAAAATGCAACATAACCTATCCAGACCAACATGTCCGGGTATGCTTCACACATAATGCCTATGTCCGTACTTCGCTTCCGGACTCTATATGCAACACAAGGGGGACTATTCCTATCAACCCCAAGGAACACTGCACAATCACCGCAGACTCGCGGGAGCGGGTTTCCCTATGCAAAAGAAGGAGAGCTTCACATTCTCAAGTAGAGAATCGTTACCCTTGTAGTACGCTTTTGCGCCATGGAAAACTATACGGATAGAAGGCTTCGCAATGGAATTTCCTCCGCGGATCCGCTCTCGGTTCTCAAAATGGTGCTCCGATGTTCCGTCGGCGGCAGGAATCCTCCCTTTCCTTCCTCCTCTCTCCAACTCCTTAGAAAGAGAATGGCAAAGAGCAAATGAGGAGTTAAACCTCCATTCCCGGCCTTATTAGAGCAGGAACACTGTTGGGTATTGTATCCACAACTACCTGGATTTGAGGAAGCCACCTGTCAAGCTAAGATGAATTCACAATGTATTTGATGAAATCTTTCAAGTTGTGCTTGCAGTTATTCCACGCTAAGTACACACCAATGTCAGGGTGCAGTAGGTCAATATACACGGGTCTGCGCGACGTAATCCCTCGTTGTGCAGATCAGTGTGTTGGCCTACGTGTACTCTCTCTATTGAAGTGTACTTATTTTCAAGTACAGGGCTATGATAATGCAAGAGCAGACAAGGAGCAAGGATGGGTCAAAGAGCAGCTCATGGGTGGAAAGACGAAAAATCATCTAAGTATTAATCGACGAGAATCACCAAGTGATTCTCGCCGATTCGGCGAGAATCACTAGTGATTCTCGCCGAATCGTTGAGAATCACTGGCTGATCCTCGCCGTATCTATCCGGCTAAATCAGAGCGTGCAAATAAGTCAAAATCGACGAGAATCACCTTTGATTCTCGCCGAATCGACGAGAATCACTTGGTGATTCTCGCCGAATCGACGAGAATCACCTTCGATTCTCGCCGATTTTGCCTTAGGCGAATTTCTGTGCACGCTGGACCGGATCAGACGTTAAGATGCTGTTTTGAACCGGTTTTAGGGTTTCTTCTGGTGGGACCCACAACGGTCATATAGAAGTATTCTACTATATAAATACTCGCGCATTTTTGAACAGTAAATAGAGAAAAGATTTGAAAAAGACGAAGCCGAGCCGACCGACGTGACCTAGATCGCGAAACCTGCTCCGCCGCCGTCGCCGCTCATCCCAGTTGATCGCCGGCTTTTGATCGTGGATTCTTCCAGATCTCCCGGCGACAGAAGCTCAGCCAAGCACAGCGTCTCACGCGTCTAACCAGAGATCCCTTGTCTCTTGATTTGTTGATCGGGAAAACCTTCCCCTTCCGAATCGATTGAGACGATCGTTTCTAGTGTGACCGTTGGAAGATCTTGCTAGCTTTACTACGAAGATTGAATCTCCAAAGAACAGCCGCAGCACGCCGTTGTCGCCGCCCATCCCGAGAACCAAGCCGCCGCACTTCTTGCCGCCGCCGGTTTCGGGGAGATTCTCTCCAAGTGAGATCTAGGGTTGTGGACTCTTCGTTGACTTCAAGAACACGTCATCGAACGAAGAGGGACACCTTAGTCTCCAAAAGTTGTTTGTTTTTCTTGTACATTCTATTTTCAATTTTGTTGTAAAGGAACGTTGGTTCCTAGTTGTAAGGGTTGGTTGCAACCCGTGTTGTGGGAGTGGTGACTCCTACATGTGGAAGGGTTCCTTCCGTTAGTGCAAGGATTGGATTTCAATCCTGTTGGTGAAGTGACCGAGTCGTCCCTGGTTGGGAGATAGGTCGAAGGGGGAAAGTGGATGTACCCAAATCGGGGATCCACTATAAATTGCTTATGTCCTTTCTGTGGTGTGTTGTTTTATTTTTGTGTGCAGGTACGATTTTAATTCCGCAAAAAACGCTGCACGTCACCTATTCCCCCCCCATAGGTGAAGGTAGTTGACACTAGGTGGACTTTCAAGTGGTATCAGAGGGAGGTTACTCATCAAAATGGTTCACACCTTGAGTATAATCCTGCCACCAGTGTCAAAACCATGAAGCTGGATCATGGGATATCTCCACTAAGACTTCCCACGTGCACAAAGGAGTATTATCCCATCTGGAAGATGAGAGTGTCCTATTACTTGGAGGCTATCGATCCTCGAACATCTCTCATCTTGGAAGAGGGTCCATTCATTCCTATGAAGACCTCTGGCTCTGGAAAGGATATCCAAATTCCCAAGTGTATTACTGAGATGTCGGAGACTGAACTCTAATTATTTAATCTGGACAAGATAATTCGTCAGATCATCATGGATGTCTGGTCTGGACCTTCTCGATCTAGATTGGAAAAGTGTGGGATGGCCAACACTATGTGGGTAACCATCTCAGATCTCATGGAGGGATCAGTGAAAGCAGGGATCTGCTGTCAGCAAGAGGATGAAGCCTATGTGGGGGTCCTCGCCTCTGAAGATGAAGGCAAGGATAAATCAGACAGCATCAGGGCTCCGGTGTCCTTGTCAGAGACTGAAGAAGAAATTGAGGAAAGCAGTTCTGATGAAGCTGACACAACGGTCTCTGGCGATAATAACAGTAACCCTGAAGAGCAGGTAACTTCTTCATCTTGCCCCTTTTCTCTTGAAGTTCCTGAAGACAGGAATTGTTACCCTTCAGAAAATCCTGATTCCCTGAAGAGAGCCCTTCAGAAAAGCAACCTACTTGTTGAGAAGCAAGCTCAGGAGATTGCTCGGCTGAAGATCTTGTTGGTTCTCTAATTGGCATCCAACAAGGTTAAGGACTCTAAAATCTCAGATCTAGTGAGTAGTCTAGAGAATGAGAAAAGGATAGTATCCAACTTTTCCAAGGTTGATGCTATCAAGAGAAAGGAAGAAAATGGGTGGATCTCCCGAATTATCAATTCATGGAGAAATGGGAAAACGGTATTCAGACCCCCCACTCCAGGCAGGAAGGGTACTCATCATGCCTTCAGGTATGATCACAGGAACAACCGTGGTCACTGCAAGTGTGATCTGCCCTCATGTGAAGACACCCATAGTGCAAGGGCTGTCATGGCCACCCTTGAAAGAATACCTAAGGCTCATTCTGAACCCTTTGTATTCTCGGCCACTGCCCCAACTCGACATAAATCTGCTGGTATCAGCTCTCAGAGCGCTTCTCACCACCCCAGGACATAGGAAAGGGAGGTTAGAAGTCATGCAGTTAGTTATCATGGGGCCTCTGGAAGGGTGCTGACTGAAAGGAAGGCACCATCTCCCAGGCCTCATGACGCTCGCTACATGCATTCCTTCCACCCTTCCAAGTGTCATGGTGGAAGAAGCAATTTTGTGAGCAGATCCGGATATATCCTGTTTGGACCTAGGACCATGACTACCTTAGTCACTGGATCGGGTCAGAAACAGAGGTACAACATTCACACGTGTTGGTGCTGTGGCAAGGTGAGACACTTTGCCATAGACTGTTGGCACAACCCCTCTGTGTCAAGGGCATGGGCTTATCCACCTCTTCTAGGCAGAGGTAGTCTTCCTGACAGGATTTCTGAGGGAAGGCATTCGAGTTTTTATGCTAATAAGAACCTAGGACCCAATACATATTGGGTTCCTAAGGTAAGGTAACACTCTTTTGCAGGGTAGTCTAGGTTCCCGTAAATATAATGGGAACTAGACAGAAGATGTTTCAAGAATGAATTGGAACAAGTATCTGGAATAACAGAAGTACTATCTACAATGGTATACTCAAATTGAACGCCTGGTATGCTTTCACCAGAGGGGCTAAATGATAAATCTTATTATCCCAGGTATTTTTGATCAGCTCCAATACTTGAGTCATATTGTGTCGACATTTACATATATTTATTTATATATACACATATATGTGTGTACACCTAAGGAAAGGTTAACACTGTAAAAATAACCCTTAGATACATTATTAAAGATTTATTTGTAAAATCACTGATAGATTCGAGAATGAACCTCTACAGGCATAAATCAGCCCACTGAAAATTAAAGAAGATACGTCATTGGAAGTCACTAAAACTTACAATTGGTATCAAGAAATATATATTTAGAAGATTTCTAAATCCTTTTAATATCAGAAGATTTCGAGAATCCGGCATGCCTCTTAACCCGTAGATTTCTATTGAAGAATCCCATCGATTTCTATTTAGAAAAACTCCCGCCGACCCTTCGTACTCCGCATTTCTCAAGGAAACCCATCGATATCCCGCAGGAATCCCGCCGACCCTTCGTATTCCACATTTCGCAAGGAAAACCGTCGATATCCCGCAGTAATCCCGCCGACTCTTCCTTCCCTCCTCATTCCCGTCGATATTCCGCGTTTCCGTCGACATCCCGCTGGAATTCCGCAGACTCCTCCATCGATATCCCACCGGAATCCCGCCGACTCCTCCGTCGATATAGCGAAGGAATCCCGCCGATTCTTCCTTCCGTAGACCTCTCTTCTCGCGTCCAGGGTGCTCGTCCAGGGATTTCTCCGCGGTTTCGATCAAACAAGGACGCGTGCGCCTCCAGGTTTTCCGTCGTCTCCGTCGACTCTCACCTCCTCCGCTTTTGGGTAACCACCTCCTCACCCTTACAGTGACTTATTGTTAGTGTAGCTTCCCTCTTGATTTCTGATTAGGCGTAGACTTGGGATTTCCTCCCTAGGTTTGCAATGGCTCCAAGGACCACCGCCGGCCTGGTCACTGGATGTGAGTTGGTTCGAACCGAGTTCTCACATGCCTCGGATGAGTTCAGAAACATCATCATCATGCTTGAAGAGGCTGGACTCTCTTTTATACTGGAGCACCCCTGCAAAATTTTGGACAAGGAAGTGATGGAGTTCTTCGCAACCGCCAAACTTCGGAATGAAGACTCTATCATCAAGAGTAAGGTTGCAGGTGCAAGGATCAAGATGTTTGCAAGCAAACTGACCCAATACTTGCAACTCACCAGTTCTGAGCACGAGGATTATCTGGAGGAACATGATAAAGCCAGGACATTATTATTCTGTGGACTAGCTAGAGGAACCAGATCGATAAAGAGAAATGAAATGAATGAGGAGGGGAAACTCTCGTCCGACATCATTGGGAAAGTACTGATATGCAAACCCGGCTCACATGACCACATCTCAGCTGACATATTCAAGATTCTTGTGGCGATTGTCTGCAGAAAGAGATTCAACTGGGGGTCTATGCTCTTTGAGAAGATTAAGGACACTCTCAGAACTCCAAGTTTTGGAAGAATCATCAGCCTATATCTTAATCAGTTAAACGGAGATAGGTACGACATGAGTAAAGGAGTTCCTTTACATTATTTGAAGAAAATGGACTCCAGCGTATTTGACAGATGGGAGCGACGCATCGGGCAGGCTGCAGTGGTAGTAGAACAAGAAGAATCTCCTGCCGAGGACAGAACTGTAGCAGATTCCGTGGCTATCCCCAGTGAAGTTCCTGATGCACTGACTGCAGGAATTGAGGGGGAGCCTCTACCCGCTTCTGCTAATGTCATATCTGGCATCTCTCAGATAGCTAGAGATGCAGTTGCGGATCTGCAAGAAGAAAGTGAAGATGTGGTGGAAAATGAGGCGGCCCTGAACGTGAATGATCTAGGAGCCGGAGGTGATGTAGAGGAGAATGATGAGGAAGGTTTGGAAGATGATGCAGTTGAGAATGACATCATGGATGATGAGGATGAGGAAGAAGGAAATGAGAGACAGGAAGTAATGGAGCCTCAGGACGCAACTGAAGTTCCATCTGAAAAGCAAGCTCCTGAGATAGTTCATGAGAAAACTAGTGCAACAGTGGAGGGGGAGTCCTCTCAGCAGAGGCTACTAAGTACTTCTGAGAAATCTACTGAGGCTGCAAATATTCCCCCTATAGAGACTGTGCAAGTGTCCAGCTCTACAAGTGAATCTGCTAAAGAGGAAGGCCAAGGAATGCCTCAGGGTCATCCACCACGAGCTGATCTAGCTAATCTCACAGTGAATGTTGTTCAAGGTATAGTGGATGAGCTCAAAGTGTCCTTTGAGCAAGCTCAAAATAAAGTGTTAAAAAGAATTAAGAAATCTGAGAATGTAATGCTCAAGAACGTTGTGGAAATTAATCACAAACTGGATTTGATGGAAAAGAAGTTCGAAGACAAGTATACAGCAGCCGGCAAAGCTGTAACTCTTCTTATGGAAGGATTGAAAAAGAACACAGATACACTCACCGTAGTTAATCAGAATGCTCATGTAGTGGCAAATAACATCCAAAAATTTGATGCCAACATGGTGACTCTGAACGGAAATCAACAAGCCTTGATTACCGAGTTCTCCAAGACTACAAAGCACATTGATGAGTCACTGCATTCCTATGCAAACTCCATTTCCGTCGAAGCCAAAAAAGGGGAGAAAGAATATACAGCTAAGATGGCCGAGCTTCAGGAAATCATAATCAAAAAGTTTGAACAGTCAAACATATATGTTTATGACAGTTGCTGGTGGATGCTCAAACAAGTGTTAGGCACCAATATCCTTGAAAATCCTGAGGGTAATCCTGCTCCTGAGAATAATACTGCGGCTGATGAGGGAGCAAGTGCTGAAGAAGTTCCTTTAAGTGAAGCTGATGCTCAAAGGGCTGCTAGGGCCACCTCCAAAGTAAAACTGATGGCCATGTTTGACCAAGAAGCCCTAACAAAAGCTAGGGACAAGAAAAAAACTCAAGAAGGGATATCTAAGGAAACACGAGCTGAAAAGAAAATCAGATTGAAGGAGGATGAAGTGAGGAACGAAAAGTGGAGTCCGGTATCAAAGAGTATTATCTTGGACACGTTCTGGCTACAAGAAAAAGGGGAAATCAATCGGAACGACATATACAACCAGCATGAGTGGGAGCTGCACAAGACATATGAAGCTAAACGGAACATCTTCTTCTGGACCAACACTGCGGCAGATAAAGCTCCTCCTCCCAGATACTATCCAAAGCCCAAGGAGTACGTTGAGAGGCAAAGAAAGAAGTTCCTGGCTCAAAAACACAAGGATGACCTAGCCAAAGAGAAATAAACATAAGTTTATAGCTTGTCATTTTCTCAAGAGCATATTTATCTTTTCTTATTGTTGTATGAACAATTTTTGGGAATATATATATATATATATATATATATATATATATATATATATATATATATATATATATATATATATATATATATATGAATTTATGATTGACTCAAGCTTTGATCTGTTTGCTCTTATCTCTTTGTGCCGTATCTTTAAACTCTATATGCTGTGTATATTATCTAGATGGTGGTATTCATCTTAGCTAGTAGGATTTTGGCTTCTTCAAATAGGGGGAGATTGTTGGGTATTGTATCCATAACTACCTGGATTTGAGGAAGCCACCTGTCAAGATAAGATGAATTCACAATGTATTTGATGAAATCTTTCAAGTTGTGCTTGCAGTTATTCCACGATAAGTACACACCAATGTCAGGGTGCAGTAGGTCAATATACACGGGTCTGCGCGACGTAATCCCTCGTTGAGCAGATCAGTGTGTTGGCCTACGTGTACTCTCTCTATTGGAGTGTACTTATTTTCAAGTACAGGGCTATGATAATGCAAGAGCAGACAAGGTGCAAGGATGAGTCAAAGAGCAGCTCATGGGTGGAAAGACGAAAAATCGTCTAAGTATTAATCGACGAGAATCACCAAGTGATTCTCGACGATTCGGCGAGAATCACTAGTGATTCTTGCCGAATCGTCGAGAATCACTGGCTGATTCTCGCCGTCTCTATCCGGCTAAATCAGAGCGTGCAAATAAGTCAAAATCGACGAGAATCACCTTCGATTCTCGCCGATTTTGCCTTAGGCGAATTTCTGTGCACGCTGGACCGGATCAGACGTTAAGACACTGTTTTGAACCGGTTTTAGGGTTTCTTCTGGTGGGACCCACAACGGTCATATAGAAGTATTCTACTGTATAAATACTCGCGCATTTTTGAACAGTAAATAGAGAAAAGATTTGAAAAGACGAAGCCGAGCCGACCGACGTGACCTAGATCGCGAAACCTGCTTCACCGCCGTCGCCGCTCATCCCAGTTGATCGCCGACATTTGATCGTGGTTTCTTCCAGATCTCCCGGCGACAGAAGCTCAGCCAAGCATAGCGTCTCATGCGTCTAACCAGAGATCCCTTGTCTCTTGATTTGTTGATCGGGAAAACCTTCCCCTTCCGAATCGATTGAGACGATCGATCCTAGTGTGACCATTGGAAGATCTTGCTAGCTTTGCTACGAAGGTTGAATCTCCAAAGAACAGCCGCAGCACACCGTTGTCGCCGCCGATCCCGAGAACCAAGCCGCCGCACTTCTTGCCGCCGCCGGTTTCGGGGAGATTCTCTCCAAGTGAGATCTAGGGTTGTGGAGTCTTCGTTGACTTCAAGAACACGTCATCGAATGAAGAGGGACACCTTAGTCTCCAAAAGTTGTTTGTATTTTTTGTACATTCTATTTTCAATTTTGTTGTAAAGGAACGTTGGTTCCTAGTTGTAAGGGTTGGGTGCAACCCGTGTTGTGGGAGTGGTGACTCCTACGTGTGGAAGAGTTCCTTCCGTTACTGCAAGGATTGGATTTCAATCCTGTTGGTGAAGTGACCGAGTCATCCCTGGTTGGGAGATAGGTCGAAGGGGGAAAGTGGATGTACCCAAATCGGGGAACCACTATAAATTGCTTGTGTCCTTTCTGTGGTGTGTTGTTTTGTTTTCGTGTGCAGGTACGATTTTAATTCCGCAAAAATGCTACACGTCACCTATTCCCCCCCATAGGTGAAGGTAGTTGACACTAGGTGGACTTTCAACATCTGGGCCGTTGGATCTTAATTAAAGAAAACAAACGGCTCAGATCCGCCCCAAAATCCTCAAACCTGGGCCGAACACAGCCTCGCACATGGCCGTGTCCCAGGCTGTGTGCCTCGATCCAAACACGATCGTCGAGCAGAGAAGAGGACACAGGTCGAGATGCCTGTGTCAACCTGACACGCCCGTGTCGGTTTCCGACACGCCCGTGCACTATCGCCGTGTCACCAGTAACCACCACGCCAACCGACACGACTCTTGGGAACACGGGAGGTGACACGGGTATGCACACGCCCATGTCATTTGACATGCCGTGTCACGCTGCCGTATTTCCTGCCGTGTCCTTCTCTGGACACAGCCGGCTCACATAAAGAACCACACGGCCTTGGACACGCCCGTTTCCTAGGCTGTGTACCCCTATATAGGCACCAAAAATTCTATGGGACACGACCTGCTCGATTACAATTTTCGGGGCGTTACAAATCTCCCCCACTTAAAGAATTTCATCCTGAAATTATGTAAAGGTACACAAAAATTTAAATGTTACCTGAGTGGAATAACTCGGGGTATTCTTCCATCATAGTCTGCTCTCGCTCCCAAGAAAGCTCCTCACATCCGCAGTTATCCCAACAGACTTTGACCATTCGAATTTCCTTGTTGCGGAGTCGTTTAAACTCCAAGTCTTCAATGCGTATTGGCTTGACCTTCGTCTTCAACCTATAATCAAACGACACTTGATCGACCGCAACGACCTGCGAAGGCTCTTGAACTGCCTTCCGTGACACCGATACGGGGAACACATCATGTAGCCCACTCAACTCCACTGACAACTTCAAACGATACGCGGCTTCGCCAACACGCTCCAGGATTTCAAACGGTCCAAGGTATCTCGGACACAGCTTCTTCAAGCATCAAACCCGCAAAACACCCTTGAATGGCTTGATTTTCAAATATATCCAGTCGCCAACACCGAACTCCACGTTCCTATGCTTGGCGTTATAGTATTTTGCCTGCCTGTCTTGAACGATCTTCAACCGTTCCTAAAATTTACGTATCATTGAAGTGGCGTCTTCTACCGCTTGACGTCTGTATAGCTTCGATTCGCCTATCTCCAACCAAGACAACGTCGTGCGACACTTTCTCCCATATAAGGCCTCGAAAGGTGCCATTCCAATACTCGCTTGATAACTATTGTTATATGCAAACTCCATCATGTACAGGTGATCTTCCCACTACTTTCCGAAATCCAAGACGCACATGCGAATCATATCCTCCATCATCTAGTTGACCCTCTCGGTCTGACCATCCGTTTGTGGATGAAAGGCTGTGCTGAAACTCAACTTAGTTCCCAACAGACTATGCACCAGCCTCCAGTCATTCGACGTGAAACGTCCATCTCGGTCACTAACAATATTGCGGGGCACACCATACAATCGAACAATATTATCCACATAGAGTTTGGCTAACGTTTCCACCAGATCTTCCTTCTTGTTTGGAAAGAAATGCGACACCTTTGTCAATCTATCTACGACCACCCAGATGGCGTCGTTTCCCCTCTGCGACTTTGGCAAATCATGCACAAAATCCATAGAAATGTCATCGAATTTCCACTCCAGGAAAAGTAGGGACTTCAAGAAACCTCCGGGCTTCTGACACTCCGCCTTTACCAAGGCACACGTCTGGCACTTGTCCACATGATATAGTACTACATCATTCTTCATTCCTGGCCACCAGAACAACTTATTCATGTCCCTATACATCTTCGTGCTCCCCGGGTGGATTGAGTACTTGGTATGATGAGCCTCGTACATCAACTCCTCCTGAAGATTATCCTCACTAGGAATGCATAGGCATCCGTCCCTCTTTAGCAGTCCATCCTCAACAACAAATTGGGAATTTGAACCCATCCAAAGATTCATCTAAGATCTGCTTCATGCTACTATCCTGAACCAAAGCCCGCCTTACTCTATCAGATAGGTCATACTGCACCTCTGTCCAAAATAATTTCTCCTCGGCACTAGACTGCTTGTCGACGCAAGTTATCTCTAATGCCTCCAAATCACGGACCAATCTCTCATCATGTACCGGCAACCAGTTGGCCTGCGCAGGAGCACTGCGACTCAACGCATCTGCCACTGCATTTCCTTTCCCAGGCACATAATGTATCTCGAAGGTGTAGTCCCCCAGGAACTCCATCCACCTCCGCTGCCTCATGTTTAGGTCCTTCTGGTCCAATAGGTACTTCAGGCTCTTATGATCGGTGTAGATATCGACCTTCACACCATACAGATAGTGCCTCCACAGCTTTAGAGAAAATATCATGGCCGCTAACTCTAAGTCATGGAACGGATAATTCCGCTCATTGAACTTTAATTGTCGTGAACCATAGGCTATCACGTTCCCATGCTGTAGCAGAACACGGCCCAAACCACTTCCTGAAGCATCACTATAGATTTCGAATCCTTCAGTCCCTCTCGACGAACATAAAATAGGCGCCCTGGTCAACCGCCTCTTCAATTCTTCAAAAGCCTGCTCGCACTCTAGTGACCACACAAACTTTTGATCCTTCCTTTTCAACGTCGTAAGTGGTAGCGCTATCCGCGAGAAGTTCTCTATGAAGTGCCTGTAGTAGCAGGAAAGCCACAGAAAGCTCCAGACTTCTTCCACTGTAGTCAATACAGGCCACTCCCGTATCGCCACTATCTTCACCGGATCCACCGCTATCCCTTCTCCACTAACAACATGACCAAGGAACGCTATCGAGGTTAAACAAAACTCACACTTGGAGAACTTACCATACAACTGATTTCTTCTAAAGTCTCCAACACCATATGCAGATGCTTGTAGTGATCTTCCTCACACTGCGAGTATACCAAGATATCGTCAATAAATACTATCATGAAATGGTCCAGGTACTCTCTGAACGTCCTGTTCATCAGATCCATAAATACGGATGGCGCATTAGTCAACCTAAATGGCATGACCGTGAAATCGTAATGCCCAAACCGTGAGCTGAACGCTGTCTTTGGGATGTCGCTTTCCCTTATCCTCAGCTGTTAGTAACCAGATTTCAGATCTAATTTCGAATATACTGTAGACCCAACCAACTTATCAAATAGATCGTCAATTCTTGGGATCAGATACTTATTCTTCTCCGTAAGCTTGTTCAACTCCCGATAGTCAATACAGAGTCGCAAGCTCCCATCCTTCTTCTTAACGAAGAGGACCGGTGTGCTCCAAGGCGACGAACTTGGACGCACATACCCTTGCTCCAACAACTCTTGCAGCAGCAGCTTCAGCTCTGCCATCTATCTTGGCGCTATCCGATATGGAGAGCATGACACCGGTTTGGCACCCGGCACCAGCTCAATATTAAAATCAATCTCCCGCTGAGGAGGGGCTCCAGGGAGATCATCCAAAAACACATCAGGATATTCAGACACAATTGGAATACTGCTCAAACTTCGCTTAGGCATTGAAGTCTGCACTAATGTGACAAACAGCTCTGCCCCAGACCAAACTGCCTTGATCACCTGAAGGGCCGACATCAAAAACTTACCCGACCACTTCATGCCCGCGAACGTAGTCTCCTGTTCAGGGTTCGGCCCCAACTTAACTTCTTTTCAATTGCAATCAATATATGCTCGCTGCTCCGAGAGCCAGTCCATACCAAAGTTTACGTCGTACTCTGCTAACGGCAATACCGACGCTTGCAAGTCAAACTCCTGATCCCCAATCTGAATTTTAACCACACAGACTCTATCCACGCGTATTGAGGACCAATTAGGTAACAACACATCCAACTTGTCTTTAGCCATCGAGGAAGGGACTCCGATGCGTGATATGAATCGTTCAGACAAGAAGGAATGCAAAGCTTCCGTATCAAACAGGGCTCTCACCGGACAATCGAAGATCAACACAAAGCCTAGCACCGACATATATAAGCGAACATATACAAGGGTAACAACTACATAAAGTTAAACTACTATAATTTAACTTATACCTGTCACTACGTCAGATTGTTTTATGGCCTCCTGCAGACCAAGATTATATACTTTAGGCTGAGCTGGAGCATGGTGGGATGCGGTTCACTCCACCGCCTTCCCTTTCTCTTTGTAGGTTGCACCAGGCTTCCTCTCGGACTTTGCATGTCCGCTCCAATAGTTACGAGCAAAATGCCCCACCTTTCCACAGTTGTAGCAAGCTCCTGGGACTCGACTTGTGGTTGCCCCCACCGCACCAAACGAAGGGGCTGAGCTCCAAGTCTTCAGCTTCTTGTTCCATCTGCGGAAACCCGACTTTGAATTCGACACTTTGAACTCTGACTTCTTTTCCCCTGGGTCCTTCTTCTCTTGCACTTTCTTCACGACCTTTTCCAACGACCGGGCCGAATTGACCAAGGCTAGGAAGCCCTGCGCCTTAGGCCCAGCGAGGAGAAGTTGTAGGTTGCCACGTAGACCCTCATAAAATCGGTTGGTCTTCTGCTCCTCTTCCGTAAACATAACACCAGCATAACGACCCAACTGCGTAAACTCGTGGAGATACTCATCCATGCTTCTGCCTCCCTGAGTCAGACCAAGGTACTGATTCTCCATCTCCAACTTTTGAGCAGAGGGTAGATATCTGGTCAAGAACAACCTTGATAATTCCTCCATAGGCACATCTGCAAGTTGCCTTCCCACTAAGATGTGAACCTCCAACTGGTCCCACCACAGCCTCGCCTCCCTAGCCAAAAGGAAGGTCACTATGGTGGTCTTCTGCCACTCAAGAGTTTCTGTGGCCATCAAAACCGTCTTTATCATAGAGAGCCAATCCTCAGCTTGAGTTGGCGTTCCAACCCCGTCAAACCTCGGAGGATTAAAACTCATCACATGCTTGAGCTGCTTCTCTGTAGCTCTCCTTGGTGCTACCTGATCAACTGTCGTGCGCTATACCACTCCCGACTCTGTCGCCCAAATCGGTTCTTGCTCAATAGTAGGTGGTACATAGTGCATTTACCCTGCAGGTTGGGCATTTATCATAGCAAAGACTGCTTCAGCAACCAATCTGATGGTTTCCGCTGAAGGAGGTGTTGTAGGCACGTCCCTCGGTGTACTATTTTCCGCCGATTACGGGCGTTCTGATTGCCCAGCACCGCTCCTAGCCACCTATAATAGCAAAGACCCTTGATTAGACGACAAACAAATTGTTAAAAACAATCATTGGAACACTCAGATTCCACAAAACAAGTGCATTTTTTCATTCCTAAGTGGACATTCATGGGTTCTTTTTTATGTTATAACGATGATGCAAACATGTGCTCACTACCCCTTAAAAGAATTCATCCACGAATTCATTTAAGTTGACCGGAACCAAAAGTCTGATACCAAATTATAACACCCCCATCCGTCGTATGACATATAACAGAAGGTCCAGCTAGAACCCGATGCCATAGACCACGGACAGTCGGAAGGGTTACATAAGAATACCAAAACAATACAACTATTACTACTGGCCCTACACAGAGCATTCTAGCGGAAGCTTTTAAATAGTTATAAAGAACCCATAATTGAAATATCAACTATCATGAATGTCCACAACTACCATAGGAATGAAATAACAAATACACTGAAAGTACTTAGCCTTATGGCCTTACAAGAGTTTCACTTAACAAAATAGTGTCTTACATACATCGGCTCGCAGGCCGGCCACACATGACAAAAATGAAATACAACTATTCGCTTTGGCCTTCGAGGGCCTGCTCAGCAATATGGGCTTCAGCCCGCTATTTGGTACTCAGCTCGGCAACACCTGTAAGCAACATTCCACCGCACGGTGGTAAACAAAGTAACGATCAGCCAAAGCCGACCAAATTATAACGACCCCACCCCTTACTCGGGACGGCGGTGCTCCTTCCCTGCATTTCATTAGCCCAGTTAAACAATAGAAGTGCGAATACACTATGCTACAGGTGTAGGCTCTCGCGGCCCAAACACCCCGTACACTCAGGGCACATTATCGGTGAATCCAGTCAATTCTGTAGCTTCACCACCATCCCCATGATGGCAACAACGTGAGCATTATAGCCTTTCTGACCAACGTCTAAGGCTCCCGACTATGCCAACGGCCAGTCTCTCTATGGGTCTCTCGCAACGAACCACATAGCCCGGGTCCGATTCCACTTGCTCGTTGCTCACACCACATAGTCACCTTAAGACGTACGCACGAGCCAAGCTTCTCTCAGATCCCACCACAATTCCAAACATCACATAACCCAGTTATGTACAAGGCTGGCTCCCCGACCTCCAAATTAGCAGAATTACGTTTCCGCTCAGTTTTTCGGGTGCGCCTTGGAGTTAATCCCCAAGGATCCCTGCTGCAATCTACCGTGTAGAAACCCAAAAACACAAAACACGGAGTCTTCTCCGGCAAACCATACAAAATGCAACATCACCGATCCAGACCAACATGTCCGGGTAGGCTTCACACACAATGCCTATGTCCATACTTCGCTTCCGAACTCTGTATGCAACACAAGGGGGACTATTCCTGTCAACCCCAAAGAACATCTCACACTCACCGCACACTCACGGGAGTGGGTTTCCCTATGCAAAAGAAGGAGAGCTTCCCATGCTCAAGTAGAGAATCGTTACCCTTATAGTACGCTTTTGCGCCATGGAAAAACTATACGGATAGAAGGCTTCGCAATGGAATTTCCCCCGCGGATCCTCTCTCGGTTCTCAAAACGGTGCTCCAATGTTCCGCTGACGGCCGAAATCCTCCCTTTCCTTCCTCCTCTCTCCAACTCCTTAGAAATAGAATGGTAAAGAGAAAATGAGGAGTTAAACCTACATTCCTGACCTTATCAGAGCAGGAACACATCTGGGTCATTGGATCTTAATTAAAGAAAACGAACGGCTAACATCCTCCCAAAAATCCTCAAAACTGGGCCGAACACGGCCTCGCACTCGGCCGTGTCCCAGGCCGTGTGCCTCGATCCAGACATGATCGTCGAGCAGAGAAGAGGACATGGGTCGAGACACGCCCACGTCTCAACCTGACACGCCCATGTCGGATTCCGACATGCCCATGCACTAGGGTCGTGTCCCTAGTAACCGCCACTCCAACTGACACGACTCTTGGGAACACGGGTGGTGACACGGGTATGCACACGCATGTGTCATTTGACACGCCTGTGTCATTTGACACGCCTGTGTCACGCTGCAGTGTTTCCTGCCGTGTCCTTCTCTGGACACATCCGGCCAACACAAAGAACCACACGACCTTGGACATGCCCGTGTCCTAGGCCGTGTACCCCTATACAGGCACCAAAAATTCTCTTGGACACGACCAGCTCGATTATGATTTTCGGGGCATTACGCATCACACATCCAAAATCTTTTAATAAGCTCTTTAGTATACTTAGATTGGGAGATGAAGATACCATCAGATGATTGTTTCACTTGGAGACCAAGGAAATATGAAAGTTCACCCATGCTACTCATCTCAAACTTTGAATGCATAAGGTTATAAAACCTTTTGCATAGTTTGGGATCAGTTGAGCCAAATATGATATCATCTACATAAATTTTGTACTAATAGAATTTTATCTTTATGATGATTAATGAAAAGACTCATATCTACAATGCCCCTATAAAATTTATTCTCTAATAAGAAGCTAGCTAGGGTCTCATACCAAGCTCTTGGAGCTTGCTATAAACCATAGAGAGCTTTATGCAATCTAAAGACATGAGAGGGATGTGTTGGAGAGATAAAACATGGAGGATGTTCAACATAAACCTCTTCTTTGAGATCTCTATTTAGAAAAGCACTCTTGATATCAATCTGGTAAACTTTGAACTTCTTGAAAGCAACATATGCAAGGAAAATTCTTATGGCCTCAAGTCTTGCAACAGGAGCAAATATTTGATCATAATCAATGCCTTCTTCCTGCCTATAGCCTTGAGCTACTAGCCTTGTCTTGTACTTCATGATGTTGCCTTCAGCATCCAACTTATTTCCGAATACCCATTTGGTTCTAATGATAGGATAGTCTTTGGGTCTAGGAACCAATTCCCAAACTCTACATCTCTCAAATTGGTTGAGCTCCTCTTGCATTGCAATGATCCAGTGGGGATCTTATTCTGCATCTTTAATGGATTGGGGCTCAAGTTGAGAGAGGAAACAAGCAAACATCAAGTCAGGGTTGAGTTGATGCCTTGTTTGCACACCAGTTGAAATTTCTCCAATCACTTGATATCTAAGATGATCTCTAAGTGTGACAAAATCAGTGGGAGGAGCTGGTTGGGCAACAGCTTGGGGGCTAAATTCCTCTTGTGGAATTTCATTAGCTGTTGGAAAAGTTTTAGTCACTTCTATGCTTTCTTCTTCACTTTCTTCTTCAAATTGTGGAGAAGGATGTATTGGAACCTCTTGGGTGAGGCTTAGTTCATGCAATCTCTCACACAAGTGAGGTACCAGCAAAGTGCTATTGGTAGAAATATTTTTCTCCTTATAAGACATGTTAGCCTCATCAAAAGTCACATATATAGATTCCTCAATTTTTAAAGAAGATTTATTAAATACCCTATAAGTTTTGCTGACTTGGGAATATCCTAAAAAAATTCTCTCTTCAGCCTTAGCTTCAAACTTTCTAATATATTTCTTGTTATTATTATGAATATAACATATGCAACCAAATACTTTAAAATAGGTGATTTTAGGTTTCTTCCCTTTAAGCAATTCATAGGGAGTCTTATTATTAAGTTTATGTAGTAGACTCCTGTTCAGTACGTAGTTTGATGTGCTTACATCCTCTGCCCAAACTGATAGGGGCATGTAAGTATCTGCAAGTAATGTGCCTGCAGCTTCAATTAAGGTTCTATTCTTCCTTTCAGCTACCCCATTTTGTTGAGGAGTTCTAGGAGCTGAGAAGCAATGTCTGATACCTTCCTTCTCACATAACTAATGCATAAGAAGAGACTTAAACTTAGTACCATGATCACTTCTGATCAATGCAACTAGAGTAGAGTACTTAATCTGTATGGTCCTGACAAAATCTGTAAGAACCTTGAATGTATCTGAGTTAGATCTCAGAAAGAACACCCAAGTGAACCTTGAGAAGTCATCTACAATAACTAGAGTATAAGATTTCCCTCATAGGCTTTGTACAACAATAGGTCCAAAAAGGTTCATGTGTAGCGAGTACAAGATCCTAGGTGAATCACTCTTATTAACTGATTTAAAACTAGATTTAGTTTACTTTCCTAGTTGAAAAGCCCTGCAGAGGCTTCCTGTAACGTCCCGAATCGCTCTAGCCCCCTAGTGTGTGTGTTTTGAGTCAGGAGGGTTGACTTGAGTCCTGAGAGTGCAGGGAATTGGACTGCACATGTGGAGAAGTGGAGAATCAGTGTAAAAAGGAAGTGACACGGTAGGGACACGGCCGTGTGCCTACCCGTGTGCGTCGAGTTGAGCTCGACGACCCGTGTCGAGATCGTCGAGCTGTGTCGACACCAAGGGACACGGGTAGTGACACGGCAGTGTCCCTACCCGTGTGCGTCGAGTTGAGCTCGACGAGAAGTGTCGAGATGCAACCCGAGAAGTACACGGCCAATGACACGGCCAGGCACACGGCCGTGTCATGTGAACACGGGTTGGGACACGGGCGTGTCCCTACCCGTGTCAAACATTGAATCGACATGGAAACCGCCACGGCCGTTTCGCGGAAGCGGGACACGGGTATGGACACGGCCGTGTCCCTACCCGTGTCCAATTTTATTTATATAGGGGACAGAAAACCCTAGCCGTTTTCATGCTCTTTTCATCCCCTATTTCCAGTGAGAACTCCTGTGAGAGGGAAAACTGCAGGAGCAAGTCCTACCGAAGGAGATCCGCCATCGCCGTGAAAGAGGAGATGCCGCCGAGGAGAACTACGCGATCCATGGCGAGAAATGGTGGTACCGCTGGAGCCGATGTGAGTTTCCTACCCTCTCCCTTGGTGCTAGATCTATAGTATTTTCCTAGGCGAGACATCGACTCAAGAGAGTCTTGATGGTGAGGAGGAGTTTTCTAGGAAAGGTCATGCTAAGACTTGTGTCTTAGGTTTTAGATCTCTTCAACCACGCCCCTTTTTCAATGGATGATAAGGGATGGTTTCGTGAAGGGTTTTGGCCTCTTGAGGGTGAATAAGGGAGGAGGTTTTCTGGAATGATTTTTGGAAGATCGCCTTGAGGAGGAAGATGAACCGATGTCGTTCATTCCTCCTTAAGATGCGTGCAGAATCTGTATTCTGCGCGCAGCGAACTTCGTGACCATTTTTAAGTGTATTATGGTCAGATCTGGGCTTTTGACTAAACACGAGAGTTGAAGCCCTAGAAAATACCTTTCCAACGAGTGGTTGCACGACTTCTAGCGAAGTCTGTAGCCACGGGAAAATCCAAACGAAAATGGTGTTTAATAAATCCTGCATGCAGAAACTGTGTTCTGTACGCAGCGGACTTCAAGTCCGATTTCAAATAGGATAATGTTAAATCTGGGTTGAGCTCTGAATATGAAAGATGTAGTCCATGGAAATACCTTTCCATCGAGGGGTTACACGACTTCACCGGATTCCTGTAGCCTCGGGAATCTCCGGTCGAAGTTGCTGACCAGATTCAACCTGCGCCTAAATTCTGGGCTTAATGGAAAAATGGATTTTGTTTCGGTGAAATTATTAATGCAAGATACTTGCCTTGGACGAACCCTTATGATTAATCATTTGTTGTGTGATTGAAGTATCTTATTAATCATATTTCATATTACCAAATTGTGAAACAAACTTGTTTAAAAGAATTGAACTGGTAGGAATTGGAAGATTGAATATGGTACACTTCATGTTTAAGTTATGATATTACTAAAAAGGATGATGTGATAGATCTTATATGCGCATTACGTTATTTTACATTGTCATCATTTGGGAAGTCATATAGATGAATAGACCATGGCCATGGATATGTTTGACTAATGAAATGAGTCTAGTGGACCAATACTTAGAGCGTTGTCTCCCTACGGGTAGTATTGTGTAAGTTCGTAAGTGCGGTGTTGACCGCCACTTGTTTGGTTGTGTTGAGATAAGGTGCGGATGGATGGTTGGGTTGTGCCCTCGTGTTTACTTCCGAGGCCCCTTCCATGTTGTGTTGATATGGTGTTTGCATGTGGTGTGAGTCGACACACGGTGTCGTAATCCCGGGTTAAGGATAGTGTGGCAGGTCTACGGGCTCGCCAGTCGTCACACCGACGGGAGTTGGCAGTTAGACTTGGTCGGTTTGGGCTGTGTCCTCGGTGTTCACTTCCCGAGGCCCCTCCGACCATGTGAACGGTTGGGCTGTGTCCTCGTGCTTTCTTCCGAGGCCCCTTCCGGGTCACGCAAGGCCAGTTCGGGCTGTGTTCTTGGTGCACATCTACCCAAGACCCCGCTGGGCCATAGTACGCATGGGCTCCGCTGTTGTGTTCTTAGCGTTGAGGCGTACGGAGGCCTAGGTGAAGTAGTGTGATACCCGCCTAGTAGTAGAAGTGCCCGTTCTACTGTCACCGCCTGGCCACGGCGGCTGATGCCTGAGAGGTTAGCTACCTGCTCGAAAAGTGGGAACTACAGTCTGTGTCGACATAGCAATTGCATGGGTGTGCATGGGTGAGTCATTGCATAGCATTCATAGCATTTCATTGCACAACAAGATCCTCATCGTATAAGTTTGTATGGGCACTCTTATACGATGAGTTACTTTATGTAACCCGATCCTTAACTTATAAGTTTGTATGGGCATTCTTATAAGTTAAGTTACTTTCCTACTGTAGTTTTCTCACACTTGTTATTATACCTTGATAGCTTTTGTAGAACTGCTAGTTATACATTGATACTCATGTACCTTGTCACCTGATTGTACTTTTATACTTACTGCTATATATTATACCCTTGTTTCTCTTTCTCCGCCCGGTGCCGAGGAGTCGCCGGGGGAGCGGATGTGAAACCACTTAGTCGTTTCGACTAACGGTTGCTACGTCTTCCTTTTTAGGAGGTCACGCCACAGGTAGAGCAGCCGCAGACTACGCAGCAGGACAGCCAGGCCAGGACGACAGGGCCTGATGTGACGGTGCCGTCGATACCGTCTGTTACTGATGTTAGTTTTGATTACTCTGATGTAGCCCGTTTGGGGCAATGTTTAGCTGTACTCTGATATATAGTAGAAGCATGTTTTAGCTTCTCTTTATTGATGTATTTGGACTTTATATAACTTAATGTGGATTTGACTTCTGTTTGGTTTACTTATTTGGTTGGGTTGGCATGTACATTGATATGGTTGTAGCCGGCGGGATAGGCGTCTTGTGGTACAGGTTAGCCCGTGTGCTAATGCTACCGCAAGGCGGCTGTTCCGGGCATAAGACTCCCCCTTCGTGCCGTGTTTTGGGATCCGGGAGGGGGGGGTCTTACAAATGGTATCAGTTTGCCACGATCCTCAACTAAGAAGTCATTCAACAATGGTGCCACCCCCGTTTGGTTAGTCAGTTTGGGGACAAACTGACTTAGCGGAAGCAGTGGTGTGCCCATATGTAATTCACATTAAGTTTGTCCAACTTTGACCTTAAGTTTAGCCAACCTGACCACAAATTTGTCGTGTATGTGTAGGTTCCACTGCATGTTGAGCCGATGGGGGGTACTCCTACCCCTCCCATACCCACGCAGTTCCAACAGTCTGAGTTGGGGCAAACGCTTACCGCCATTCTTGATGCTTTTAAGGCACAGCAGGCTCCGGTGCAACAACAAGCTCCGAGCTCCAACTGGCTGAGCACCTTCCGGGCTCTCTCCCCTCCCGTCTACCTTGGGACGGAGTCAGCCATACGTACAGAGGAATGGCTAGACACGATAGAAGAGTTGCTGGCTGGTATCCGTTGCCCGGCCAACATGGCCGTGACATTGGCAGTGTCCGTCTTGGACTTACATGCGAAGAGGTGGTGGAAGTCCCTCATGGGCTCTACCTTCCAAGGCCGGATCTACACAGAGATAAGTTGGAGTGAATTCTCGGGTGTTTTCTTGGAGCACTTTATCCCTACATCGGCCCGAGATGAGCTTGAGCAGAGGTTCCTTCTATTAAAGCAGGGATCAAAGTCGGTTACAGAATACCAGCGGGAATTCCAGCATCTCGCAAGGTTTGCGGACTCTTATGAGTTGGATGACAGAGGTTATGCCAAGCGCTTCTATAAAGGGCTGCGAGATCCCCTAAGGCAGTCCCTTTTGTTTATAGCGGATGGTAGCTTGGCGGAGATCATTGATATGGCGAAAAGATTGGAGGCAGACCACATGGGATGTAGCAAGAGGCCTGCGGAGGACGTGATGGAAGCCGGCCCAAGTAATAGAAGGAGACGGGACTTCAGAGGAGGAAGAGGTTATCAAAGAGGTGGAGGCGTGTCCACCGAAACTATAGGGTGGAGCATCCAGTTCCGCAGCCGCCTGCGTTGCCTCCACCCCCACAGCATCAGCGATTCCAACAACCGAAGGGCGGCGTGGTCTGGTGTGCTTCGAATGCAACCAGCCGGGCCACATCCGGCGTTTTTGCCCGCAACTATATGGGAACGCCCCTCCTGCTCTCCCTCCTGCTCTCCCTCCTGCTCTCCCTCCAGCGGCTCCACGAGGGCGAGGATATATGCGCGGTCGAGGACGAGGACCGCCAAGAGGAAATCCCGGACCAGCCCGAGATCAGGTGTACGCGCTTGACATGGCGCAGGAACGGAACCCACAAGATGTGATTGCAGGCACCGTGATTATTGGCGGGAAGACAGCCTATGCGCTGTTCGATACCGGTGCCTCGCACTCCTTTGTGTCCGAGGATTTCATAAAAGACTTGGGGGGTGTACAGTACTTCACCGGCATAGCCCGACGTGTACGCCTTCCGGACGGCTCGGAGATGATCGCGACCGCCAAGTGCGAGTTGGAGTTATTTATTGATGGGAAGGCCTTTGATACGCCGGCCACGGTTCTGAGGATGCCGGAGTTTGACATCATTTTGGGCATGGCATGGCTGGACTGGCACTTCGCGAGGATCGACTGCGCGGAGAAGCGGATCTATTTGAGGCATGGAGACTCTGACGTCATCTTCCAAGGTATTGGCTTCGCGCCACGTATGATATTATCTTCTATTCAGGCTGTAAAGGCTCACATGAAGGGGGATGAGGTCTTCATGATCTGGTTCGAGTTGAAGGAAGCAGCGTTGGAATTAAAGGATGTACGGGTAGTGCGGGATTTTCCTGAGGTATTTCCCGAGAAGCTACCAGGATTACCCCCGCATAGAGAGGTTGACTTCCAGATCAATCTAGTACCAGGTGCCAAGCCCGTGTCCAAGGCTCCGTACAGAATGGCTCCGAAAGAACTCGCGGAGTTTAGAGTTCAATTGCAAGAACTGGTGGATTCAGGGTTCGTTCGCCCCAGTTCATCACCATGGGGAGCCCCTGTGCTGTTCGTAAAGAAGAAGGATGGAACCCTGCGATTGTGCATAGATTATCGGGAACTCAATCGTTGACGGTACGGAACACTTACCCACTACCTCGGATCGATGAGTTGTTCGATCAACTGGTGGGAGCCCATTGGTTTTCTAAATTGGATTTGCGCTCCGGATACTATCAGTTGAGGATACAAGAAGGGGACATCCAGAAAACAGCCTTCAGTTCGAGATATGGTTTGTATGAGTTCACAGTGATGCCGTTTGGGCTCACAAATGCCCCTTCGGCCTTCATGAGTTTGATGAACAAGGTGTTTGAACCATATTTGGACATCTTCGTCATTGTTTTCATCGACGACATCTTGGTCTACTCAAAGACGGAGGAGGAGCATGTCGAGCACCTGACCTTGGTTTTGAAGAAATTGAAGGAACATGCCTTGTATGCCAAGTTTAGCAAGTGTGAATTCTGGCTTAAGGAGGTAGCCTTCTTGGGGCATGTGATCAGTGGAGCAGGATTAGCGGTGGATCCAGCGAAGGTGCGAGCCGTGAAGGAGTGGTCGCCCTTGAAGTCGGCGGCTGATGTACGAAGCTTTCTTGGACTTGCTGGGTACTACCGCAAGTTCGTGAAAGGATTCTCCAAGATTGCCCTTCCTCTTACCTCCTTGACGAAGAAGGGAGTGCCATTTGAGTGGACACCTCAATGTGAAGCGGCATTTCAAGAGCTGAAGGATAGGCTTACCTCCGCCCCCATCCTTGCACTTCCGTCGGGGAAGGAAGGATTTCAAGTTTACACGGACGCTTCATATCAAGGGATGGGAGCGGTATTGATGCAGCATGGGCACGTGATCGCATATGCTTCAAGGCAGTTAAAGAAACATGAAATTAATTACCCGGTTCATGATTTGGAGTTGGGAGCAGTGGTGTTCGCTTTGAAAGTCTGGAGGCATTATTTATATGGCGTGCACTGCGAGATCTTTTCCGATCACAAAAACTTGAAGTATGTTCACACTCAGAAGGAGTTGAACCTGAGGCAACGACGGTGGTTGGAATTTCTATGCGACTACGAGTTCACCATGAACTACCACCCCGGGAAAGCGAACTCGGTAGCCGATGCCTTGAGTAGAAAAGTGCCAGGCTCTAGCCCAGAGTCTCGGCTGATGAGCATGGAGTTGGCTCGGATGATCGAGGAGATGGAAATTACTCTAGTATACAAGGATCCTTCGGCAGAGTATGCGGAGTATTTGGCCAACATGAGCATAGTTTGTGATATCCGAGACCGGATTCGGGTAGAGCAAGGAATGGATGCGGCCTTGGCCCCGGCAATCAAGGCAATTGAAGATGGGACCACCGATGAGTACATACTCAAAGACGGCCTCATTTATTTTCGTGGCCGACTCTATATTCCCAAGGGCGGCAAAATTCGGGAGGATATCTTGAGAGAGGCACATTCCTCTCAATATTCAGTGCACCCTGGTATTGCTAAGATGTACGCCGGATTGCGAAAGACCATGTGTTGGCCGGGAATGAAGAAGGATGTTCGGTACTATGTTACACATTGCGAAGCTTGCCAGAGAGTGAAGGCTGAATGCAGGAGTCCCGGTGGTTTGTTGCAGTCATTGCCCATCCCCGAATGGAAGTTCGAGGATATCTCCATGGACTTTGTCCATGGGCTACCTCGCTCACGCTCCGGGAATGATTCAGTATGGGTTATTGTGGATCGACTGACAAAGGTGGCCCGGTTCATTCCAATGAAGAAGGAAGCACACGTGGATGTTTTGGTACGCCTTTTTGTGGAGCAATTTGTACGGTATCATGGCGTGCCCAAGACAATTGTTTCAGATCGGGATGGACGGTTTACATCCAATGAGTGGAAGGCGGTACAGGCGTATTTGGGCTCACGCCTAACCTTTAGTACCGCATTTCATCCACAGACGGACGGGCAGTCAGAGCGGACCATCAGAACACTGGAGGATTTATTGAGGTTATGTGTGTTGGACAGAGGAGAGCCATGGGAAAGGCTCTTGCCACTAGTGGAATTCTCCTATAATAATAGCCATCAGGCAAGCATCGGCATGGCGCCCCATGAAGCCCTTTACGGAAGAAGGTGCAGGACTCCCTTGTCTTGGGTGCAAGATGAAGATCCGAAGGCATTGGGGAACGAATATATAGATGATACTGATGCGGCGGTCAGATTGATACGGGATCGCATGTTGGAGGCTCAAAGTCGACAGGCGAAATATTATAATAAAAAGCATCGGATGGTGGAGTTCCAGGTGGGAGAAAAGGTGTTCCTCAAGATTCGGCCGATGCATGGAGTGTCGCGGGTGCGTGGAGTGAAAAAGCTCAGCCCAAGGTATGTTGGGCCTTATACTATATTGGAAAGGATTGGCCCGTTGGCCTATCGGTTGGAGTTACCACCAGAACTAGAAAATCTCCACGACGTGTTCCATGTGTCGTCGCTTCGAAAAGCACTGTTGCGGCCCGACCAGTATATTCCCACTACTGATGGTGCAGTGGCATCAGATAGGTCTGTGCGACTCGAGCCGGTGCGGATTGTTGACAGCGAGACAAGGACTTTGCGCCGCAAAAGTGTTCCCTTAGTGAAGGTGCAATGGATGAATCATGGGAAGGAGGAGTACACTTGGGAGCCAATGGATTTAATGCGGCAACGCTACCCGGAGTTGTTTGCTCAAGGTAATTTTATTTAAAAGCATATGTTAAATTTCCTGTTATACACTTCTCCCCACAACCTAAGCCTGATTTCGGGGACGAAATCTTTTATTTTGTTTATAGGATTTGTAACGTCCCGAATCGCTCTAGCCCCCTAGTGTGTGTGTTTTGAGTCAGGAGGGTTGACTTGAGTCCTGAGAGTGCAGGGAATTGGACTGCACATGTGGAGAAGTGGAGAATCAGTGTAAAAAGGAAGTGACACGGGTAGGGACACGGCCGTGTGCCTACCCGTGTGCGTCGAGTTGAGCTCGACGACCCGTGTCGAGATCGTCGAGCTGTGTCGACACCAAGGGACACGGGTAGTGACACGGCAGTGTCCCTACCCGTGTGCGTCGAGTTGAGCTCGACGAGAAGTGTCGAGATGCAACCCGAGAAGTACACGGCCAATGACACGGCCAGGCACACGGCCGTGTCATGTGAACACGGGTTGGGACACGGGCGTGTCCCTACCCGTGTCAAACATTGAATCGACATGGAAACCGCCACGGCCGTTTCGCGGAAGCGGGACACGGGTATGGACACGGCCGTGTCCCTACCCGTGTCCAATTTTATTTATATAGGGGACAGAAAACCCTAGCCGTTTTCATGCTCTTTTCATCCCCTATTTCCAGTGAGAACTCCTGTGAGAGGGAAAACTGCAGGAGCAAGTCCTACCGAAGGAGATCCGCCATCGCCGTGAAAGAGGAGATGCCGCCGAGGAGAACTACGCGATCCATGGCGAGAAATGGTGGTACCGCTGGAGCCGATGTGAGTTTCCTACCCTCTCCCTTGGTGCTAGATCTATAGTATTTTCCTAGGCGAGACATCGACTCAAGAGAGTCTTGATGGTGAGGAGGAGTTTTCTAGGAAAGGTCATGCTAAGACTTGTGTCTTAGGTTTTAGATCTCTTCAACCACGCCCCTTTTTCAATGGATGATAAGGGATGGTTTCGTGAAGGGTTTTGGCCTCTTGAGGGTGAATAAGGGAGGAGGTTTTCTGGAATGATTTTTGGAAGATCGCCTTGAGGAGGAAGATGAACCGATGTCGTTCATTCCTCCTTAAGATGCGTGCAGAATCTGTATTCTGCGCGCAGCGAACTTCGTGACCATTTTTAAGTGTATTATGGTCAGATCTGGGCTTTTGACTAAACACGAGAGTTGAAGCCCTAGAAAATACCTTTCCAACGAGTGGTTGCACGACTTCTAGCGAAGTCTGTAGCCACGGGAAAATCCAAACGAAAATGGTGTTTAATAAATCCTGCATGCAGAAACTGTGTTCTGTACGCAGCGGACTTCAAGTCCGATTTCAAATAGGATAATGTTAAATCTGGGTTGAGCTCTGAATATGAAAGATGTAGTCCATGGAAATACCTTTCCATCGAGGGGTTACACGACTTCACCGGATTCCTGTAGCCTCGGGAATCTCCGGTCGAAGTTGCTGACCAGATTCAACCTGCGCCTAAATTCTGGGCTTAATGGAAAAATGGATTTTGTTTCGGTGAAATTATTAATGCAAGATACTTGCCTTGGACGAACCCTTATGATTAATCATTTGTTGTGTGATTGAAGTATCTTATTAATCATATTTCATATTACCAAATTGTGAAACAAACTTGTTTAAAAGAATTGAACTGGTAGGAATTGGAAGATTGAATATGGTACACTTCATGTTTAAGTTATGATATTACTAAAAAGGATGATGTGATAGATCTTATATGCGCATTACGTTATTTTACATTGTCATCATTTGGGAAGTCATATAGATGAATAGACCATGGCCATGGATATGTTTGACTAATGAAATGAGTCTAGTGGACCAATACTTAGAGCGTTGTCTCCCTACGGGTAGTATTGTGTAAGTTCGTAAGTGCGGTGTTGACCGCCACTTGTTTTGGTTGTGTTGAGATAAGGTGCGGATGGATGGTTGGGTTGTGCCCTCGTGTTTACTTCCGAGGCCCCTTCCATGTTGTGTTGATATGGTGTTTGCATGTGGTGTGAGTCGACACACGGTGTCGTAATCCCGGGTTAAGGATAGTGTGGCAGGTCTACGGGCTCGCCAGTCGTCACACCGACGGGAGTTGGCAGTTAGACTTGGTCGGTTTGGGCTGTGTCCTCGGTGTTCACTTCCCGAGGCCCCTCCGACCATGTGAACGGTTGGGCTGTGTCCTCGTGCTTTCTTCCGAGGCCCCTTCCGGGTCACGCAAGGCCAGTTCGGGCTGTGTTCTTGGTGCACATCTACCCAAGACCCCGCTGGGCCATAGTACGCATGGGCTCCGCTGTTGTGTTCTTAGCGTTGAGGCGTACGGAGGCCTAGGTGAAGTAGTGTGATACCCGCCTAGTAGTAGAAGTGCCCGTTCTACTGTCACCGCCTGGCCACGGCGGCTGATGCCTGAGAGGTTAGCTACCTGCTCGAAAAGTGGGAACTACAGTCTGTGTCGACATAGCAATTGCATGGGTGTGCATGGGTGAGTCATTGCATAGCATTCATAGCATTTCATTGCACAACAAGATCCTCATCGTATAAGTTTGTATGGGCACTCTTATACGATGAGTTACTTTATGTAACCCGATCCTTAACTTATAAGTTTGTATGGGCATTCTTATAAGTTAAGTTACTTTCCTACTGTAGTTTTCTCACACTTGTTATTATACCTTGATAGCTTTTATAGAACTGCTAGTTATACATTGATACTCATGTACCTTGTCACCTGATTGTACTTTTATACTTACTGCTATATATTATACCCTTGTTTCTCTTTCTCCGCCCGGTGCCGAGGAGTCGCCGGGGGAGCGGATGTGAAACCACTTAGTCGTTTCGACTAACGGTTGCTACGTCTTCCTTTTTAGGAGGTCACGCCACAGGTAGAGCAGCCGCAGACTACGCAGCAGGACAGCCAGGCCAGGACGACAGGGCCTGATGTGACGGTGCCGTCGATACCGTCTGTTACTGATGTTAGTTTTGATTACTCTGATGTAGCCCGTTTGGGGCAATGTTTAGCTGTACTCTGATATATAGTAGAAGCATGTTTTAGCTTCTCTTTATTGATGTATTTGGACTTTATATAACTTAATGTGGATTTGACTTCTGTTTGGTTTACTTATTTGGTTGGGTTGGCATGTACATTGATATGGTTGTAGCCGGCGGGATAGGCGTCTTGTGGTACAGGTTAGCCCGTGTGCTAATGCTACCGCAAGGCGGCTGTTCCGGGCATAAGACTCCCCCTTCGTGCCGTGTTTTGGGATCCGGGAGGGGGGGGTCTTACACTTCCTTCTTGTAGGGACCAAAAGACAATCATCTCACAAGATTGTCTTTAGATAGCCTAGCAATATTTTTCATATTAACATGTCCTAGTCTTTTATGCCGTAGATCATTTGGATTGCAAATAATATTGAGTAAATAGATATCTGAAGTTGTAGAAAGAAAATCAATTACATATATATTGCCTTGTCTATTTCCAATTAAAACAGTTTAGTTTTCTTTATTAGAAATAATACAAGAACTTGAGTTAAAATGTACCTGATAACCTTCATCACATAGTTGACTTATGGAGACGAGGTTATGCTTGAGTCCACTTACATATGTCACCTTTTTGAAAGTGACTGCTTCAATCTTTACTTCTCCAAAGCCTTCAGACTGACCACAATTTGAATCACCAAAGATCACCTTTGGTCCTAGCTTTGACTTGTAGTTATTTAAGTTGTCCTTGCTGCCAGTCATATGCTTGGAGCATCCACTGTACAGATACCATTGTTGATTAACAGCTGGATAGCTCTTTACCTTCAAAGAAAACAATTAGTTGCTCTTGACCTAGATTACCTTGGGTCCTTTATTTTGCTGATAAGAAAAGCTTGATATAACTGAAAATTCAGGTTGAGATTTATAGCCTAAGGGGTGATATCTCCTAAGTGGAATTTCCCAATTAACAAGTGGATTAAAAGGTTTTTTAGGTTGATTAGAGTTTTGTTAGAATTATGACTTTTATTAAGTCTGACTGGGTTCGACGAAAAGTTGTGCGTTCGTCGACCAGAGTTCGACGAAGTGGGATGAGATCGTCGATCTCTACTCAGAGAATGAACATATTCATTTTCTGTGCCCCAAGTTCGTCGATCTCTGCTCGACGAACCATACACAGTTCGTCGATCGCAGTAAGATGAATTATTATAGCTAATATTAGCGTTTATAGATCGTCGATCATGGTTCGATGAACTAGCCACATTTCGTCGACCTAAGTTTGTCGAAATCTGTTGAACTTTGTTTTTTACTTAGAGTTTTCTGGTTTCTGTTCTTTTGATTTTTTGAGTTAGGTAATTCTTCTGTGATTTGTTTATTGTTTATTACCTCTTTACCCTAAGCTGAAACAAATTTTATAGGGGTTGTTAATATATTCTTCTTAAGTATGGGGGTAAGCTTGATGATGCACCCAAACCCAGTTTGTCATTCAGTCTGGCATTGCCTATACTTGTGATGTCCATCAGCTTAAGGCTTCTCCCATTAAGAGATTCCTCAAGTTGCTTAGCCTCACATAACTCTATTTTTAAAGAAATAATTTGTTCATTAGCAAGAGCTAAATCATCCTTAAGCTTATTGTTTTCAGCAAACAAGTTATCAAATTCAGATTGCCTATCTCTTAGCATTTTAATTTCTTTTTCAGATTTTATTAAATCATTGCATAAATATTTGAATTCAATTTTAAAATCAACATAATTAAAATCAAAAGATGAGATAACCTAATCCTCATCTGCCTCAGATTCTTGTTCTGATTCTTCAAAATGACCTTCTGCTTGATCTTCAGCATCAGGTCTGCTGCAAGAGGCATTAATTGCCATGATGCAAACCTCTTTTTCCCTTGCTTCTTCTTCATCTTCACTGGAACTGGAAGATGATGTCTCTTCATCAGTGTCACGCCAGGTTTCAGCAATGAAACCGTTTTTTTTTCTTTTGTATTTGCTGGAGGAGTGTTTGTTTGAATTCCTGCTGGAGTTCATCTTGTTCTCTTTCTCCTTTCTCCTGTCCCTTTTCTGAGCTTCTGGGCATTCAGGGAGAATGTGCCCAGGCTTTCTACATCCAAAGCATACAATCTCCTTGGTAGGAGTTCTATCATACTTTGGTTTGTCATCATTCTTTGATGGTCTTTTTCTGTAATCCTTCTTGGCCAGCGTGTAGAATCTTTTGGCCAGCAAGCTCATCAACTCTTCATTTGCTGGAAGGGTTTCAGATTCTTCAGTTGCTTTAAAAGCAATATTATGTTCTTTCCTTGAAGAGGTTGTGGTCTTCATTTCAGCTGCCTCTCTAGTCTTGATCAATTGCTCATAGGATTTGAGCTTTCTCAAGAGAGACTCAGTGGATATCTCATTCATACTTCAGGCTTCTTTGATTGTCCAGATCCTGGAATCCCAAGTGCTGGGGAAGCACATCAGAATCTTGTCATTGATCTCAGTCAATGAAATATCCTTATCCAAGGTCTTCAGTTCATTGATGATAACACTAAGTCTGTTATACATCTCTGCCACTATTTCAGATTCATCCTTCTTGAAGTTCTCATACTGAGATATTAGGAGGGATCTTCTATCCTTTCTTTCATTTGTAGAGCCTTCCACCATCTGGTTTAAAGAATCCCAGATTTCTTTTGTAGAAGAGCATTCAGCCACCTTTTGGAAGATTTCATCTGACATTGTTTGAGCTAGAATGTTCATGGCTTTAACATCAACAACTTTTGCTTTCTTCTGAGCATCAGTCCACTCAGGTGGTGGAACAGTACGAGTGCTGGAAGTTACTGTGGATGTAAAAGCATTGGTTGAGGGGGACCTATCAAAATGGAATTGAAAATATCCTCATCAATGTAGTTCATGTACAGCTTGATTCTTGCCTTCCAGATTGCAAACTTATTTAAGTTGCAGACTGGAAGTCTGGTGCTAGCATAATCCTTATTTTGTGCCATTGCTGGAAAAAAGGAACACTAAAGAATAGAGAAACAATCTAACAAGGATCTTGGTTCAGATGTTAATCTGTGAAATAAAAGACAAACCCAAGCTTTGATACCAATTAAAAGTGGTGGTAAGGGAGATACCACCAGAGGGGTTAGACTGTATTACTCTCGGGGGGGGGGGGGGGGTGAATAGAGTATTTTAAAATCCTTTAGATTTTTATTTCAGAGTTGAAAATTAGTGATACTACTAAGTGTATTCAAAGAGTGCAGAAACAAAAACTAAGCTAACCAGCAAACAACACACAGAAAGAATTAAAATAGCATCACAGACCACATAAGAAATTTATAGTGGTTCCCCTAAAACTTGGGTATATCCACTCTTGTACCACCCTGGTAGGAATCCACTCAGGTTTTTGATCAGGTGCCCTGTCACCAATCATGTTTTTGTTCAGGTGCCTGTCACCACAAGATCTGCTTCAAGTAGATCAGGAAACCCTTCAGGATTTTGATTAGGTGCCTAAAAACCAAGTGATTAACTTTTGAAGGGAGCTAGAACCCTGTGTATAGTGGGTGAAAATGAAACTTGATGTTATCTTCTCTTTCTCAAGGCAATAGAGAAGATTAGTGGATCCTTGGTGGTGTCAAAGCTCCCCCTGAGATGAAGATTTGTTCAGGAAGAATGGAAGCTTTGCAGGGTGAGTAGGACTTCTTGAAAAGATCTCCAGTAAGCAGTAGACTGATTGAAGTTTGGTTCTCTCTTGACAGCTTGCTGGAGGAAGAATATTTTGATGATGACAGAGAGATTTGTTCTTGAGATGTCTGTCTTGTTCACTAAGTGTGTTCTTCTTCTTTCTTTCTTATCTCTATTATCTCGATATCTCTGTGTCTCTATATCTCTGTGTGTCTATCTGTAAGAGAGAAATTCTCTTTTTTATATTTCTTTGTATATTCTCCTTTTAATTTTGAATTGTCTGCATTGATTGCTGACGGCCTGGAGAAGGAAAATGCAGCTGGAGAGAATATCTGCATTAATTGGATTTCCCCAACCGTCCTATTGAAAAACGACAAGTAATATTCCTGATGAATGCCATAATCAATGATGCTTCTAACAGTAATATTCAGAGAATATTAAGCATTGATTATTCAGGAATTACTGCAATAAAATAAGGATAAAAGAAGGAAAAAAATCCAAGTCTGGATCTGTACAGAATTCGTCGAGCAAAGAACAGATTTCGTCGACCTGAGTCCAGAGTTTGTCGAGCTGAGAAATCTTGTTTGTCGACCAGATAATTCCTGTTCGTCGAGCTGAGAACTAATTTCGTCGACCTGAGAACAGCTAACTGCTTCTCGTTGAAACTTGGCAATTCTGTGCTCTAAGATCGTCGAGCTGATAATATAACTTCGTCGACTGGAGTTCGGAGAAATGATTCTTGACTTATAATGTTGAAATATAACATCTAGAGATCGTCGACCTGAGCTCGAATTTTGTCGAGCACAACTCAGAGAATTGTCTCTGAGTTTGTCGAGCTGAGCACGACTTTCGTCGAGCTGAGTTCGACGAACGTCGAACTCACTTTCTTGAGCTGATGTTTCTCTAAGTCTTGAGTCTACTGCTATCTTCTGTTGGCTGGTCCAGGAAATGTTGACTCTAAGGACATAGCCTAAACTCTACGACACATGCATGACAATGGCTATACAAGATGGGTCAAATATCCGAGTTTAGTAAACCTAGCCCAAGTCTAACTAGGGATCCAACACATACTGATGTTTGCGTACCACTGAAGGTTCATATGAGAGGAGTGTCTTACTTTATGATATTCATTGATAATCATTCAATAAAACATTGAAACTATGCTATTAAGATTAAAAATGAGGTCCTCGTCATTTTCACTGATTCCACGTTGAAGTGGATAAGGGAGAAAGCTAAAGTGCATTAGGTCTAACAATGAGAGAGAGTATACCAATCTCTTTAATGAGTACTGCATAATGTAAGAGACCATGCATGAAAAGACTTCGCCCAAGACACCGTAGATGTATGACATAGTAGAAAGAATGAATATAATATTGATGAAGAGGGTGAAGTGCATGTTGTCTGAGTCAAAGATAACTTACATATTTTGGGGTGATGCTTTATACACAACTGCACACATCATCAAGCTCTCTCCTATTTATGCATCATAAAAGGATGTTCTTGATAGGGTCTGGTATGGGAAGGACCCTTCATTTAGTCAATTAAGAGTTTTTGGTTGCAGAGACTTTGAGCAAGTCCCTCGGGATGAAAGATCGAAGTTGGATTTCAATATCCAACAATATAACTTTTTTGTGATATATGTAGTGATGATTTTATCTATAGGGCTTTGCTTCAGTTGAGAAGTAACTTGTACGCAACCGCGGTGCTATATTTTGTGATGATCAGACTATTGTTGATCCTAAGAAGATTAAGAAAGCAAACTCTTACACTAATATCGAATCTCCTATCATTAGAGGTGACGATACTGAGGTGGTTATAGAGTTTGGGTCATTACAAGGCACTAAGACACTTACAGATCATTAGAATATAACTTATGATTAGACTATAGGAGACAACATTGATGATGTGCCTACACCCCAACTGAGCTCTCTTCATGAAGGTTTGATAGAGCTAGACATCCATTTTTGAGATACTCCACTACCGAGACTATTTTATTGATTGATGTGGAGGAACTCTATTGTTTTGATGAGGCATCACAGAGCTCAGAGAAGAAAGAGTGGATGATTGTCATGCATAAAGAAATGCATTATCTGCAGGAAAACCATATTTATGATTTTGTGAGACCGCCTAAGTGTAAGAAGACTCTACAAATTAGTGAATTTTCAGTGCAAAGCAAAAAGATCCCTCGACACCACTTAGATACAAAGCTGAATTGTGGTGTAGGGTTTCTGTCAAAAATAAGGAGTTGATTTTGATGCAATCTTCTCTTATATTATGAAGATGTCATTAATTCGAGTTGTTCTTGGCCTTACATCAAGACTAGACCTGAAGATTGGGGAGTCGTGTATATGGAGCAGCCTGAAAGTTTCAGGGTAAAAGAGAAGGAGAGTTTATATGGCTTGAAGTAGGCCCAATGACTGTATTGCAAGAAGTTCGATGAGTTTACACGGGATATCGACTTTAGGAGGACCGCCCGATCACTGTGTGTTTGTAAAGCAGTATGCTCCAAAGAATTTCATTATTTTACTATTTTATTTTGATGAAGTGCTGATAGTTGGGGAGAGCACTCTGCTTAATGACAAGCTGAAATGGCAGATTAGCTCCATATTTGAAATGAAGGACTTGAGAGCTGTGAAGACAATTCTAGGAATGTATATTTAAAGAGATAAATACTCCAAGTTACTTTGGATATTACAAGAGAGATATATCAAGAAGGTGCTGCATAGATTTAATATAGATCAAGAAAAGCAGGTGAGTACAATGCTTGCGACTCACTTCAAACTTACCATTGACCAATGTTCGAGCATGCCATAGTACTTAAACTTTCCTATCGACACGGTCTTCGTAAGCATATCTGCTCTATTGTCATCCATGCACACCTTGTAATGCCCCGAAACTCAAAACAAAGATGGGCAGCGTTTAGAGCCGAGTTTGGTGCCTGGTAAGGGTCACACGGCCAGGGACACGGGCGTGTCCAGGGCCGTGTCGTGCTCAGGTTCAACGAACCTCTCGAGTGGTCGACGAAATGCACTCGAGACAGCGAACACGGCCTGAGACACGGGCTTGTCCAGGGTCGTATCCTGCTCGGGCTATTAGCCGGGCTGTGTTGGGGGAGGAACATGGCTTGGTGCCCAGGCTTGTTCGGGTTGACACGGGCGTGTCAAATTTGACACGGGCGTGTCAAATTTGACACGGGCATGTCGAGAACCCGTGTCCTCTTCGGGTTATTTTGGGTCTTGTGTCGATTGAGGAACACACCCCGCAATATGGGCTTGTACTGATTGACACGGGCGTGCCAAATTTGACACGAGCATGTTGAGAGCCCGTGTCCTGGTTGGGATGCGACTATTTCGGCATCGATTGAGGTACACGGCCTTGGACATGGGAGTGTCACAAGCAGTGTTCGGCCCAGGAAATTGATTTTAAGTGCGAATCGTGGCCGTTCGTTTCCTCCTATTGGGATCCAAGGTTCCAGGCTGGTTCTTGCTGGGTTAAGTCCGGGAATAGGGTTTGAAACCGTCATTTATTTTGAGTTTTCTCTTTCTAAAAGCTTTAGAGAGAGGGGAGAGCAAGGAAGAAGGAGGAGTAGAGTTCTGACCGCCGGTGGAGCTTCGGAGCCCCAACTCGCAAGCCGAGTTCAGATCTACGGAGGCAAGGCCGTTGCGGTGCTTTTCATCCGTCTAGATCTTCATAGCGCCAAAGAGAAACACAAGGGTAACGATTCTCTTCTTGGGCATATGAAGTCCTCTTTCCTTTGGCATAGGAAGTCCGCTCTCGCGGGTATGCGGTGAGTGTGAGGTATTCCTTCGTGTTAGAAAGTAGAGACAAGAAGCGAAAAGACTAGAACAAGAGAATAAACTTTTGAATAATTGAAATTTTATTATCCAAAAAAGATATCATTTACAAAGGTATGACCTCCCTTATATAGAATGGAGGAGATAAGAAAGAGAGTATACAAACAATGTGGGACTAAACATTTACAGGCTGAGCGGCTAGAATAATGGAGACCGATCAGGCCGCGCGGTTAGACAGATGGGATAACCGCTCGGCAACTCCAGCAGGATAGAACAAGCCGTAGAGTGAGACCGCCAGACCGCCCGGTCTACAAACCGCTGGATCAGACCGCTAAGCCGCTCGGTCTACAAACCGATGGATCAGACCGCTAAGCCGCCCGGTCTAATACTTCAACACTCCCCCTCAAGCTGGAGCATAGATATCAATCATGCCCAGCTTGTCACAAATGCGGAAGAAGGAAGTAGAAATCGGCTTGGTGAAGATATCTGCCAACTCCTTGTCAGAGGTGACAAAAGGAGTACAAATCTGTTTCTTCAAAATCTCCTCCCGAATGAAGTGACAGTCAACCTCTATATGCTTCGTTCTCTCATGGAAGACCGGATTTCTGGATATGTGTATAGCGGCCTTGTTGTCACAGAACATAGGGAGAGGACAATCATATACCTCGCCCAGGTCAAGCATGAGAGCCCGCAACCACTTTAACTCACACGTAGTTGACGCCATACTCCGGTATTCTGCTTCGGCACTGGATCTGGAAACAACAGACTGTTTCTTGCTTTTCCAACTCACGAGATTACCTCCAACAAAGGTACAGAAACCTGACGTGGATTTACGATCGCCTTTGTCATCCGCATAACTTGAGTCTAAGTAGGCCTCAACTCTCAGATGGCCATTCTTCTGGAAGAGTAACCCTCTGCCCGGTGCTGCTTTGATATACTCTAAAATCTTCAGGGCGGACTGAAGATGACACTCCCTGGGAGCTTGCATAAACTGACTGACCTTTCCTACAACGTAGGCGATGTCGGGTCTAGTCACCGTGAGATAGATGAGTTTGCCTACCAAACGTCTGTACCGTGTGACATCAGATAGAGGAGGCGATTCATCCGTCCACGTTTTGTCTTCTCCAATAGCCATGGGAAGATGAGCTGGTTTGGCACCTGTCAAGCCTGCTTCTCGAAGAAGATCAAGGGCATACTTCCGTTGAGAGAGGACCAAGGAGTCAGGTTTCTGCGAGATTTCTATCCCCAAAAAGTATTTTGGGGGGCCCATATCCTTCGTGACCAAGTGCTGACGGAGGTGCTTCTTCGTCAAGTCCACCCCATCTCGGTCATCACCAGTAAGGAGAATATCATCCACATATACAGGCCAAAACCACCAGTCCCGAGGCCGTTTTGCGAATGAATAAGGAGTGATCGGCCGAACTCCTTTGAAAACCGATGGTTGCCACAATACCACTAAACTTTTCGAACCATGCCCTAGGGCTCTGCTTGAGGCCATAAATGGCCTTCGTCAAATGACAGACACGTGTCTCCCCCTGAGCAACATACCCAGGAGGTTGCTCCATATAGACGTCCTCCTGAAGATCGCCATAAAGAAAGGCATTCTTCACATCCAGCTGAGAAATAGCCCAAGCCCGGTTAACAGCCACAGAAAAGAGAACCCGGATGGTGCTGAGGCGAGCAACTGGAGAGAAGGTATCGAAGTAATCAACGCCATAAGTCTGAGTAAAGCCCTTGGCCACCAGCCGGGCTTTGTAGCGATCCACAGTGCCGTCGGGGCGAAACTTCACAACAAAGACCCAGCGACAGCCAACCACATCAGTGCCCACGGGAGGAGGAACCAGGGTCCAGGTACCCCGTTCAGTAAGAGTAGCCATCTCCTCATCCATGGCAGACTTCCAATGAGGGAGAGAGAGAGCCTCCTGGTAGGTACGGGGAGTAGAAGTGGCAGAGATAGCCAAGGCAAAACACCTGCGAGAAGGAGAAAGCTGATCATAAGAAACAACAGCCGTGAGCGGGTGTTGAGTACACGCCCGCACCCCTTTGCGAAGGGCAATGGGAACATCCAGATCATCGGGAGCGGCGGCGACGGGAGCGTCAGCGACCGGAGCGTCCGTGGCGGAGAAGGCTGGCCCGGGACTAGAGAGAGACGGCAGCGGAGAGGAGGGTGGAGGGGTAGGTGGGGAGACGGACTGGGAAGGAGTGGGTGGAGGAGGAGACGAAGGTGGGAAAACGGGGAGAGGTGTGGAATGAACGGAGATATCAGAAGGAAGAGAAGGAAGAGAAGAGGAAGGAGAGAAATAGGAAGCATTTTCAAAAAAGGTCACGTCTGCGGAGACAAACTGCTTGCGAAGAAGGGGGTCAAAGCAGCAATAGCCTTTTTGAGTGGTAGAGTACCCCAAAAAGACACACTTAGTGGAACGGGGGGAAAGCTTGTCGCGGGTAGCGGAGGGAGCGTGAACAAAGGCCGTACAGCCAAAGACACGGAGAGGAAGAGGAAAAGGTTCCTGGTGGGGGTAGAGAAGGGAGAAGGGAGTCCGGCCGTGGAGGACCGTGGAGGGAATGCGATTGATGAGATAGCAAGCGAGGAGCACAGCGTAGCCCCAGTAGGAGCGAGGGACGTGCATCTGCGTCATGAGAGTACGCGCAACATCAAGCAGGTGACGGTTTTTACGCTCCGCCACCCCATTCTGTTGGGAGGTGTAAACACAAGTCGTTTGATGAATGAGGCCGTGTTGGTGAAAGAACGCGGAGAACTCATGAGACAGATATTCCTTGGCATTATCAGAACGTAAGACTTTAATCGAAATAGCAAACTGAGTCTTAATCATAAAGTAAAAAGATTGCCAAACAGAGAATAGTTCAGAGCGATCCTTTAAGAGATACACCCAGGTACAGCGAGTAAAATCATCGATAAAAGTTACAAAATAGGAACTGCCCCGACCAACAGTGAGGGTAGGAGCAGGACCCCATACATCAGAATGAACAATATCAAAAATGCGAGAGGAGCCACGGCCTTGCTTCGGTGGGAAGGAGGAGCGATGATGTTTGCCAAGCTGACACGCATCACAGTTGAGCGGAGAACTGGTGGGAGGTAAGTGGGGCAGAAGCTGACGAATAAGCCGGGGAGGAGGATGTCCAAGACGAAGATGCCATTGAAGGAGATCAGCAGAGGAGGAGTAGGCAGAAAGAGCAGAAACATCGTCGAGGAAGTAGAGGCCGCCGCTCTCAGTCCCAGTAGCAATCGTCCGCTGGGTCCTCGGGTCCTGAAAAGAACAAGTAGTGGGAGTGAATAAAACGGAGCACTGAAGTTGCCGGCATAAAGTGGTAACTGATAACAAATTGCACGGGAACTTCGGGACATAGAGGGTATCCTCCAAGCAAAGCGATGGAGTGAGTTGAACCATGCCCGTCCCATGAACCGGAGACGGGGAACCATCCGCCACACGAACTGGGGGTAAGCGGTCATGGGTCTCCAGACGGGAGAAGCAATGAGGGTTGCCCGTCATATGATTGGTGGCACCGGAGTCAATCAGCCATTTACCTTGGGTAACGACGTGGGCACTACCTGACGTCGTGGCCACAGAGGCAGACGGCCTAGAAGAGGCGGAGGCCGAAGGAGCATCACCGGAAGGGCGAAGATGAGGATGTTTCTGCCAGCAGCGATCAACAGTATGGCCAGTACGACCACAGTGAGAGCAGAAGAACCGGGAGGAACCCCGTCCGCCGGAGGAGCCACGGCCACTCGGGCCCCCCCGCTGAGCCTGGTGTGCAAAGGAGTCCTGCGAAGGGGGGGAGGCCAGCAGAGGCCGCTGGAGGAGAGAAGTAACGGCGGCAATGCGGGCCGCAGTGGCATCCAAAGTAGGAGATTCCGCCTCACCCAAGATCTGCTGGCGGATCATATCATAAGAGTCCGGAAGACGAAGAAGGTAACAAACAACCAGGAGTTCCTGGAAGTGTTTGTGCTGGTCGGCCAAGTCCGCAGAGAAGGGGCGATTCTGGAGGATTTCAGCCCCAAGAGCCTGGACCTGCTGATAAGCCGCAGCGGGGGACATGGAAGGGCGGGCGAAGAGGTCCGCATAGAGAGTATAAATGCGGGACGTCTGGCCCCCCTTAGAATAGAGAGCAGCGAGGTGAAGCCATGCGGCCTTGACCGTCTCATCATGGCGAATGACGGGAAGGCACTCATCAGAAAGGCTGTTGGCCAGCCAGGTGCGAACAAGAGCATCACTCGCATCCCAGTCATCAAACTCAGGAGAGGTGCGAGGAGGAGGGTCATCGGTGAGGTGATGACGCTTGCGTTGAGAACGAAGGAGAAAGGTGAAAGAAACGCTCCAATCGGGATAGTTGGAGCCCACAAGCTTGGAAAGGGTGCCAAGGTTACCCGAAGGAGGAGGAGGAGAAGGAGCT
Organism: Platanthera guangdongensis; assembly: GCA_039583875.1. Lineage (NCBI taxonomy): Eukaryota > Viridiplantae > Streptophyta > Magnoliopsida > Asparagales > Orchidaceae > Platanthera > Platanthera guangdongensis. Next base: position 77,981,319 of record CM077147.1, read on the forward strand.
GCAGGAGTAGTGGTGAGACCGGAGGTAGTCATAGAACCCGGAAGCAGAAGAAGCCGCACGAACAGAGGCGGTTAGAAAAACAGAGGAAGCCGCGCGAACAGGAGCGGCTAGAAAGAGGCACTGCGGGGAAGAGGTCGCGCGGACTGAAAAGGCCGAGCGAACAGAAGAGAGGAGAAGAGCAGGTGACCGCGACCAAGATGCGGGTAAGAAAGAGACAACCCGCACGGTCAGGCAGATCACAGCAGCGGCAAGAAGGCGGGCAAAGGCACTGCGGGGAAGAAGTCGCACGAACTGAGAAGCCCGAGCGAACAGAAAAGAGGAGAAGAGCTGGCAACCGCGACCAAGATGCGGGTGAGAAAGGAACAACCCGCACGGTCAGGCAGATCACAGCAGCAAACCGCGTGGAGAGAGACAACACACACGCGGACAGGGACAGACCGCAGCGACTAGGAAGTCGGAGAGGCAAGAAAGAACAAGAGGTGCGGCGACAACTAAACAGGTCGGCGCGACAAAGAGAAGAAGGAGAGGAGAACCAAGAAGGAGCAAGCCGCGCGAACAGGTCTGCGGACAAGAAACAAGCCGCGCGGATAGAAACAAGCCGCGCGGATAGAAGAGAGGGCAAGCCGCGAATCAAGTCGCAGAACGCCGAAAAGAAGCCGCGAACAACAGAGGGCGCACAGAATCAGGAGGAAATGACCGTGTCCTCTGATACCATGTTAGAAAGTAGAGACAAGAAGCGAAAAGACTAGAACAAGAGAATAAACTTTTGAATAATTGAAATTTTATTATCCAAAAAAGATATCATTTACAAAGGTATGACCTCCCTTATATAGAATGGAGGAGATAAGAAAGAGAGTATACAAACAATGTGGGACTAAACATTTACAGGCTGAGCGGCTAGAATAATGGAGACCGATCAGGCCGCGCGGTTAGACAGATGGGATAACCGCTCGGCAACTCCAGCAGGATAGAACAAGCCGTAGAGTGAGACCGCCAGACCGCCCGGTCTACAAACCGCTGGATCAGACCGCTAAGCCGCTCGGTCTACAAACCGATGGATCAGACCGCTAAGCCGCCCGGTCTAATACTTCAACACTTCGGGTAGACATGAATAGTCCTCGTTGTTTTGCATGTAGAGTCCGGAATCGAAGTACGAACATAGGCATGGTGTGTGAAGCCTACCCGGACAAGTTGGTCTGAATCGGTGATATTTCATTGCATGAATGGCCAGAGAAGACTCCGCGCCGATGGTTGTTTTCGGGTTTTCTACGTGGTAGATTGCAACAGGGAACCTTGGAGATTAACTCTAAGGTGCACCTGGAAAACTGTGCAGAAGCGTGATTCTGCCATCTTTGTGGCCTGGGAGCCAACTTTCACATAACTCGGTTATGTAAAGTATGTGATCAATTTGGGACTCGGGGAAGCTTGACCCGCGCATATGGTTTAAATTGACGTTGCGGTGTGAGCAACAGGTTAGGCGGAACCGTACCCACTCTATGTCGTTCGGTTAAAGAGGCCCAAGGTACGTGGTACTTACCATTGGCATAGATGGAAGGTCTTAGGCTTAGGCCGGAAAGACCATAATGCTCACGAGATTTGTCGTCCAAGGGACGGTTGTGAGACCGTGGATTTTGACCGGGTTCACCGAGAATGTGCCCTCAGAGCATGGGGTGTGTGGCCGTGTGTGCCTACGCCTGTGATGAAGTGTCATTTCACTACTATTTGGCTATGCTAATAAAGTGCAGGGAAGGAGCATCGCCGCCCCGAGTTGAGGGGAGGGGTCGTTATAATTTGGTCAGCTTTAGCTGACTGTTGCTTTTGTTTGCCACCGCTTCGGTAGATTGTTGCTTGCAGGTGCTGCGGAGCCTAGTGGCAAATAGTGGGCAAAATCCCTTATTGCTGAGTCAACCCTCGAAGGCCTTTTCTAATGTTTTCTTTTATTCTCGGGTGTGATCGGCCTGCGTGCCGATGTTTAGAAGACACTATTTGTATAAGTAAACTCTTGTAAGGTCATAAGGCCAAGTACTTTGTATATTTTGTACGCTCATTCCTTTTGGGTTTTTGTTAGTGGACATTCATGTTGTGGCTGGGTTCTTTCTTTGCAACATTTAAAATGCTTCCGCTAGAATGTGCTCTGTGTTGGACGTTTGTTATTGGAAGGATGGTTTCATTGCATAACCCAACGGTCTGTCTGTGGTATATGGCGTCGGGCCCTAGCCGAATCTACTGCTATATGCTATGCGACGGATAGGGGGTGTTACAATTTGGTATCAGACTACCAGTTTCGTTCATGCTTAAATGAATTCGTGGACAAATTCTTTTAAGGGGTGGTGAGCACATGTGTGCGCGTCATCATTATAACATAAAAAGAACCCATGAATGTCCGCTTAGAAATGAAAATACACATGTTTGAGGAACCTGCGTGTTCCTATATTTTCTTTTTGCAATATTGTTCGGTCACTTAATGGTGTTTTGTATGACTATAGGTGTCCCAGAGTGGTACAGGGCCGTCAGAATGCCCGGTTTTTGAGGCAAGTAGCGCACCGAATGATGTGGCTGCAACACCTCCCTCGATAGAAACCATAAGATTGGTGGCTGAAGTGGTGTTCGCTATGATAAATGCCCAGCTTACAAGACAAATACAGTAGTCTACCCCTGTAGTGGAGCAGGTACCGCTTCAAGCGGCAGAACCGAGAAGGGTGGATCAAGTAGTGGTGGAGCCATTGGTACCTAGGAGAGCAACTGAGAAACAACTCAAGCATGTTGTGGGCTTCAATCCTCCGGTGTTCTCGAGGATGGGAACCCCATCCCAAGACGAGGATTTGATCTCCCGAGTAAAGAGAGTCTTGACAGCTATAGAAATGGAGGAGTGGCAGAAGACCACCATAGCCACTTTATTGTTGGACGGAGACGCAAGGCTGTGGTGGGAAGGTTTAGAGCTACATCACCTGAGGGGAAGGCAACTCATGGACATCTCGATGGAAGAATTTTCGAGACTATTCTTGGCAAGGTACCTTCCCTTGGCTCAGAGGATCGCAATGAAGAATGAATTCCAGAAGTTGACGTAAGGAGAGAGTAGTGTGTATGAGTATCTCCACGAATTTATACGGTTGGGTCGGTACGCTAGCTCTACATTTACTGATGAGGAGCTTAAGAAAAACCGTTTCTATGAGGGTCTGAGGGATGACCTAAGGCTACTGCTCTCGGGGACTATGACGTAGGGCTTCTTGACCCTGGTCAATACAACCCAGTCATTGGAGAAGGATCTGAGGAATGTGCAAGCGAAAGACTCTGGTGCTAAGAAGACAGAGCCCAAGGTGCCGACTACCTCGAAGTCTGTGTTCCGTAAGTGGAATAAGAAGGCTAGGACTTCGGGCCCAGCCCCTTATTCTAGTGCTTCGGGGGCAACTATAGGCCGAACCCCGGGCGCATGCTATAACTATGGAAAGTCGGGACACTTTGCCCGAGACTGTTGGAGCGGATATCCATAGTCCGAGAGGATGCCAGGAGCAACCTATGAGGAGAAGGGCAAGGCGGTGGAGTCAACCGCATCCCACTATGCTTCTGCTCAACCTAGAGTCTATAACCTTGGCAAGCAGGAGGCCATAACGCAAGCTGATATGGTGACAAGTACAGTTTAAATATATAGCAAGTTAGCTTCAAATACTTGTTACGTTGCACATGTTAGCTTATTACTGTTTGTATTAGGCTTTGTTTTGATTTGCGATAATCCGGCGAGAGCACTCTTTTATACGGGAGCTTCACACTCCTTTTTGTCCGAAGGATTTATAACGCGCATCGGAGTACCTTCTTCGATGGCAAAGGACAAACTGGATGTGTTGTTGCCAAATGGGTGTTCAATGCGTGTGGATAGAGTCTGTGGCGTAAAGATACGAATTGGGAGTTAGGAGTTCGACTTGCAAGCATTGTTACTGTCGTATTGGAGTTCGACGTGATTTTTGGTATGGACTGGCTCTCGGAGCAGCATTCATACATTGATTGCAATCGCAAGGAGGTTAAGTTGGGAACTGGTCCTGAGACAATGTTTGCAGACTTCAAAGGTTCGAGCAAGACTTTGATGTCTGCTCTTTAGGTGGTTAAGGCTGTTCGTACTGGTGCAGAGCTTTTCTTCACGCTAGTGGAGGCTTCGATCCCTAAGCCTACTTTGGACTGCATCCCAGTGGTATCCGAGTACCCTGACGTGTTCCCTGGCGATCTCCCTGGAGCCCCAGCTCAGCGGGAGATTGATTTCGCTATTTAGCTAGTGCCAGGTGACAAACCTGTGTCACGCTCTCCATAGCGGTTAGCGCCTAAGGAGATGGCGGAGCTGAAGGTTAAATTTCAAGAGCTGTTGGAACAAGGTTATGTGCGTCTAAGTTCGTCGCCTTGGAGCGCACCGGTCCCTTTTTGTGAAGAAGAAGGACAGAAGCTTGCGACTCTATATCGATTATCGAGAACTGAACAAGTTAACAGAGAAGAATAAGTACCCGATCCCAAGAATTGATGATCTGTTCGATCAGTTAGTTGGGTCATCAGTGTACTCGAAATTGGATCTTAAATCCGGATATTATCAGTTGAGGATAAGAGAAAGTGATATCCCCAAGACAGTTTTCAGAACGAGATACGAGGATTATGAGTTTACCATCATGCCATTTGGGCTGACTAATGCGCCATCCGTGTTCATGTATCTGTTGAACAGGACTTTCAGAGAGTACCTAGACCACTTCATGATTGTTTTTATCAATAATATATTGGTGTACTCGCAGTGTGAGGAGGATCACATTAAGCATCTGCATTTGGTGTTGGAGACGCTGAGGAGGAACCAACTGTACACCAAGTTCTTCAAATGCGAGTTTTGGTTGTCCTCAGTAGCGTTCCTTGGTCACATAGTCAGTGGAGAGGGAATTGCGGTGGATCCGGCGAAGATAGTTGCAATATGGGAGTGGCCTGTGCTGTCTACGGTAGCGGAAGTCCGGACTTTTCTGGGGCTTGCCGGCTATTACAGGCGCTTCGTGGAGAACTTCTCGTGGATAGCATTACCCCTCACGACTCTGACAAGGAAAGAGCAGAAGTTTGTTTGGACGCCTGAGTGCGCAAAAGCTTTTGAAGATGTTAACCCCGAAATCGGTGATCCTTCCCAAGGCAGCCAGCTCGCTTATCGCGGCCTGCCCCGAGTTCCTCCTGGAGGTCGCGATGCCTTAGTGTGGGCGGACAGAATTTACTGTCCGCTCAGGCCGCATGGCTTGGGCGGTCTAAGCAGTCTGGCCGCCCAGGCCGCGCGCCTTCCTTTGGTCGGTAGGGGCCGCGGATTGCTCCTGAAGTCCGCCCCTGCAGGCCGCGCTCCTTTTTAGCTTAACCGCAAGATTGTCTCCATAGGCCTCTCTTTGCCGGACTCTATTCCCTATCCGCCTAGGCCGACAATAGGTCGCGTCCTTTGCAAGAATTAGCCCCTCTTCCAGCCCGCTCCTGCAGGTTGCTCTTCAAGAACACCAAACCGCGCAAACCGCCAAACAAGGTGGCGACCTGCCCCAGGCCGCCAGCTAGCTGCCTCAACTTCCTCGCCAACACGCGCGGCCTACCTCCTCAGTCCGGCAGGTCGCTCGGCCCTTGGCCACCAGCAGCATGGGCAGCCAACTCCTTCGGTCTACCTGCAGAGCACAGACACTCGCTCTCCGGCAACCCGCGAAGATCAGCAGCAATACCTAGTTCCTCGCGAGCTCGGCGGAATCGAAATACGATCAAGATTTCCAGTCCGCCATCATTGGTGAACCCCAGCTCCAGCTTCCTCAGCAAAGACAAACCTCATCTTCAGCGGACTCCGCAGACTCGCTATGTAGCCCACCATTCCTTTCTTCCAGCACCCGCTTCTCTCTAGCAGCAGGGTCAACCTCCCTCAGCCCGCAGTCAAGGTGCAGACTCGGACAGTAGTGGCAGACTCCTTCCAGCCTGTCAGACAGCAGAACCTCCTCCAGACAGTCACAGACCGCATAACCTCGTTGCGGACTCAGTGGGGTCAGCAGGCACTCCTCGGCTCGCACCCCCTTAGCGCTCGTTTAGTTCAGCAGCGTCGGACTCCGCGGATTCCCCTCATAGTCTGCCACTTAGCCTCCAACATCCACCACCCCAGCAGCAGGCGGACAATCTCAGCTCAGCAGTGGCGGACTCCGCGGACCCGCATCACAGTCCGCCACTAAGTCTCCTAGTTCGCCATCAGCAACACCAGCTCCAAAAGCAAGCCCTAGTCCACGCGGCCTGTTGCGGACACGACAGTCTCCTTACTCTTCTCGCTCAAGTTGCCGTATCACAAGGGATAATGTCACTGCAAGCCGTTACCTCCTCGTGCCTATAAATAGACCCCCATACCTCTCATGGAGGTCAGATTCAGGTTTAGACACCCCGATGTCGGATCATCGCCAAGGTGCTCACGCTCGAAGATAGCCCACAGCAAGCTCGAGTGATCACCTGCTTCGGACTCCATTTCCCAGTCCGCCTTCCTTCTTTCTGTAACCGCACGCGGCCTGCCGGCTTCAATTGTCAGACGACGCGGCCTCTGTTTCTTCCCTTAGTCGCGCGGCCTGCCGACCTGACTTTTCAGTCCACACGGTCTCTTCTGGCACTTCTTCTTTAGCCGCCAGCTTTCTCTTGTACCCCTTTATTGCTTTCTTGTAAAGGTGTATTGGCAAGCTGTAACTCTCACTATTAATCAAAGGAAGCCCGTCGCAAGAGTGGCATTTAAGCCACGACGGCAAAGTCTACTGTTGTCGCTACTAGCGGCCCTCTCTCTCTCTTAGCTCACTCAGCTCCCTCGGCATCCAACCTGCAAGCACAAATGTCCAAGTACCCGTCTGCTCGACAGCTCCTGATCAACCTCCTCTTCTCATCAGCCTTCCAGGCTGCTCTCAACAACCCTCTCCTCTATCCCCGCAACCCTCAGACAAGCGCTTGCTCCACCCTCGAGCACTCAGAAGCTTCCTTTTCCCCCGCAACCTTCATCCTCTTCCTCTCCTAGCATGTGAGATCGAACACTTCGTCCATGTTACCTAGGCGGTGCCGTTTTCGCGCATCAACAGTTAACACGCGACCTTCAGATCTGAACAGACAGTTGATGAGTCCGATTTATATAGGGTTTTTCGGACTCATCTGGGCTAGTTTTCACGCGTTTGCACTTCACTTTTAGTTCTTTATCATTCATATTTCATCTTGTCAATATTTCCATAGGAAGTGCACACTTAGGCCCGTGGTTGTGTATTTTTTATACTGTTAATATTTGTACTCCCTTTTGTGCTCGTCTAGAATGTCTGCACATATCAGTGCTGGGTTTAGGGGTCGTGTGCGTGTTCCGGGGACGTTTAGAAGGAGGAATACTGCGCACGATCATCGGATATAGGGCGCACGACCACTGGTCGTGCGCCGATGATCGTGCGCAATGTACCCTGATTTCCAAAATATGCCTGGGGTAATCGCACGACCACTGGACCTAGTGCGCACGACCACCGGTCGTGCGCCACTGATCGTGTGCATTGACTCCTCTTTTCCTGGAGTCCTGTCTGGGGTAATCGTACGACCATTGAACTTAGTGCGCATGACCACTGGTCGTGTGCCACTGCTCGTGCGCGTTATCCCAGTTCTTCTTCTTATTCTACCATGCCAGTGCGCACGATCACTGGACATAGTGCGCATGACCACTGGTCGTGCGCCTGTGATAGTGCGCAATGTTCATTTCTAATTTCTATAAATATGCAGGTCTCACCCTAATTCGAAGCGCTGGGATCGCTCGACATTTCTCCGCCGTTTTCCGCCTTCTCTGCCATTTTTCATCATCTTCCACCCTAGGGAGGTGTTCCTTGAGAGATCGATACTTGGGAAAACTCGCCCATTTTATATTACTTGTGCGACCGGTTCACTGCCGTGATATTTAGCATCAAGTTTTTGGCGCCGTTGCCGGGGAACACATGGTTTGAGTTTCTGGAGAGGGAGACGTGAGATTACTTTCCTTTTCCTTTGTTAATCGCTTTTATTTTATTTTATATCTGTTTTGCCTGCCTTTTTCTTGTTTGTTTAGACAATTATAGTAATATATTGTTGGATTTAGTAATTTGCACAACTTATTTTGAATCTGCTGTTTCGACACCATGTGGGGATATTCGTATGCCCAATGTCATTGGTGTGGAAAGCCTTCCCATGCTAGTCATAAATGCCCTACGAGAGATATTGAGCATAAGCCTCAGCGCACAATGCATGAGATGCTGTATTCGTACATCCCTTCAAACACTGTGCCCCGAGCTTATGGTCAATCGTCCTCGCCACATACACCGTTCTCTTATTCCTCTCTGGCCCCACAAGGACTGCAGAGTAATGGGAGAAAGTGTTTGTATTGTCGTAGAACAGATCATGTACTGAAGGATTGTGTCGAGTACCTCCGTGTTATGGAAGAGGATGATGAGCCGGACATCCGGATCATCCCGACTCCTACCCTTGGTGGCATACCTTCATCATCTGGTTATGTATCCCTGTCACCTTCATTTGTTGAAGGGAATGATATGGACACAACCGCCAGATGTGTGGCTGATCTAGGCTTCGACGTGGCCGAGCCCATCTCTCCTGTGCATACATCTCCAAGCGTGGAGCCGATTCTTTGTGAGGAACCTGCGCTTGACTTTTATCCAAGCAAAATTCTTCCGCCTTTTGTGCATTCTACTTCAGTCGTCTCTGACGACATTTTCGACGATGCAACACAAGTTGAGGCTTGTGATACATGGATTGTTTCCACTCCCATGGAGGAGGACAACCTTCCTGGTGTTGAGGATTTACCCTCGATACCAAAGGAGGAAGTCCAAGTCTTGGTGGAGGCCTCTATGGATTCGGCCGAGCCTTGTAGCATTGTCGACATTGCTGACGATATTTTTCTACCTCAGCCTTTGGGGAGTGAAACCGGGATCACTCCCCCGATTATTTCTTTATGTTCTTCGTCTCTTTTATTTCTTGACCCCCCCTTCCTTATTTGAGCTTGTGCAGGTTGAATCTCCACGGGTAAGTTGGGTTGACGTTGAGCCTTGTGCTCAGGCTGTCGACGAGTGCATTCTCTTGTGTGAGGAGGTTCCTACCTCCTTCACAGTGGAAGCCCCTGCCGTCACCTTCGCCCCCAGCGAACTTGTGGTGGACGAAACCTTGCTAGGCAAGGATTTGTTTTGTGGTGAGTTGAGTGAGGACCAGGCCTCCTCCTCATCCTACTTCCTATTTTCTCTGCCTGCGAGGAGCAGGTATGATTATTTAGGCAGAGGGGTAACTGTTTTATCACCGTATCGGTACCCGTTACCGCAACGGATAATGGAACAGTTAACTGTGCATATTTCTTTTCATAGGCCCATTAGCTAGAACCTTTTCGTAGCCGAATAAGTCGTGCTGGGATGACACTAACCCCAGTACTTATCTTTCATTTTCTGTATTTGTTTTTCATGTCTATTTAGTTTTAGTATTTCTTTGTAGTTTGTATATTTTTGTTTTGTTTTTGCGGAGCTCACCCTTGCAGGTATTCATGGCAAATCGCATTGGCGGGGTTGTGATTCTTCGTATGGCGGGTCTGCTTCAGGTTTCCACGCGTCTTCTGGTATGCTCACTGGCTGAGCATTGGGTAACCTCTTCCCTTAGCTCTTTATGATTTTAATTTCTCTATCATGTGCTGTGTAGTTTAGTTTAAGTCTGGGGGAGAGCTTTGTTACCTATTGCACGGGCACATTTCATGTGCATACTAGAAGCTTTTATAGTTTTATTTTGATTAGTTCATTTCATCACACACCACTTTACCCACATGAGCGCGTGCTTAGCTTTTTGCGTGCTGCGAGTTAAACTCGTTTCTTTTGTATGATTTGGGAAAATTAAGGTGCTGACATAGGATTGTGAGACAGAGTAAAATGTTGACCCTGCTGTGCTCCTAGTCAAGTGCTCTCGTCTCGTGTAGAAAGTAGAGTAGATTTAATTTTTCTATATGCTTATAGTTTTATATTTTTATAATTGCTTAAATGCTTTTTATTCTACTCAAAAATTGGTGAATCCGGTGTGAATCCGATGGTAGCTTAGGGATGTGTGTAGACGACCGTTAGGTTCGTATTGCTCGAGTCGGGAGGATGGATAGTCTTTCTCGTTGGCTAAGAACTTGCCCCAAGCTATTCTTGAAGCATGGGTATAGGTTAGTTCACTCGCATAAGCGTGATGTAGGCCATCATTTTGGCCTGGTTGAGCTTTGTACCATTCCTAACGTCTTATCCTCGCTAGCCCAGTTGTGCCCACCCCTCCTTTTGATTCTGCTCCACCATGATTTCACCAAAGCCGCATAGCCAATCCTAGTCGCACACCCAAGTTGAGCTTTAGAGTCTTACATTTTCATTTTGGGATGTGATGTGGTGATATTATTTGTGAAAATGTGGAAGTGCTCCCAAGTTTATATCTGCTGAATTGTGAAAATAAAATGAAGAAAAAAAATATTTGTAAAGACAAAAAAAAGTGAAAAGAAAAAGTTTTAATTGAAAATCATTTTGGAAATGAGATTGTATTTGGAGTAGGCGGTACACACACCCATATTTGAAAAAATTAAGTCCAGGGGTGTGGTGTACCCGCGTGTATTTTGCTTAGCAGAGGGATTCTTTTTATGATAGCTCATTTGGTTTAGGTGTTTAGCCTTCCTATTTATCTTTGGTTACCTCACTAAAACCCCAGCCCCATCTCTTCACCTAAAGTCCTACTGATTCGTGTGTGAACCAAACCAGTGCCGTGGAGAGAATGCGAAAGGGTAAGCATATGGTCACCGACATTGGTGGATTCCTTTGGAGGTTATCCCGAGCCCCAATCTTTGGCAATGCTCGACTAGTGATTAATCTACTTTCTCCCTATGCGTGACCAGATGATTCACCGTGATTCCATTTTTGAGTAATAATAAAATGTTGATACGCATTGTGAAAAGTATAAACTATTTTGTATACTTTGAAATTTCGTCTATTACATTTTTACACGTGCGAGCATGCAACTTCGCATGGTACTCCGTATCGCAATTTCCTTGTTAGCTAAATCATTTTCCCTATCTGCTTAGATTTTGTTTGCTCGGGACGCACAAACAGTTACGTCTGAGGGTGTGATGAGTCCGATTTATATAGGGTTTTTCGGACTCATCTGAACTACTTTTCAAGCGTTTGCACTTCACTTTTAGTTCTTTATCATTCATATTTCATCTTGTCTATATTTTCATAGGAAGTGCACACTTAGGCCCGTGGTTGTGTATTTTTTGTACTTTTAATATTTGTACTCCCTTTTTGTGCTCGTCTGGAATGTCTGCACATATCAGTGCTGGGTTTAGGGGTCGTGTGCGTGTTCCAGGGACATGTAGAAGCAGGAATACTACGCACGATCATCGGATATAGTGCGCACGACCACTGGTCGTGCGCCGATGATCGTGCCCAATGTACCCTGATTTCCAAAATCTGCCTTGGGTAATCGCACGACCACTGGACCTAGTGCGCACGACCATCAGTCGTGCGCCACTGATCGTGTGCATTGATTCCTCTTTTCCTGGAGTCCTGTCTGGGGTAATCACACGACCATTGAACTTAGTGCGCACGACCACTGGTCGTGCACCACTGCTCGTGCGCGTTATCCCAGTTCTTCTTCCTATTCTGCCATGCCAGTGCGCACGATCACTGGACATAGTGCGCACGACCACTGGTCATGCGCCCGTGATCGTGCACATTGTTCATTTCTGTTTTCTATAAATATGCAGGTCTCGCCCTAATTCGAAGCTCTGGGATCGCTCGACATTTCTCCGCCGTTTTCCGCCTTCTCCGCCATTTTTCATCATCTTACACCCTAGGGAGGTGCTCCGGGCAAGCTTTCATCGCCAAATCCAAGCCGGAGCTTCCTCTCGGCCTCCTCCATCATCTCTTAAGTTTATTTCAAGCTTCAACACCATAACAATCAAGCAAAGGGAAGCTTGCAACTTTCATCCGCTATCGTGACACGAAGAAGTCTGGCCATTGGAAGGTGGTGACAGCCCTTCTCTACCCCGAACGTAGTTGAGGACCGAGCTTGGACGTGAATTGACAACCCGACGATTCCAACCGTGAATCCTCAGCAAGACTTCGGATTCGGTCGATCTCTTGACTTGTTCTTCCTTTATTGTTGTATATGTGTGTTAAAACTTCATTTATATTGATGTTGTTGCACTTTAGATGTAAACTTTATTTGATTCATGTCTATGTGATTCTGTATTGTTTTACGCTTTAGTTGCTTGAGATGCGCCATATTTCATCCACCATCCATCTGCCCTTGCCGCACTAGCAATTGCTAGTGGTGTGCGTAGCTAAGAGGTGCTCACGACCCTCATTCCGCCATTCTCATCACCTCATCCGCAAGCCTACTCGCCCATCCGCCTAGTGATGCGGTGCATAGCGGCCCGACTAGTCTTCCATCCCGCCTGGCGAAGCATCGCATTGTGGCGTTGCATAGGAGTAGTTGTTAGATTTGTACTTTCTTTTTCTGCAAATATCAAAACCCCCCCTTAGTTAGCTCCGACCTAAGGACTTCAATCTCGAGTCCTACTCGAAATTAACTCCACCTCACTGTGTTACTTGAGAGATCGATACTTGGGAGAACTTGCCCATTTTATATTACTTGTGCGACCGGTTCACTGCCGTGATCTTTAGCATCAGCGGTGAACAACGACAGTTAGCCATGTCAGATCATCATTTAGCCGAGAACCTTGCTCAATCAAGTCCCAGAGATGATCCTCTCTGGGAGGCCTTTTAGCAATCGCGTCGTGAGAATGTTCAGCAATTCCAAGCCATCAATCAAATCCTTGTTGTAATCACCCACCAGTTGCAGATACAACCTGCAGCAGCTCCAACTGCTCCGATCAATCCAGCACCAACATTGGAGCATCAACAAGCTTGCCTGCCGGTCTATCCTCCTTATAGAACAACCTTCCCGCAAGGGCCTGCAACCCCTCTGTGACCACAAGATGAAGAGTTTGCTGCTCGCCAAAACTTCTTCCGGGAAGCAGCCCGGGGAAGTCCTGCTAGATTTCTCAATTTTTAGGGAAGTCATCCTTACCCTGCAGCTCCTGCCTTTGCTCTCCCTGCAATAACCTTTCCTTTTTATCCTCCACCTTCTTTTGCAGCTACAACTTATGCTCCTATTCATCCTTATGTTGTAGGAGAACAGGAAGAGCCTTCGCCTTTTACCGGGAATGTTCTCCATGAACCAACTCCAACAAACTTCAGAGAGCCCCGACTACCAATCTACACTGGAGAGAATGATCCAGTGAAGCATCTGCAAGCCTTCGAATCGGACGTTGCTCTCAAAACTCTCTCAGATGCTACCAAGTACAAGCTCCTTATCACAACCTTTGATGGACAAGTGAGGGACTGGTTCTATGGTCTTCGCCCTCACTCCATCACTTCCTTTGCTGATCTGCGAAGGGAGTTCTTGCTCAGATTCTCTACTTCCACCAAGAGAAAGGGCGGTCCTAACCTTCTTTGAGATCAAGTAGCGTGGGAATGAAACTTGGTCTCAGTTCGTGGATCGATTCCAAAGAGAAATTTTAGACATCGAGATTGCTGATCAAGAAATGCATCGAGTGGCTCTTATCCACGATCTTCGTGAAGGCGCACTCAAGTTTGAATCCAATGTCCGAGCACCAAGAACATATCAAGAGTTGAATGCCTTAGCCAACTCGTACATCCGAGGTGAAAAAAGCAATCCAGGCTTCGTCTCCAGGCTTCTATCTGAGAAAGACTGACCTCCTCGCAAGCAGCCTCCGAGATCACCTCGGAAAGATTTCCCAACTCACTCGAGAAGGGAAAGGAGATTTTAACTCCATCTATATCCCTTCCCGATCCGTGATCGTGCTCAATATCAACTGCTACTACAACCAGCTCCATCTTCTCAAACAGCTGCAGTTTATCAACAGCAAAGCAATGACTTGCACGACTCCGAACTAGATGAAGTCATGCTACAAGTGAGCCAAGTTATGAAAGACAAGGCTAATTACAAGAAGCCTTACCGGCCAGCTGATCAAAGATCAAGGGACTCAGAGTCATACTGCGAGTTCCATAAAGAGTCAGGCCACCTGACTGAGAACTGTCGAGCACTCCGCCGACTAGTGCAAAGGATGCTCCAGCAGGGTAAGATGCGTGATCTGCTTCCTAAAAGTGATTGCCCTGATCCAGCAACCTCAAATAGCAAAGAAGTTTCAGACATTCCTTGCAACTCAAGAGGGGTGAGCCTAGTCGAAGAACCCCCTCTCCTCATTGTTAATAAAACTGTCGAACGCTTCTATGCCGATGATGAGGGCGTGCTTGGAAGACTATTCTAAGCCGGCAAAAGACTTCCTAGTTCAACGTTTTTTCATAACTATGAATGGTTACTCTTACTCTTTAAAACATTTTCATTTCAAGGCACTTCTTGTTGAAATTTGTGAAGTGGAAGTGGGTGACGGGACAGGCCGGGCGGCCTGTGGCGGACAGTTTTGGCGGACTAGGCGGACTGGGCGGACTGAGATGTGCGGCCTGGTGGAAGGTCTAGTGGGAAGCCAGTTGTTCTTAGGGGCGGTTTGCACGGGTTGAGTCCGCGGACTATGCGGCCTGGTTTCTGCGGATTGGGTGTTTGCTGATTGGCTTTGCCAAGGAGCGGCCTGACCGGATGGAGGCTTGCGGACTGGTGCATTGCTCAGTGGCCGCGGGTACAAGCTTGTGCTGATAGGCGGTTTGGCTCGTGTCCGCGGGTAGCTTGCGGACTGGAGTGTCCACGGTGTGGGCTGTTGCGGACTGAGCTTAGAGCTTGGCTGAGGCCTTGTCGAGCTCTGGTGGCACAGCAGGCGATTTGCTGTGGAGATCGTATTGGCAGACTGGGTTTGGAGTCCGGGGTTGGCTGCTGCGTTGGACAGAAGTGCGAGGAGCTCGCGGACTCTTGGCGGTCTGTGCTTGGGTGTTTGGCGGACGGGAGTTTGTGTCCGCCATGCTCGCATTGGCCCTTGATGGTTTTGGACTTGGTCACACTTTGTGCCAAGGCCATGGTATCCGCGGTATCCGCCAAGTCCGCTGTGATCGGGCGGACTGTTGCTGTCTTCCTTTGGTCGTGGACTTGTGGCGGATTGAGGTGTGAGTCTTGCGGACTGCCTCGGGTTGGTGCGGACTGCCATTGAAGGGAGTTGCTGTCTTGTAGTGGTTGGAGCTTTGCGGGCTGGTGCCTTGTCCGCATCGCTTGGGCGGACTGGAGAGGGTTCGCCAATGTTTGCCTTGCTCCTGGCGGTTTTCCTTGGTATCCAGCTAAGTCCAAGCGGACTCGGCGGATGGTGTTTTTGCTATCGCGCGGGCTGGGGTGGTGACGCTATCTCTTGGGCGGTGACCACACTCCTCACCTTGCCTATAAATAGGACCCCCCTGGCATAACCTAAATAACTAGAGTGAACAGTAAGTTGGGGTGTGCAAGGAGCTGCGGTCTGTGTTTGTCAGTCCGCGCGGATTGTTTCAGGCTGACGGTTTGCTGTGTGCAGGTCGCGCGAATAGCTTCAAGGAGCCAGGAGTTTGGCTGTGACTTCGGTAAAGTGCTTGGAAGTGTGCGGTCTCTGCGGAATCAGCAGGAGGTCGCTCTGCGGCTTGTCAGTTCTGTTTCATCTTTGCCAGCTTCAATAACCTGTCCGCCGGCTTCAGGCGGGTAGGGGTGTTCCTCAGTTCAAGTTCAGCAGGAGGTCGAATAACGTTGTGTCCGCGCGGCCTCGCGGCTTCGGCGGACTCCGTGTTTATTCGGCGGATTGCAGCATAGCTTGGGCGAGCTCAGCGGACTCGGCGACCTCGGCGACCTCGCGGTCTCGGCGGACTCGGGTGCTGTCCGCCCGGCTTGTTTTTTGGTGCCTTCTGTTTACAGCTGTGATACTAGCGAAATCATGTCTCGCTATGTATGCCTCGCATTCTAAAGAAGTGAATGAATAAAAGATCTACTTGTGCTTCCATTGTTTGTTGGGATTTACCTTTGTACCTCTAGTCCTTGGCTTCCGCTGGTTCAACGTGCGAACTGGGTAGTTCCGAAGATATTAATTTGGCGTTTGGGCTATCTTGCTGACCACGTTGAGAAAATTTAACATGGTATCAGAGCCAGGTTTCTGAGGTTCAGCTGCGTGAGCGGGAGTCAGCCAGTGTTGTTACTCAGTGATTGAGTGGTGATCAACCTGTGTTGTTGCACGGTGCTGCTGAAAGGTTGCCAACATGTGTTGCAATGGAAGGGAGCTTTGCAAGAGGTCTGGGCATTGAACTCTTAACGCCTACTAACTTCAAGAAGTGGAAGTCGTGCATAAAGAGTTATCTTCTTGGCGAGGAGCTGTGGGAAGTCGTCGGTGGTGACGACAAGCAGGAAGTCACTGCTGCTTTTGGTACTGCTGAGCAGGTTAGGCTCTGGAGAAGAACAAATGCTAAGGCGGAGTTCGTTCTGAAGAGAGCTGTGTCTCCGGAACTGTTTGATCACATCATTGGATGTGAGTCGGCTGCTGATTTTTGGACAACCATTGATGAGTTGTTCAATAGGAAGAATGTGACGCGGCTTCAGTTCCTGGAGAATGAGTTGGCCAGGGCAACTCAGGGAGACCTTTCCATCTCCAAGTACTTCTTAAAGATGAAGAGCTTGTGTGCTGAGCTGTCGGCACTGGATCCTAATGAGCCTATCACTGAGGCAAAGATGAAAAGGCACATTATCCGCGGCTTGCGGAAGGAGTATGTGGCCTTTGTCACATCTGTTCAAGGGTGGGCTACTCAGCCGTCGTTGCTGGAGCTGGAGAATCTGCTTGCCTCGTAGGAGAGCTTAGCAAGGCAGATGGCTGGAGTGAACCTGAATCAGGAAGGTAGCGAAGCTCTCTTCTTAGGCAAGAAGAAAGGATGGGAAGGGAAGAAGAAGAAGAAGGTGCAGGCCGCTGTTGAGAAGGAGACTTCAACTTCATATCCGCCGGAGAGGAGCAATGCTCCTAAGGACTGGAAGAAGAATCTGAAGTGCTACTGGTGTCATCAGCGAGGGCACTTCAAGCGGGACTGCAAGGTCAAACTGCAGCCTGGGCATGCTGCGGGAAAGGAGGAAGCTTGCTCGAGAAGTGAAGAAGCAGAATGGGGCGGAGCTTTCATGACGGGCACTTATGTCCGGGCCCTGTCTGCTGAGGACTTCAACAGCGAGTGGATCGTGGACTCCGGGTGTGGTCATAACCTCACCGGAGACAAATCGAAGTTCACCTCCATGCAGGCTTACTCAGGTAATGAAGCTATTATCACTGCTGATAATACTGTTTATGCAGTAGAGAAAGAGGGGGTCGTGTCATTGGGTAGTGATCAGGGGCCACTCAAGTTAAGGAGTGTGTATCACGTGCCGGGCATGAAGAAAATCCTCTTCTCAGTGACCAATGCGGTGGACGCTGGGTATCATGTTCTGTTTGGGCCAACAGACGTGAGGTTCCTTCGCAACGTATCAACGGTGAAGTCTGATGTTGCTCATGTTGGGAGGAGGGTGAAGAACTTGTTTGTTCTTTCCACCAATGCTTATGCTGATAAGATGAGGGCCAATGATAGTGCGTCTATCTGGCATGAGAGGCTGGGGCATGTTGGCATGGACAAGCTGAAGGCGATGACTTGTAGAAGTCTGGTGAGGGGGTTGCCAAAGTTGTCCTCCTTTGGTGATGGGCATGTTTGTGCGGGCTGTCAATACGGTAAGGCACATCGCCTTCCGTTTGATAAATCACAAACAAGGAGCAAGAAACCACTGGAGTGTATTCATGGTGACCTGATGGTACCAACGGTTACTGCCAGCCTTGGCGGAAGCAGATACATGCTTGTCTTGGTTGATGATTACTCAAGGTATACTTGGATGTACTTCTTAAAGGAGAAGTCGGAAGCCTTCCGTTTGTTCGTGGAGTTCAAGGAGTTGGTAGAAGGCCGGCTTAGCTTGCGGATTAAGAAGTTTAGAATTGATAACGTGGGGGAGTTTGTCTCCTCCGAGTTTTCTAACTTCTGCAGGAAGCATGGGATCCAACGGGAGCTTACTTGTGCTCACACTACACAACAAAATGGGGTAACGGAGCGGAAGATCCGTCATCTGACGGAGACCTGCAAATGCTGGCTTCATGCGAAAGATATCCCAAGGTCTTTTTGGGCGGAGGTAATGTCTTGTGCTGCTTATGTTATCAACCGGATGCCACTCAGCCCTATCAACATGAAGACTCCTGTTGAGCTGTTGCTGAAGGAGAAGCCGAGTATTGGACACCTTACGGTGTTCGGTTCAACTTGCTATGTGCATGTCCCGGATGCTTCACGGACAAAGCTGGATGCGAAGGCAAGGAAACTTGTCTTTGTTGGCTATGATGAGCGGAAGAAGGGATGGAAGTGCATGGACCCTGTGACGAAGAAGTTCGTGGTGTCAAGAGACGTTGTCTTTGACGAGCTGACGTCATATGGAGGTGGCTCGGTGGAGCTAACCGGAAGTAGCAAGGTTGATGATGCACCGGTGGAGGCTGCTGAAGGCTTGGAAGAGGAGCTTGCTGTTTCACCAGCAGCTCCTGTTGCTTCGAACTCCGAGGCAGAGCCTTCTGGCTCAGGAAGCAGGGGGAGCACTGCTCAATGCTTGCCCCAGGTAGGAGTGGAGCCCGAAGAAGCAACGGAAGTCGTGAGCAAGGAGCCGGTTCTTCGGAGATCGAAGAGGGTGGTTAAGCCACCAGCTCGGTACTGTGATGGGAATGCAGTGAGCTTTGTCTCCTGCTTCTTTGCAGGTCCTCTGGATGAGCGAGAGCCTGCAAACTTCAACGAGGCCACTGGAGTAAAGGAGTGGGATGATGCCATGAAGGAAGAGATTGATGCTCTGAAGAAGAATGAAACCTGGGACCTTGTGCCCAAGGTTGATGGCGTTACTCCGGTTACTTGCAAGTGGGTGTATAAGTTGAAGAAGAAGGCTGATGGGAGAATTGATCGGTTCAAGGCTCGCCTGGTCGCTAGAGGATTCTCACAGCAGTATGGAGAAGACTATGAGGAGACATTTAGTCCAGTTGCGAAGATGACTTCTGTAAGAGTGGTGATCGCCTTGGATGCTAGCAAGGGATGGAGGTTGTGGCAACTCGATATGAAGAATGCCTTTCTTACGGAGAGATTGACAAGGACATCTTCATGGATCAGCCGCTTGGTTTTGTCTCTGAGAAGCATCCGGACTATGTCTGCAAACTCAGGAAGGCTCTCTATGGATTGAAGGAAGCTCCTAGAGCGTGGTATGAGAATATTGCAGAGTACTTTCAATTCTGTGGATACCTTGCTTCTAACTCGGATTCAAGCTTTTTCGTCAAGAAGAAGGAGAGCTTCGAGTCTTGGTCCTGCTGTATGTGGATGACATGATCATCACATGGAACTCGGAGGGGGAAGTAGCAAGGCTCAGGGCAGAGCTTGCTATACGCTTCGAGATGAAAGACTTGGGAGAGTTGCATCACTTTCTTGGTCTGGAAGTGGAGAGGAAGGAGTGCGGGGTTCTCATTAGCCAGAAAGGGTATGCTGATCGCATTGTGAAGCGGTTTGGCATGGGCGAAGGGAAGAAGTGCTCTACTCCACTGGAATCTGGGCTGAAGCTTCGAAGAGATGAGGGAAGGGTTCTTCATGATCCCTTGGTGTTCAGGGCTCTTGTTGGGAGCTTCATTTACTTGACGATTACAAGGCCGGATATTGCTTATGCTGTTGGCCGAGTAAGTCGGTATATGGCTGAACCAAGGCAATCTCATCTAGTGGCGGCGAAGGGAATTCTGAAGTATGTCAAGGCTTCTTCTGACATGGGACTCCTCTATAGAAGGGACGAGGAGATTGCGTTGCTCGGGTACACGGATGCTGACTATGGCGGTGATTCGGATGATCGAAGGTCTACTTCAGGTTATGTGTTCACTTGCGGTTTAGCTAGCATCTCGTGGTGTAGCAAGAAGCAGGACTCGGTGTCGGTTTCAACCACGGAGGCAGAGTATAAGGCTTCGACCTTGGCTGCTCGGGAAGCCGTTTGGTTGAGGAGGCTTATAGAGGATGTTCATGAAGAAGTGCAAGGGCCTACTTTACTCCGGGGTGACAATGAGAGTGCTCTCAAACTGGTGAACAATCCTGTGTGTCACGCCAGGACCAAGCATATAGAGATTGATCACCACTTCATCAGGGAGAAGGTGTTGGAGGGGTCTCTGCTGGTCGGGCATGTTCGGAGTGAAGATAATCTTGCTGACATCTTCACGAAGCCACTGTCGAAGGGGCCCTTTGAATGCTTGCGCAGCTTGCTGGGCTTGGTCACCACTTCCCACTTCAAGGGGGAGTGTTGAAATTTGTGAAGTGGAAGTGGGTGACGGGACAGGCCGGGCGGCCTGTGGCGGACAGTTTTGGCAGACTAGGCGGACTGGGCGGACTGAGATGTGCGGCCTGGTGGAAGGTCTAGTGGGAAGCCAGTTGTTCTTCTGGGCGGTTTGCACGGGTTGAGTCCGCGGACTATGCGGCCTAGTTTCTGCTGATTGGGTGTTTGCTGATTGGCTTTGCCAAGGAGCGGCCTGAGCAGATGGAGGCTTGCGGACTGGTGCATTGCTGAGTGGCCGCCGGTGCAAGCTTGTGCTGATAGGCGGTTTGGCTCGTGTCCGCGGTTAGCTTGCGGACTGGAGTGTCCGCGGTGTGGGCTGTTGCGGACTGAGCTTAGAGCTTGGCTGAGGCCTTGTCGAGCTCTGGTGGCACAGCAGGAGATTTGCTGTGGAGATCGTATTGGCGGACTGGGTTTGGAGTCCGGGGTTGGCTGCTGCATTGGACAGAAGTGCGAGGAGCTTGCGGACTCTTGGCGGTTGCCTTGTCCGCATCGCTTGGGCGGACTGGAGAGGGTTCGCCAATGTTTGCCTTGCTCCTGGCGGTTTTCCTTGGTATCCGGCTAAGTCCATGCGGACTCGGCGGACGATGTTTTTGCTATCGCGCGGGCTGGGTGGTGACGCTATCTCTTGGGCGGTGACCACACTCCTCACCTTTCCTATAAATAGGACCCCCCTGGCATAACCTAAATAACTAGAGTGAACAGTAAGTTGGGGTGTGCAAGGAGCTGCGGTCTGTGTTTGTCAGTCCGCGCGGATTGTTTCAGGCTGACGGTTTGCTATGTGCAGGTCGCGCGGATAGCTTCAAGGAGCCAGGAGTTTGGCTGTGACTTCGGTCAAGTGCTTGGAAGTGTGCGGTCTCTGCGGACTCAGCAGGAGGTCGCTCTGCGGATTATCAGTTCTGTTTCATCTTTGCCAGCTTCAATAACCTGTCCGCCGGCTTCAGGTGGGTAGGGGTGTTCCTCAGTTCAAGTTCAGCAGGAGGCGAATAACGTTGTGTCCGCGCGGCCTCGCGGCTTCGGCGGACTCCGTGTCTATTCGGCGGATTGCAGCATAGCTTGGGCGAGCTCAGCGGACTCGGCGACCTCGGCGACCTCGCGGTCTCGGCGGACTCGGGTGCTGTCCGCCCGGCTTGTTTTTTGGTGCCTTCTGTTTACAGCTGTGATACTAGCGAAATCATGTCTCGCTATGTATGCCTCGCATTGTAAAGAAGTGAATGAATAAAAGACCTGCTTGTGCTTCCATTGTTTGTTGGGATTTACCTTTGTACCTCTAGTCCTTGGTTTCCGCTGGTTCAACGTGCAAACTGGGTAGTTCCGAAGATATTAATTTGGCGTTTGGGCTATCTTGCTGACCACGTTGAGAAAATTTAACACTTCTAAGTGCTCTTTCATGCTTTTCAATAAAGCTTTTCTTCAGAGATCCTGTACTGACACAGTTCCCTTCTTGTAATACTTCTTCCTCCACTTTTCTCTTTGCCAAAGAGATCACTACACCAGTGAGATATCGTCAAGTCTGGAATGCTCCCTCAGTAGATTGTTCTCTTGTACAACCGCTACGACCACATACAGTGGGGAGTACACGTATGTGCAGTGGGAGCCGTTCAATCTACGATGTTAGGCTTCAGACTTTGGATCCTAGCCAGCATCTGATATAGAGTGTGTGCTAGGGGAGCCCCATGTATTAGCTCTGCTGTGCTTTGCAAAGGACACATTACAGTTACGATGTTCTTTGCTTGACAAGCAATGACGACCAAGCGTAGCCTTGTCTCTTCGATCATCCTATGACTGTGATGGCCGAACACACTATGGTACTCTCAATCCGCGCCTTCGCGGGATCCTACAATTCCACTGATCTTTTGATAGACAAGCAATGCTTTAAGCCACTTGGCGCAACTAGTCTCATTGATCAATGATGATTGTACCCGAGGCAAGAGAGCAGTGCATCTGCCACTTCCTTCTTAGAATTTTTGTGCATTTCTCCCTTTTGTGCTCTGTCAAGGGAGTGTAGCTAGTCCTCTTTTCTATCAACTGCCTCTTTCACAGGTGAATAGGTTAATCCGACCTACCAAAAGGATTAGCAAACATTCACTTTGCTTGTGCTCATCTTATATGCATTGCCTGCATAATCTCTACCAGATGATAACCTATACAAGCTCTCTTACTCTCATCTTTTATTCACATCTTGCTTAAGCTCTATTAGATGAAGATTCAAAGAGCTATTCATTACTCATATCAAATGCTAATCGGATCAAACATTGATCAAAGAATCTTACTCTCCTTGATCATCAAGCCCTGTTATTGCAATCTAGTTCAGATTGGCAGAGTGCATCAAGCTTTTTCTCTGCCAATGTATTCATACCTATCCTATCATATAAATAGTCAACACTCGACTTGTTGATCTGGACTTCATGTTAAAGACATCTGCAATATATCAAGAAGATCATTGTTTTTTGGTTTGATCTTCATTCAATTATCAGCAGAGTGTATCAGGCATTTCCTATGCTATATGATCATATCGATCTTATCTCATCAATAGTTAGCACCTGCAAGACTCATCCAGGTACTTGCAGTTTAATTCATTATTTTATGTCTGCTACTCACTCTTCTCTTTGCAGTGGTTAGCAGGCACCTGCAAGTCATATCTAGGTACTTGCAGCTTATTCTTTATATACCATATCTGTGTCTAACTCTCATTTTTCAGAGAACTGCAGATGCTTGCGAGTTTCTTCACAGGTACTTGCAAGCTATTTTCATATATTTTGTCTGCTCCTATCTCTTTTCTTGTAGAGATCAGCAGACACTTGCAAGTTTCTTCACTGGTACTTGCAAGCTACTCTCATATATCATGTTTGTTCCTAACTCTCATTTTGTAGAGATCAGTCGATACTTGCAAATTTCTTCACAGGTACTTGCAAGTTACTTTCATATACTGTGCCTACTTTTAACTCTTCTTTTGTAGAGACCAGCAGATACTGCAAGTTGCCTTCAGGTATTTGCGGCTTTCTTTACTCCCGAATTTTTTTTCTAACTTCACTTTTTGCAGAAACCAGTAAAGACTTGCCATTTGCCTTCAGGTACTTGCAGGTCATTTTTATTTTCTGCACGCTCCTCACTCTTCCTTTCGCAGAGGATAACAGGTGCTTGCAAGCCTCCACCAGGTACTTGCAAGTTATTATGCTTCTATATTTTCCTCTCACTTTCATTTTGCAGAACTCAGCAGAAAACACATCTTCCTCGTTTTGCAAAGGCAAACCCAAGTACACACAAGGTGTACCTCACATACATGCCTACACTAACTTTCTGCTTGCAGGAAAAGGACAGACATTGTCAACTTTCTAAGGAGAGGCATCAGGTTCTATCCCTCCTTACCCCTTCCTTTTCTTTGGGGTGGATCATGATTTTCGTGGGTCTCCAACTTTTTCGAAGTTCTCTTCTGAACTTAAAAAGTGCGGGGATTATGTTAACCCCAAAATCGGCGATCCTTCCCAAGGCAGACAACTCACTTGTCGCGGCCTGCCTCGGGTTCCTCCTGGAGGTCGCGACACCTTAGTGTGGGTCGACAGAATTTACTGTCCGCTCAGACCGCACGGCTTGGGCGGTCTCAGTGGTCTGGCCGCCCAGGCCACGTGCCTTCCTTTGGTCGGCAGGGGCTGCAGACTGCTCTTGAAGTCCGCCCCTGTAGGTCGCGCTCCTTTTCAGCTTAACTGCAAGATTATCTCCGCAGGCCTCTCTTTGCCGGACTCTATTCCCTGTCCGCCCATGCCGGCGATAGGTCGCATCCTTTGTAGGAACTAGCTGCTCTTCCAGCCCGCTCCTGCAGGTCGCTCTTCAAGAACACCAGACCGCGCAAACTACCGAAAAAGGTGGCGACCTACCCCCAGGCCGCCAGCCAGCTACCTCAACTTCCTCGCCAACATGCGCGGCCTGCCTTGTCAGTCCGACAGGTCGCTCAGCCCTTGGCCACCAGCAGTATGGGCAGCCAACTCCTTCGGTCCGCCTGTAGAGAGCGTACACTCGCTCTCCGGCTACCCGCGAAGATCAGCAGCAATACCCAGTTCCTCGCGAGCTCTACGGACTCGAAATGCGATCAAGATTTCCAGTCCGCCCTCATTGGTGAACCCCAGCTATATCTTCCTCAGCAACAACAAACCTCTTCTTCAGCGGACTCCGCAGACTCGCAATGCAGCCCACCATTCCTTACCTCCAGCACCTGCTTCTCTCCAGTAGCATGGTCAACCTCCCTCAGCCTGCAGTCTAGGTGCGGACTCGATCAGTTGTGGCGGACTCCTTCCAGCCCGCCAGGCAGCAGAACCTCCTCTAGACAGTCCCAGACCGCATAACCTCGTTGCAGATTTAGCGGACTCAGCGGGCACTCCTCAGCACGCACCCCCTTAGCGCTCGTTCAGTTCAGCAGCAGCGAACTCCGCGGATTCCCCTCGCAGTCTGCCACTTAGCCTCCGACATTCGCCACCCCAGCAACAGGCGGACAATCTCAGCTCAGTAGTGGCGGACTCTACGGACCCGCATCGCAGTCCGCCACTATGTATCCCAGTTCTCCATCTACAGCACCAGCTCCAGAAGTAAGCCCCAGTCTGCGCGACCTGTTGCAGACGTGGCAGACTCCTTCCTCTTCTCGCTCAAGTTACCGCCTCTCCGGGGATAACGTCACCGCAAGCCGTTACCTCCTCGGGCTTATAAATAGACCCTCATACCTCTCCTGGAGGTCAGCTTCAGGTTCAGACACCCCGAGGTAGGATCATCTCCAAGGTGCTCACGCTCGAAGATAGACCACAACAAGCTCGAGTGATCACCTCCTGCGGACTCCATTTCCCAGTCCACCTTCCTTCTTTCTATAACCGCACGTGGCCTGCCGGCTTCAATTGTCAGACTGCGCGGCCTCTGTTTCTTCCCTTAGTCGCGCGGCCTGCCGACCTGACTCTTTAGTCCGCACAGTCTTTTCTAGCACTTATTCTTTAGCCGCCAGCTTCCTCTTTGTACCCCTTTATTGATTTCTTGTAAAGGTGTATTGCCAAGCTGTAACTCTCACTATTAATCAAAGGAAAGCCCGTCACAAGAGTGACATTTAAGCCGTGACGGGCGAAGTCTGCTGTTTCCGCTGCTAACGGCCCCCTCTCTCTCTTAGCTCAGCTCAGCTCCCTCGGCATCCAACCTTCAAGCACAGCCGTCCAAGTACCCGTCTGCTCGATAGCTCCTGATCAACCTCCTCTTCTCGTCATCCTTCTCGGATTCTCTCAACAACCCTCTCCACTATCTCCGCAACCCTCAAACAAGCGCTTGCTCTACCCTCGAGCACTCAGAAGCTTCCTTTTCCCCCGCAACCTTCATCCTCTTCCTTTCTTAGCCTATGAGATCAAACACTTCCTCCATGTTAACTAGGCGGTGTCGTTTTCGCACATCAACAGAAGAGTTGAAAAGTATGTTGACCACATCACCTGTTCTAAGTTCGCCGAGGGGGACCGAAGGCTTTGAGATCTATAGTGATGCTTCAGGCAGTGGATTGGGTTGTGTTCTACTGCAGTATGGAAGTGTGATAGCTTATGGCTCGCATCAGTTAAAGGTACATGAGAGGAATTATCCAGTCCATGACTTGGAGTTAGTGGCCGTGATATTTGCCCTGAAGCTGTGTAGGCATTACCTGTACGGGGTGAAAGTCGATATCTATACTGACCACAAGAGCCTGAAGTACTTGTTGGATCAAAAGGACCTAAACATGTGGCAGTGGAGATGGATGTTCTTCCTGGGGGACTACACATTCAAGATTCATTATGTGCCTGGGAAAGGCAATGCGGTTCAGATGCGTTGAGTCGCAGGGCCACAGCGCAAGCCAACAGGTTGTCGGTTCATGATGAGCGTTTGATTCGGGAGTTGGACACATTAGAGATCTCTTGTATTGACAAGCAGACTAGTTCTGAAGCGCAATTGAACTGGACATAAGTTCAGTATGACCTGCTGATCGGATTCGGCAGGCTCTGGATATGGATAGCAACATGAAGCAAATCATGGTTAAGGCTTTGGATGGGTCAAATTCCCAATTTGATGTGGTGGATGGATTGTTATGGAAGGAAAGTCATCTGTGCGTCCCAAATATGGGTAAACTGCAGGTGGAATTGATGTACAAGGCTCATCATACTCAGTACTTGATTCACCCAGGGAGCACGAAGATGTATCGTGATATGAAGAAGTTGTTCTGGTGGCCAGGACTTAAGAAGGACGTGGCACTTTATGTGGCGAAGTGTCAAACGTGCATTTTAGTGAAGACGGAGTGCCAGAAGCCTGGAGGTTTCTTGAAATCCTTGACTATCCCGGAGTGGAAGTTCGACGATATTATAATGCACTTTGTGCATGGGTTGCCAAGGTAGCAGAAGGGAAATGAGGCCATATGGGTGATCGAAGATCGATTGATGAAAGTGTCGCACTTTATTCCAAATAGGAAGGATGATTCTGTGGAGAAATTGGAAAAACTCTATGTGGATAACATTGTGCGGCTTCACGGTGTGCCCCGCAGCATCGTGAGTGACCGAGATAGGTGGTTCACGTCCAATGACTGGAGGTTGGTGCAACAAATGTTGGGAACCTAGCTAAGTTTCAGCACGGCCTTTCATTCGCAGATGAATGGTCAGACCGAGAGAGTCAACAGGATGATGGAAGACATGCTTCGCATGTGCATCTTGGATTTCAGAAAGTAGTGGGAAGATCACCAGTACTTGGTGGAATTTGCTTATAACAATAGCTACCAAGTGAGCATTCAAATGGTGCCCTTCGAGTCCCTTTATGGTAGGAGATGTCGCACGCTGTTGTCATGGTTGGAAATGAGTGAGTCGAAGCTGTACAAGTGGCAAGAAGTGTAAAATACAACCTCATTGGTACGAACTATTCGAGAAAGGTTGCTAATCGCTCAGGACCGGCAAGATAAGTACTATAATACCAAGCATGGGAACGTTGAGTTCACTGTTGGCGACTGGGTGTATTTGAAGATTAAGGCATTCAAGGGTGTCTCATAGGTATGGTGCTTGAAGAAGCTAAGCCATAGGTACCTTGGACCGTTTGAGGTTCTGGAGCGGATTGGCGAAGAAACCTATCGATTAAAGCTATCAGCGGAACTGGGTGGTCTACACGACGTATTCCACATATCAGTGTTGCGGAAGGCGGTGCGAGAGCCTTCGCAAGTGATTGTGGTCGATCACGTACCGGTTGATAATGGGTTGATGATGAAGGTTAAGCCCGTTCGCATTGAGGACTCGAAAGTCAAGCGACTATATAACAAAGACATCAGGATGGTCAAGGTCCGTTGGGACAACTGCAGTCAGGAGGAGCTCTCGTAGGACCGAGAGTAGACCATGCTTGAGGAGTACCCTGAGTTATTCCACTCAGGTACCATTTAAGTTTTGTCTATCTTTTCCTTTCTGTAATTTCAGGACGAAATTCTTTTAAGAGGGAGAGAATTGTAACGCCCTGAAACTCAAAAGAGGGACGGGCAGTATTTAGAGCCGAGTTTGCTGTCTGGTAAGGGTCACACAGCCTGGGACACGGGCGTGTACATGGCTGTGTCGTGCTCTGGTTCGACGAATTTCTCGAGTGGTCGACGAAAAGCACTCGAGACAGCGAACACGACCTGAGACACGGGCGTGTCCACGGCGGTGTCCTGCTCGGACTGTTTGCCGGGCTGTGTCGGGGGAGGAACATGGCTTGGTGCCCAGGCGTGTTCGGGTTGACACGGGCCTGTCAATTTTGACACTGGTGTGTCGAGAACCCGTGTCCTCTTCGGATTGTTTTTGGTACTGTGTTGATTGAGGAACACGCCCCGTAACACGGGCGTGTACTGATTGACACGAGCGTATCAAATTTGACATGTTCGGGTTGTTTTCAGGTTTTCTACGAGGTAGATTGCAACAAGGAACCTTGGGGACTAACTCCAAGGTGCACCCGAAAAACTGGGCATAAGCGTGATTCTGCCATCTTGGTGGCCTGGGAGCCAACTTACACAAAACTGGGTTATGTAAAGTGTGTGATTGATTTGGGACTCAGGGAAGCTTAACCCACGCATATGGCTTAAAATGACGCGGCGGCGTGAGCAACGGGTTAGGTGGAACCGTACCCGCTCTATGTCATTCGGTTATTGAGACCTAAGGTACGTGGTACTTGCCGTTGGCATAGATGGAGGGTCTTAATCTTAAGCCGGAAAGACCATAATACTCACGAGATTTGCCGTCCAAGGGGCGGTGGTGAGACTGCAGATTTTGACCGGGTTCACCGAGAATGTGCCCTGAGAGCACGGGGTGTGTGGCCGTGCGTGCCTACGCCTGTGATGAAGTGTCATTTCACTACTATTTGGCTATACTAATAAAGTATAGGGGCGGGGTCGTTATAATTTGGTAAGCTTTAGCTGACCATTGCTTTTGTTTGCCACCGCTTTAGTGGATTGTTGCTTGCAGGTGCTGCGGAGCCTAGTGGCAAATAACGGGCAAAAGCCCTTGTTGCTGAGCCGACCCTCGAAGGCCTTTGCTAATGTTTACTTTTATTCTCGTGTGTGACCGACCTGCGTACCCATGTTTGGAAGACACTATTTGTATAAGTAAACTCTTGTAAGCCCATATGACAAAGTACTTTGTGTATTTTTTATGCTCAATCCTTTTGGGTTTTTGTTAGTGGACATTCATGTTGTGGCTGAGTTCTTTCTTTGTAACATTTAAAATGCTTCCGCTAGAATGTGCTCTGTGTAGGACGTTTATTATTGGAAAGATGGTTTCATTGGGTAACCCAACGGTCTGTCTATAGTATATGGCGTCGGGCCCCGGCCGGACCTACTGCTATATGCTATGTGACGGATAGGGGGTGTTACACACCTTCTGCAAATTAAGCTCTCTCTGCTCTAGAGTATCACATATCCAATGATACCATGTGTTAATATGCTTGGATCTCGAGTGGAAGGTGGAGTTCTTCCCTAAATGAATTGCTCTCTTACTATCACATAAGTGTATATGACACTCCCGAGTGAAACCCCGATCCTTGATGATGCCCTTCATCCTTTCCCCGCCTTAGTGACTGCAATAAACTCTACCTCTATTATCAATAGTGCACGCACTTCTACAGTCTCGACTTCCATGAAAACTCCCCATATAGACATGATTAGATAGCCAAAAGTAAATCTGTTGATGTCCAAATCTCTAACTATATCAGCATTAGTGTAACCCAGTAGCTTTGACTCACTGTCTCCAAACCATAGATTCAAGTCTGACGTTCTATGTAGGTACCATAAAATCAACTTTACAGCGCCCTAATGTTCTCTACCTGGATTGGAGAGAATACTAATAGTGTCAATGGCATGTGTTATAACTGGGAAAGAGTATACCATGCCATACACAAGATTATGGAAAGGGAGAACAATTGACATAATTCTTGGAGTTTTCTCTAGAGGGGGTGAATAGAGATTAAAAATTATGGCCCCATTTGGTAACCCATTTTGGGGCTTTCCGTTTCCAAAAAATGCACCCGCCACTATTATACACATTTGTTTTTCCACTTGTTTTTCGAGCCGCGTAGCATTTTATCACTACTAAAAAAACAGCAGGCTGAAACCCTCACGCAAGCCTCCAGTGTGTCGCATTTTAGGCGTGATCGTGTGTTCTAGGTTTTCCCCGCAGCATGGTCTTCCCGACGGCAGCCACGTGATGATCCGCCGCATCGTCTTCGACAATATCTTCCCTTTTGATTGCTGATCTCTCTCCACATATTCTCCCACGGGATCAGACTACATCCCGCATCTTCTCCGAAGGAATAGCGGGGTATGTTTCTTCATCCTCTCCCGCCGATCACTTTTTCCTCCTCTCCTCTCCATCGACATGGCTTCCTTACTGATTTGCAACAGTCATTGTCCCTGATTTGCAACAGTACATCTCGGGTGTCGATCACTTTCTTCCTCCTCTCTCGTTGATCCATTGCTCCTGCTGTGAGAGTGTTGATCCATTACTCCTACAAAATTGCAGCATGTATATTGATTTGCTTTTGATTGTTTAATGTATTGATCCATTGCTCCCTGATTTGCTTTTTATTCCTATGGTAGCATTCTTTTGGTAGAATTTTTATTTTGATTTTTATATATGTATAGATGTGTGTATGTATGTGTATGTTTGTTTTTGTGTATATGTGTGTTGTGCATGAATGTTTGTGTAGGTGTGTGTTTGTGTTTGTGTAGGTGTGTGTATATGTATGTGTTTGTGTTTATTTATATATATGTATATGTATGTTTGATTTTATATATGTATAGATGTGTGTATGTATGTGTATGTTTGTTTTTGTGTATGTGTGTGTTGTGCATGAATGTTTGTGTAGGTGTGTGTGTTCGTGTTTGTGTAGGTGTGTGTATATGCATGTGTTTGTGTTTATTTATGTATATGTATGTGTATGTTTGATTTTATATATGTATAGATGTGTATGTATGTGTATGTTTGTTTTTGTGTATGATTGTGTTATGCATGAATGTTTGTGTAGGTGTGTATGTATGTATGATTGTGTATTTTATACTAGTGTGTGTGTGTGTGTGTGTGTGTATGAATGTTGTGTGTGTGTGTTTGTGTGTGTGTATGTAATGTGTGTGTGAGTGTATGTAATGTGTGTGAGTGTTTGTATGTGTGTGAGTGTATGTATGCATATATGTGTTGATTTTTTGTGAAGTATGTGTGTAATGTGCTTGTGAGTATATGTACTATGTGTGTGAGTGTGTGTGTAATGTATGTGTGTGTGTGTATGTACTGTGTGTGTGTGTGCATGTGTTGATTTTTTGGGAAACATGCATGTGTGTATGTGTTCTGTGTGAGTGTGTTGAGTGTATATTGTGTGTATGTAAGTGTATGATAATGTGTGTGAGTGTATGTAATGTGTGTGTATTTATGTGTGTGAGTGTATGTGTTGATTTTTACGGAAATATGTTTGTGTGTGTGTGCGTGAATATAGTTTGCATTTATGTTTGACTTTGTTTTCCTCATTCAGTTTATGCGTTATGGGTAAACATAAAGAAGGCGATGTTAGTGCAAATTGGGAGGCGGGTGATGTTCTGATTTTTTGTGATTTGTGCTTGAAAGAAATTAAGTTGGTTAATCGCCCAACAACGCACTTTAGCAGGGATGGTTGGTCCAACCTAACCACAGGTTTCTTCGCTCGTACGGCAAAGTCTTATGATCGTAATCAAATGAAGAATAAGTGAGATCAACTAAAGAAAGATTTGAAGTTATGGCGAGAACTTAAGGGTCATGAGACAGGTCTGGGCTGGGATCCAATCCGCAAAACAATTGTTGCTTCAGAAGATTGGTGGACTGAACGCCTCAAGGTACGCACTTAAATTTTAAACCACTTGTTGCAATTACTGTACAATAGATTATTCAACTGGTAGTTATTACTTTCCATCGCAGGTGCTTCCAAGTGCAAGGAAATTTTAGTTCTCTGGAATACCCCCTGAGTTAGAGGAGAAGCTAAATATGATGTTTAGCCCGGTCGTAGCAACTGGGGATCTAGCTTGGGCACCCAATTCAAGACATTTTGAGTAAGAGTCGATTGACGAACATGACATACCTGCTGGTGATGACACACATTCAGTTGAAGCCACGAACAAATGGGCGATCAGTAAGGGTAAAAGCAGGATGAAAAATAAAAAAACAAGGAGCTCGACGCTAGATGATATAACTAAGACATCGCACATTATTGGGAAGTGCATGATGGAGCCTCCTCACATCTAGATATCGTCATCCGTGTACACCATTCCCGAGGCGATTGCTGAACTCGAAACTATTACAGAAGTTATGGATGAATCAGAGTACGACTTGTACGACCACTGCACCATGGTCCTGTCAGAAAAACATTACCGAGAAACCTTTATGAGCATTAGAAAGGATCGACAGCTCAAATGGCTGCAGACTCATTATGAGAAAAGATCGGGCTAGTTGCACTGTGATGGACTTTCGATCATGTTATCTGTGTTAGATTTTTTCCTCTGTGATGGACCGATGTTAGCTTTATGTTATGTTTTTTTTGCTCTGTGATGGACCCATGTTATGTTTATGTTCGTTTTTTTGCTCTGTGGTGGACTCATGTTATCTTTATGTTATCTTTTTCTTGCAACTTGCATTCTCTTTATGATCATTTTATGTCTTAGTATTTTGTTTAAATTTAAAATTAATGCAGATTATTATGTCTTCCTCTGATCAAACTGACAGTTCTAATGAGGGGACTCAGCGGTAAGTAGCTTAACAGATTTATCGTAATAGAGCAGTGAGTGGACAACAATATTTAGCATCAATGAACATTAACCTATAAGATGGTTGTTCATCAAATATAGCTTGCATGACATCAAGCCAAATAGGGTCTATATGGCTTGGTGAACTTCTCGATGGACACCCTCATAGATTTTTCAGTTCATTTAGAATGTCGAAGATTATATTCGTAGATTTGTTAACACTCCTCACACAATAATATGGGCTGCAAGGATCCATGAGAACTCTACCGCGAGAAGTACTTGCAGTTACATTACATATTTTAGGTCGTGATGTACCCATGCAAATTGCAGGCGAATGATTCCAACACTCCATAGAAACTATAAGCAGTTTTTTATAAAGGGAATCACTGTTATTAAGAGGTTATCTTCAGATGTCATTATGCCTGTAGATCATCTTTTCCGGGATATTCCCCCCTAAATTCTGAATGATTCTCGATACATGCCATTCTTTAAAGACTGTATTGGGGATATTGATGGGACACATGTTGATGCTTGTGTTCCTGCTAATCAACAAGTTTCGTACATTGGCCGTCATGCGACAACAACACAGAATGTTATGGCGGTCTGTGATTTCAATATGTGTCTCACATTTATACTTGCGGGTTGGGAAGGTTCTACTCATGACAGCCGTATTTTTCACCGTGCCCTTATGGATCCAAGTTACAATTTTTTGTATCCTCCACCAGGTGAGACTTGTATTTCTTAAGATTTTAGTAGTTTTTAATTACTATGTTTGACATAAATTAAATTTAAAACTTGTAGGAAAATATTATGTTGTTGATGCGGGATACCCTCTCAAACGTGGTTTCTTGAAACCATATTCAGGCATATTGTATCATTTACCAGATTTCAGAAGGGGCAGCAAGCCAATACAAGGACGCCGAGAAATATTCAATCGGGCACACTCATCCTTATGAAGTGTTATAGAATGCTCATTCGGATTTTGGAAAAAGAAATGGAAGATACTTAGGGATATGCCGCCTTATAGTTTGGCAAAGAAAAGAGACATTGTAATTGCAACAATGACTTTGCATAATTATATTTGCAGGCACCCATCCCGCTCAAACAGTCATTTTCAGGCTTGTGATCTTGACGAGCTTTTAATTTACCCAGCGGGCCGTCAAAGAAGATCAGGGAAAAATGATGAAAGCTCGGGTGGAGATCATGTTAGAGGAATTTGAGATGGTGTTGAGGAGATATCGGCGTTGTGTGACTCAATTACTGAACAACTACATGGTCTTTGAACGTACTTGGGTTATCTACGTATTCAACATATGTATTCCATGTTTTGGATATTATGATATTTGCATGTATTTGGATGTTTGTATGTATGTTGTCCTGCTGCATACCTCGATGTACATATATTTTATGAGATTTATATAGATTAGAACAAAAAAAATTGTATAATTTTTTTAATAAAATGCCACCGCTGTATTGTCAAACGGTTCTCTATTTCGAACAGCTCTGCAAACACAGACTACCAAAACAAATCTCCATTTCCACTAAGCAGTTTCCAACAGCTCTATTTACAAACCTCAATTTACAACAACTCCTTTTACAACCGCAACCGCTAAACCAAATGATGCCTATATCTATCTTAACTATAATTTTCATTGAATTTGTGTTTACATATTTATCACAAGAATTTTAAGCCTAACAATTATAATCACAACACAGTAAATAAACACTCACAGAAAATGAACAATCATAAAAAAACATAATAGTGGTTCCCCAAAATCTGGGTACATCCACTCTTCTACCCCTTTGGTAGGAATTCACTATCATTATGTCCGAGTCTTTTGATAAGGAGACTCTTAGAACCAATCTCTAGATCTTTTGATTTGGAGATCTTGAACCAATACAATCTGAGTCTTTTCACAAGGAGACACTCATAACCTTAAACTGAATCCTTTGAATAGGGATTCTCAAAACTCTTTTCTCAAACAATAAAAGATAAATAAACAAAAATTATTATGAGATATGTGGAAGAGATGATCTTCTTGTTAAGTCATCTCAGCAGGAATTTCTGAGAACAACACTAAGTGAATTAATTCTTGAAACTTTAATGAATCCTTGATAGAGAAAATTTCAAGGATTATAAGCCATTTAATCCAAATGATCTCTTATTCTCCACTGAATCTATTGCCACACTTGATGGGCCCTAGAGAAGAAGAAGTGACTCTATTCAGATTCAGGAACAAGATGAAGATCGACTGATTTTTAGAAAAACTTCTATTGTAGCAGATGAATGATCGTCTTCCTAATCTTCTTTTTCGATTCAATACTTCCAAATCACTCCCTATTTTTGTTTAAATTTATTGTTGTATCTGATCGATGTTCGTTTATTCATGTGTCTCAGTATATCTATATATATCTAACAAAGAACCATTCCTTATTAAAACCGCCTTCTAAGGTCTCCAATAAACGGTTATTCAACATAAATCTTTCTTGAATAAAGTCTGAATTAATACCCAAAAAAATTCTTGTTCAAAACTTTAATCAATGTAACATCGATTTCATATAGCAGTTGCATCGAACTCTGGATTCATTCTGATTGATTGTCGACTTTACTTTATAATCAACGCTATGTTGACAACATATAAAAGTATATGTCGATATAAACAGTGAAATAACGTTGACTAATATTATTCCGTTACTCTGATTACTAATTGAAGTAAAATCGACTTTTAGTCGACACATGCTGGCTTTTCTTGACTTTCCTCAAAGATTCGATTTTCCCTTCTCATGTTTTTTGCTCCACTGATATCCTAGGACTTCTAAGACCATATTACCCTCTCTATACATCATGGGTAATGAACCTATGATGTAAAATCACTTAAAATATAATTTATTATGCTAAATCATAAAGGTTTTTCCCACTACTGTCAACTGCAGAAGCATATAGAACCTTCTACGTCTCCTCTATCTCCTCAGATATTGGTCAATGGAGAGTTTGAAGTGAGCTGTAAGTGGTCTGCTCGCCTTCTTCAGTTGATCCATACTAAATCACTGCAGCACCTTCATGATATCTCTCTCTTGTGATAGCCAAAGTAACTTGGAGCATCTATCGCTCCGAATATGCATCCCTAGAATGATCTTCATAGCTCCCAAGTCCTTCATTGCCGTGGAGCTCAACTGCGACTTCATCTCGTCAATACGTGTAATGCTCTCCCCGACTATCAGCATGTCATCAACATAATAGAGTAAAATAATAAAATACTTTAGAGCATACTTCTTTACAAACTCGCCATGATCAAAGGTAGTCTTCCTGAAGTCGATCTCCCTCATAAAGGCATTGAAATTCTTGTATCACTATCTCAAAGCTTATTTAGGCCATATAAGCTCTTCTTTAGGAGACATATATTACTCTCCTTCCCTTTGACACTGAATCTTTCAGGTTGCTCCATATAAAGCTCCTCCTCAAGATCATCTTGCAAAAAGGTGTTCTTGAGATCCATCTGCTCAACTTTCTTGTCAGCCTTACAACAAGGCCAACAATAAAACGGATAGACGAAGACATTTTAATAACTTGAGTGAAAATCTTATCAAAATCAACTCCATTTTTCTGACTAAAACCCTTCACCATTAATCTAGCATTGTATTTGAGTGGTGTGGCTAGATCTCCTTGATTTTCTCTAAAGATCTATCGATTCTTCAGAGACTTCTTGCCCTTTGACAAGTTCACCAACTCATAAGTGTGGTTCTCTTGTAGGGAATGCATATCCTCCTACATAACAACCATCAACTACTTCTTCTTTAAGCTCTCCACTATCTCATCATAACTCTCAGGCTCCCCTGCATTGATCAATTAAATACACTCAATAGCATAAAATCTTGAAGAAGGGTGCGTTACTCTATCAGGACTCTATGGAGCGAACCCAACAACTGGTTTGGGTCTATCATCAATGATGTCCTCTATAGGAACTCCATCAGTAGCGCCCCCATGATCTAAAAGTGGCCTAGTGCCCTAAATCGGCTCAAGTTCTTCGACTTCCTCAGCATGGTCACCTCTAATCATAAGAGACGCTGTATTAGTGTGAGAGTCATCATTCTTTATCTTCTCAAGATCAATCATAGTCTGATCGTTTCAAAATATAGGATCGTTACTGCATGCAAGTTTCTTCTCAAGTGGATCAAAGAACATGTATCCAAACATCCTGCTACATCTATATCCCAGAAAAATGCATTGTCGGGTCTTGGAATTCTACTATAATCTTCCATCTCGAGGGGCAAGCACAAAAGCTCTACAACCAAATATCCTCAAGTGACTATACGAATGGTTCTTCCCGTACCAAACCCTATCAAAAACATCCTCCTATAATGTATAACTAAGAGAGATCTTGATGATATATGTAGTTGTGCATAAAGCCTCATCCCAAAACATGTCAGGTTGCTTTGACTCAGATAACATGCAACTCACCCTCTCCATTAGAGTCATATTCATTCTTTCAGTTATACCATTTTAGCTGCGACATCTTGGGCAGATTCTTTTTATGTCTAAACCCTTGCTCTCCACAGTTCTCATCAAAAGGACCAATATACTCTCCCTTATTGTCGGACCTGATGCACTTCAACTTTCCCCTATACCGTCTTTCCACTTCAGTATGAAATCTTCAAAATGTGTCAAAGACCTCATCTTTGGTCTTAATAACATATAACCAAAGTTATCTCGAATAATCATAAATTACTTCAAATGCATGTCTTCTCTTCTAATGACTTTAGAAGTATCACCATTGCCCATCCTAAGAACCCTACAATTGTGGGTGATATATGTGGCAAATTACTACTTATTATGGGAGACATGAGCAAAGACCCCTGAATCAACAATTTATCTTCGGTCATCACATGAGAGTGCAGCTGTGATGTCATCATCAACAATGATGAAATCCTCCTCTTCTATAGATATAATAGTTGTAGTGTGACTCTCCTTCTTATCATCAGTAGTTGCTCCTTTCGTTTTTGTTAGAGCATCATTTTTTTCAACATTTTTCAGATAATAACAGAACTTCTAAATACGCCCCTTCTTATGACAATAACGATACTCCATGTTTTGATAACGTGACTTGGACTTCCCCTACTTTAGCTCCTCTCGCTGTTTCTTTCTCTACTTTTGCTCATGCCTCTCCCCTGGGATCAGTAAAGAGAATGTCATCTCATGAATAAAAGCTTGATATCCCTTGAGACTTTCTTCTCATCTCTCCATTCAAGATGCAACTCTTGGCAATCTCTATAGTAATGTTATCTCAGGAATAGGAGTTGATTAGAGAAGATCTAACCATCTATTAATTGTTTGGAAGAGACTTCTACAATCACAATGTGTTGGCCTCATCCTCAAAGGTCGCCTTCATAGCAGTAGATCAATAATTCCTTGGAACTCATTCATATGATCCAAGATAGGTGAGCTATCTCTATACTTGAACTCTCAAGATTCTTTAGTAGATATAACTTATTGATACTAGTACTCTTGACATACAATGTTTCCATGGTATTTGGAATAATCTTCACATCAACGATACTTGTATTGTGTATGGGCATCTCCTCAAAGATGAGAGCATGCCAACCCTTAACATAAATCATGTCTTACATCAGTAGATGCCACTAATGGTAATTAGTGAGGGTTTAATTTTATCATTTGCTTAAAACTTGAAGCTAAAGTAAACTCCAATATGCTCTGTCAATTAATAGGTCTGACTTTAGTTCTCTGAGCCAATTATTTTTAAGAAGTAAATTAAAGAGGATATGGAGCGAACATATAGTCGCCAACTATCACATCTGATTATCAACCAGAAATTTTTGATTGACTCGTCTCAAATCTCAAATAGGCCATCCTAATAACCGCTTTAATAATGAACATTCCTGTGATACCACTTATTAGGCTAGAGAGAATGCAAACCTGACCAGAGCACCTGCAAATTTGTTCGGGCAAGTACATGCACGACAGCTTAGAGGTATGTTGATACACAATCAAAACACAACACAGTATTAACAACAACAAAAATGACACAAATTTAAAGTGATACACAATATGGTTAAAACCACAGGACAATGAAAGTCTAACCCGTAAAGTCTCCACTAAAAGTGTGTTAGGAAAAACCTTTTGATTTAACTTCATAAATTACATTAAAAGTTATTTTACATCCTAGGTTTATTACCGATGTTGTATAGAGATGGTAATATGGTATAGATGTCCTAGGAAGTTTGTAGAGTCAAGGGCATGAGCTCGGTACACTGAATTAAAGAAGAAATTCAGAAAAGCAATCATGCGTCGACTAGAAGTCAACGCAACATTGACTTGATGTCAACGTTACTATGATTGGAACTCAGAGAAACCACAG
The DNA here is from genome assembly GCA_039583875.1 of Platanthera guangdongensis. Lineage (NCBI taxonomy): Eukaryota > Viridiplantae > Streptophyta > Magnoliopsida > Asparagales > Orchidaceae > Platanthera > Platanthera guangdongensis. The sequence continues at coordinate 78,020,310 of CM077147.1, forward strand.
ATGCTAAGCCGATGCTACTTCAAGACAAAAGTCGATGCATGCATCGATAAGATATTTATGCCACTTCAACAATAGAGTGTTCTACTCTGAAGCAAGTTGTCGACAGAACTACTACTTGAAGTCGACATAGTGTCGCGTACAGTTTAAAATTGAAATTTCGGATAATTGATTCAGGCTTAATCCAAGGGAAATTTTATGAAATCAATTCAAACAATTCTAACTGTTGGAAGAAGGTCTAAAAGAAGTAATTCTCTCCCAGATTCAGAGAAGAAATTATAGAAATTTTTTGAAGATGTTGAGAATCATTGAAGCAATTTTGGAAGAAGATATCATCGTTCCATTTTAAGATATTATTCTAAGAAAGCAATAATTCAAAATCATTCAAATATGATATAATAAAAGAAGCAAAATGAAAAACGGAATAACAAGCAGATATAATTAGAACAAAAATACATATATAGTCGACTACTGTTCTTCATCATCATCTTCTTCTCTACATTCAATATTCTCTGCTAGTGCTTCAATAAACAATCAACGAGAAAAGTCAAGGGCATGAGCTTGGCACACTGAATTAAAGAAGAAAGTTCAAAAAAGCTAACACACGTCGACTAGAAGTCGACACAACATCAACTTGTTGTCGACGTTACTATGACTAGAATTCAGAGCAACCGCAAATGTTAAGTCAATGCTACTTCAAGACAGAAGTCGATGTATGCGTTGATAAGATATCGACGCCACTTTGACAACATAGTTGTTCTACTCTAAAGCAAAATCTTGACGCAACAACTACTTGAACTCGACGTAGCATCAAGTACAGTTCAGAATGGAAATTTTAGAGAATTGATTCAGGCTTAATCAAAGGAAATTTTTTTGGAATCAATTCAAACATTCTAACTGTTGGAAGGTCTAAATTAAGTAATTATCTACCAGAATCAGAGAAGAATTTATAAAAAGATTTTGAAGAGATGTCAAGAATCATTAATGCAAATTTGGAAGAAGATATCATCATTCCATCTGAAGATATTATTCTAAGAAAGGGATAATTCAAAATCATTCAGAGTTGATATAATAAAAGAATAAAATGAAAAAGTAGAATAACAAGTAGAGATAATAAGAACATAAATACATATATAGCCAACTATTGTTTTTCATCATCATCTTCTTCTCTACATTCAATCTTCTTTGCTAGTGCTTCAACAAACAATCAAAGAGAATAATAAGAGAAGTTTACTGGATCCAAGGATAATAACCCCTATAAAGTTTCTTCCAGCAAGGGGTTCATCATATTAAAGGATAAAATTCACTTAGTGTCTAACAATCCTCAGATTCTTGCTGAGAGGACTCATCCTGAAGATTTTTCTTCACTAATTTCTTTCTTAATCTTCTGCTAACTTCAGTTGTACTAATTGAGTAAAGAATTTTTAGAATCCCTCTTTAAAGGATTCATGTTGTGGTTTTGAGAGTCTCCTTGCCAAATGACTCAGTTAGTGTTGGTTCAAGATCTCCTTATCAAAAGATCTGGTTGTTGGTTCTAAGTGTTTACTCATCAAATGACTCAGGCACTAGGATAATGTGTTCCTACCAAGCTGATAGAGGAGTGGATGTACCCAGATTTTGGGGAACCACTATAGCTTTGGTGTTATCTGTGATTGTGCTTTTCTATGCTTACTTTTTGATGTGCTGTGTTTACTTTTGATATGGCCATTTTCTGGTCTGAAATCTGTGTATGTGCAAATTCTGAGATAACTGAAATAAATTAAGATCAAGTTTTAAATCTCTATTCACCCCTCTCTAGAGAATTCTTAGAGGATTTATTCAACTATTCACATTTTCAAAGTATATGAAAAATAAATAGGCAATTACAAGGCTTTCACCCCTCAACATACACACGATCTTCACTAACTTTGTACTATACAATATTACATAATAAACAGTAACAAAAAATTACAAGTTACCGATAGTGGAGAAGGAGACAGATCACACAATTCTCTCCAAGATGCCTCTTCAAATACTTGCCTAAATTTGCTCAAGATCCAATCCATGTATGTGAAGTATTTATCGTCAATATTGTGAAACGATATTAGAAAGCTCTCCCAAACCAAGATGATTGTCGCAAAGGCCTCTCCTCCATCATGAGTGTTTATAGGGACAAAACCAAGGATATAAAGATGCGATGGCATATGGATGAAGCTTTCATGAAGTTTCTCTTGGTCAAAATAAATGATAAATATCATGAAGCTTTCTTTGACCAATTTTCTAGAAGCTTCATTTATGAGTACATGTTGGTTTCATAGTCAAAGATGGCCGACTTCCCCTCTTTTAAAAAAAACTTCCATCAAGAACACATGTCAATTTCATAGTCAAAAATGGCTAGCCCATTTTTCATATTTAGGAGAAAACATCTCATCAAATCTCTCCCTTTTGGATTAAGTGAAAAATGTTTTTAGGAAGCTGTGTAGTTTTATATAATGCCTTACCCCAAAACATGACAAGTTGTTTTGACTCAGACATCGTGCATTTCACCCCCACCATCAGGATCTTATTAATTCTTTCAGTTGCACCATTCAGTTATGTGCAACATCTTAAGCAGAGTCTTTTCATGTTTGATCCCTTGCTCTCTACGGTACTCATCAAAGAGACCAATATACTCTCCCATTTTATCGGGCATAATGCACTTCAGCTTTCTCCCAGACTATCTTTCCACTTCAACATGAAATTTTTGAAAAGTGTCGAGGACTTCATCTTTGGTCTTAATAACATATACCAAAATTTTTCTCAAATAATCATTAATAAATATCACAAGTTTGATGAGATATTTTCTCCTACTTATGAAAAGGGGTCGTTATTGATTATGAAATCTACACGTGTTCTTGAAGGAATTTTCATGGAAAGAGGAGAAGCCAACCATCTTTGACAAGAAAACCAACTTGTGCTGTTGAAGAAACCTTCTAGGAAATTGGTCAAAGGAAGCTTCACAAATATTTGACATGTGTTTTTCACCGAGGGAAGCTTCATTCGCATGTCTTATACTGAAAGTCTTTAATTTCAAGGATAGCTAAATCACTTAGAGGGGGGGGGGGAGGGAAGGGTGGTGAATATGTTTCTTAGTCTTTGTGACTATCTTTTGCTTTTATCTATTTTAGGGTCTATAGTGATTTAATTACTTTTGCTTTCAAGGCAATCACACAAACACCACAATAATTTTATAGTGGTTCCCTAGATTATGTGTACGTCCACTTTACCTCCCACCTTTCAAATAGCTTGTTAGACAAGGCACTTCTCTAATCTCAGCTCCTAAGAGCTTACAACATGATCCCGCAGGACCAAATTGTCTCCTCCAAGACCTACAGCTCGGGCACACAACCCTACAACTCAGTGATTCAAAGATCACCTACCTCAGGCCCTAAGGCCATACAACTCAGGCTGGGAAGATAGCCGTACCTCAGAGAGAATGACTCTCCTACAGTTCACGCACAAAGGCCCTACCTTAGATCCAAAGGATCCTACAACTCAGGCACAAGTGCTCTACAACTCAGATAGAATGACCCTCCTACCTCAGGCTCAAAAGCCCTACCTCAGATCCAAAATGGATCCTACTCTTAGGCCAAAGCCCTACCTCAAGAACACATACCCTATACTCAGATTTGAAACCAGATCCTACACTCGGCCTTTATGTATTTAGGCCTACAGCTCAGATCCAAAAATATCCTATATGATGAAAGTGGGTTGGTGAAATATGACTACAGAGATATGATCTCCAAGTCTACCTTCCTGGACTGACTGAACTCAACCCAACTTTGACTCTAGGGAAATAGTCCATGAGCCTACTACTTCCTGAACTGAGAAAATATAAACCCGATCTTCTTCTTCACAGCATCTGAAATTGATCTTTAGTATTTACTCTGCTCGGGATATGAAGTGTTGTAGCTAGGGTTGGCCCTTTGTTGCTTCTTCTTCCTCAGAGATTTCCTCTGAACTTGCTGGTGCAGGTATGAATGCCACCAGCTATCTTTCTTTAGCTTCCAACTGTTGTAGCTACGGTAAGACCTTGCTGCTTCTTGAGCTGAGATAAGCTCAGCCCTAACTTCTTCTCAGCAATAAGAAAAGATCTTCAATGAACAGCTGCTTGTGCTGGAAGTATCTAAAAAACAAAGTCTCTGAACTTGCTGTTGATTTGTTCTTCAATCAACTAACATGGACTGCATAAACCAGATGGTTCTGCTCCTTTATCAAAAACTTATCTGAACTTGCTGTAGCAGTAGAAATTTGCTATAACTAACTTGCTGGAACTTTAGAACAGCTGGTTCAATTTTTTGGCTTCAAGCTCGACAATAATGGCGAGGAAGAAAAAGTTCAGCTGCCTCTTGTTGTAATGAATAAAACCCTAAAAGTGAAGTTCTCAGCTCCCGATCATGACCCTTTTATCTTCTGCCGATTAATGGCTATTTGACTAGTGGGGACCACCTGTAGTTATTGGCTACAACTTGTTTTGATAGAAGTTGACGTACAATAGGCTTCTGATGCCATTTGTCATATTATGTAGCTTTCCCGCAATGAATTTGAACTCTATTAGCTTTTGTTGACTTTTACTGATGTCAGCATCTGTGGACTTAGCCAAATTCTCAGATTCAGTCCATGCGTTGAGTGCGTTGAGCGAACTTTCTTCACTTAATGAATCTGGACTTAGTCAAATTCTCTGCACTATCAGGCGTTGAGTGCGTTGAGTGAAATGACTTTACCCAATGCCTCTAGACTTAGCAAATTCTTTTGCCTTACTTAGGCATTGAGTGCGTTGAGTGAACTGCCTTCACTCAACACCTCTAGACTTGGCCAATTTCCTCTATCCATCTTTCCTTGAGCTTTGACATCACATGATGCTTTATTCTCTGGCATTGAGTGAGCTGTATTCACTCGATGCTTCTAGAATTAGCTAGATTTCTTTGACAGAATCTTCAAAAGCTTTGACTATGTGAGCTTGACTCAATGCTTCCTTCTTCAGGCGTCAAGTGAGCTGTCTTCACTCGACGCTTCGGGACTTAGTCGATTTTCTGCTTGCCACAGCTGAAGATGTGACAGACTCAGCTATACTCGACGTTTCTTGTTATATGGCGTTGAGTGAACTGCCTTCACTCAATGCCTGTGGACTTAGCCGTAGAATTGCTTTGCATACTACTGGGCTTTGACTGTCCACACCTTACTAAGTGCTTTTTTGGCATCTAGCATTAATTGAACTGGATTCATTCAATGCCTGTGGACTTAGGCGATTTTCAGCCTTTCCAGCATCCTTACTTAGCATCTGGCGTTGAGTGAACTGGCTTCACTCAATGCCTATGGACTTAGATAGATTTCTATCTCTCCACCTCTTTACCTTTTTACCACCTGTCATAATCACTTAGACAACCTGTCTAACTTTGTTCCAAGGAACATCCTGCACATGATGAGCGTAACCAGCATCAAATACAACTATGCTCTTAGTGTTGATGGTGATGCCTCTTCAAATAAAATCTAGGGAATATTGAGGGTAATATTCCCAATATATACCCACCTTTACCTCCTTGGTTTTGAACATATGAATAACCATGATAGAGGAGGGGGTAGATATAAACTTCTCTCCAAAATCAAGTATTAGAAGATTTTCTAAGGAGGCTTTTGTGGCATTCGTCTTGGATTAACAGTTCTTTCAAATGTCATTCTGTGATGTTGATGAGTAATACTTTGCCTTCACAAATTAGATCTGGAGCAGATTTGGACAAATATTCAAAGAGGCCTCCTGGAGAGGATTTGTGTAATCTGTTTCGTCCATCACTGTCGATAACTGATAACTTTTACTGCTTATTATGTAATATTGTTAGTGTGAAGTTTGTGAAGATCCTGTGCAGATCGAGAAGGAAAAGTCTGGTAATTACCTATTTGTTTTATACATATTTAGTGGAGGCTTTTTGGCTTGGTCTTCGATCATCCCATGATTTTTACTCTAGGATTGTCACATTAAATCTGTGTATACTTCTATTTTTGTTATTCTATGTTGTGTTTAATTTGTGTATTGGCATACTGCTAAGCGGTCGCACATGTACTTACTCGCACTAATATGCATGTGCTTTTGTCGATCTTGCATGCTCTCTAGCCCAACATGTGATATCAGAGTTATATTCATAATTAAAGCAGTTATCAGGCTGATCTATTTGAGATTTGAGTCGAGCCGATTGGATATTTTGGGTTGGTGATCGCGTGCGGTAGGTGATGACTATTGGTCTGCTCCTTATCCTCTTTGATTTACTTATTGGAAATATTCGACTCACATAACTGAGGTCAACCTGATCAATTGACAGAGCATAATGAAGTTTACTTCAGGTTCAGGTTCTGAGCAAATGGTAAAATTAAATGACGTAAATTACCATCAGTGACACTTACTGATGGAAGATCTCATCTATGTCAAGAGATGATATGCTTTTATCTTTGAGGAGATGCCCAAAGATATGAATCTCAATAAGTGGATGGTGGAACACCGAAAGCTATGCAAATTTATCAGACGGTTCGTATAGCCAAATATTTACAATCATATTTAGATTTTGCTTATGCGAAGATTATTTGAAAGATCTTGGGCACATTGTATGTCTGGAGTACTGACTTCAACAAGTTATATTTACTGAAGGATCTTGGGGAGTTCAAGTACAAGGATGACTCATATATTCTAGATCATGTGAACAAGTTCTAAGGTATTATTGATCAACTTACTGTTATGAACATGACTTTTGAGAAAGAGGTCAACGTATTATGGTTGTTGAAGTCCCTTCTGGGTTCTTCGAAGATGGTTAGAGTTTCTCTAATTAACTTTTTTTCCCTAGGAAATTATTACAATGGAAATTGCCAAGAGTGGCATCATGAATGAGGAGGTAAGAAGAAAGTCTCAAGAATATTCAGGCTTTTCATTATGAGCTGATGTTCTCTACACTGAGCCCAAGGGAAGAGGCATGAGTAAGAGTAGGGGAAGGAAGAATAAGAGGATTCAAAGCAGGGGGAAGTCTAAGTCATGTTATCAAAATATGGAGTTTCACTATTGTCATAAGAAGGGACATATTCAGTACACCTTCCAAAAAAGTAAAAAAAAATTAAAAAAATTTCATGCATTTGATATCACAATCTACAGGATCTCACTCTAATCAAAACATTAACAATACACCGCATGCATGCAGACCTATTTATAACATTCTTCTTCAAAACCTAAATATCATTGGCTGAGTTTACATTGCCACCTCATCATCTTCTCCACTAGCCTATGTATGTCATGTTTACAAAATAGATTAGGCCCTGCTTCGCACAAAATCAAGTACACAATATGTATCTTCATCTTCAGCAAATGTTTTGGCATTTTTCCACCGCTGTCCACAACCTTTGCAGATGGTTTACCTCTAAAAGTAAGGGAGGTTGTCCTCTGACAATGCCTAGGCAATTTTTGAAGTAAACGAGTCTGACATTCTTTGAAGTAGATGAGTTCGGTGTTCGTATTGCTGATGTTGGTGGTGGTGGTGGTGGTGGGGGGGGGGGGGGGGGGGGGTTGATAGTACAAATGGATACCATAAAAAAGTGAGGCAGGTGATCGATGAGTGTCCATGATGTTCTTCGATGAAGGGGGGTGTTGAAAATTATGAAGTGAAAGTGGGTGATGGAGCAGACCGCGCGGTCTAGGCGGTCTAAGTACGCGGCCTAGGCGGACTGTTGTTGCGGCCTAGGTGGTTTGCTGCCAGAGTATTCTTTGCGGTTTGGGCATCTAGTGGAGCGACCTGGGCGGTCTGTCTTTGGCGGTCTGGTGGCGAGCTCAGCTCGGCTTGCGGCTCTGCAGTTCTTGCTCTTGAAGTAACCGGGTGGATTGGAGATTATATCCACGGAGATGTGGTAGACTTGGTTAGAGTCCACGGAGTCCGTTTTGGCAGACTGGTTTTGGAGAACGACATTGGTCCTTGCCGAGTTCTCCGGTGATGCGGTGTGTAATAGCCGCATTCATGGTGGCATACTGACCATGGAGTTGGCGGTCTGGGTTTCATGTCCGCCAAGCTCGCACCAATTATTTGGTTGGTTGCTGGACTTGGTCACACTCTGTGACAAGTTCAGGGTGTTTGCAGTGTCTGCAGAGTTTGCTGTTTACTGGGCTATCTGCCTGTTGGTCATGGACTTGTGAGGCAGGCTGATGTAGTGTCCGCAGAGTCCGCTGTTGACCGAGCGGTCTGCCTGTTGGTCATGGGCTCATGTGGTGAGCTGCGGTGTTGTTCTCGTGCTCTGCGGACTATCGCCATGTCCGCTTATGGAGTGTGGACTGATGCAGTATGTGTTGTGGCTGTGTACGTGTGCTGTGCAGTGTGGCGGACTGTGCTGTGCTTGCGGGCTGTGCGGGCTGTTGCCTGGTCTGCATGTAGCGCGCGGACTGCCATAGTGAATGTGATGTTGCTGTGTCTGCGGGCTGCATGTGTGCGGACTGGCGCGGTGTCCGCCTTGTGGTGGACTGACCTTGACTTGGCACCTGGCGAGTTGTTTGAAGTCCGGCCAAGTCCTTGCGGACTGGGTTTTGCTTGCTGCGAGTTGGGGTGATGAATCTATTCACTATGCCGGTGACCACACTCCTCACCCCGCCTATAAATAGACCCCCCGGCACGTCTACAATAATTGAGTGAACAGTAATTTGAGACTTGGTTAAGTGCTGCGGCCTCGGTTTTCTTGTCAGCGTAGCTTGAGTTGAGTTAATTTTTTATTGTTTGCAGGTTGCGCAGCTAGCACTGTGGAGCAAGGAGTTTGGTTTTGACTTCAGTCCGGTTCAGTGAAGCTTGTGGTTTGCAATCAGCGGTATCAGCAGGTTGCTTCTGCGGCTTGTCAGTTTTCTTGACTTCAACTTTTTCAAGTTCAATAACCTGTCCGCCGGACTCGGTGGTTAGGCGCAGGGGCGGACGCAGTATAGGGCGAGTGTGGGCAGCTGCTCACACTAGAAAAATATCGTGATGCAAGGGTTGGAGAGAAGGAGCAAGATGGAGCGACCGAGTGAGCGTGAAAAGGGTTCTTCCTCTCCTCTCTCCTCCTCGCTGGTTTTTCCCTCATCGTCATTAGCACGGAGAAGTTTTTCCCATTTTTCACTAATTAGAGTTCGTTCTTTGCCCCGAGTGGGGATCAATGGTGCAATCTACAGTTGTTTGTGATCAGAAAATAGAGTTCGAGAATGTAAGAGATTGGAATGGGTTTCAATAGGTCCTTCGTGTTCCCAACGGGGCTTCTGCGCTGGTGAGATTTTGGTGTGACCTTAATTTCTTGGGAGTCTTTCCCTTTTGAAAACTATGTTTCTTACATTTGTGTTAGGAAAGAAAAAAATGGATCTTTTTTCTAGGTTTGTTTGTATGGGGGACAGATAATCTCAAAGAGGAATGAATGGGGTGAAGAGCCCCCTCTTATCAATGACATCAAACTTGTACCTTTTTTGCTACTACTCCCAACTTTTATTTCACTTTTAGGGTATAAACTAGCTTGGAGTCATATATCCAAGTTTCCTTACCCTCTGGTATTCAAAATGGAGTAATATCTGCAATAGATCCAAGTTGTAGTGAATCATGTTGTAGTCTTGTATATTGCATCTCTTAAGTCATATTTTTCTATTAAAATTTTTATTGCAATTAGTAAGTCCACACACACAGGAAAAAATTTCTGCGTCCGCCACTGGTTAGGCAGTCTGTTCTTCAGTGCGACCTCGCGGTCTCAGCGGACTCTATGTTCTATTCATCTTCTAGCAGCAATTTGAGTGGTCTCGACGGTCTCCAGCTTCTATCCGCTTGGATTGTTACTTGTATTCTTTTCTGTTTTCCTTTGTGTACTAGCAAAATCATGTCTTGTCATGTATACCTCGCCCTGTAAAGAAGATAATAAAAGTTTGATCTGCTTGTTCCTTTTGTTGTATCTGGTGTTTGAGCTTGCTTTCTAGTTTCCGTTTAATCAAGGTGTGATCTTGATATCTCTGAGAATATTTATTTGGCGTCAGACTATCTCGCTGATCATCTTGAGGGAAATTTTAACATGGTTTCAGAGGGAGGTTCAGTTGCTTGAGCAGTGGTCAACTTGTGTTGTACTCTGTGCTTCTGAAAGCTTAGACCTAGATTGTTGCAATGGAAGGGGGTTATGTTGGATCCCTAGTTGGATTTGTGCTAGGTTCACTAACTAGGATGAATGACCCACCAAGTATAGTCAGGGCCATGTCTGTGTCCTAGAGTTTAGGCTAAGTACTTAGAATCAACCACACATGAACCAGACAATTAAAGATAGCAGAAGACTCAAGACTTAAAAGAAAATCAAGTTCAGAAAGTGAGTTCGACGTTCGTTGAACTCAGCTCGACGATAGTCGTGCTCCGCTCGACGAATTCAGAGTCAATTCTCTGAGTTGAGCTCGACGATATTCAAGCTCAGGTTGATGAACTCTGACAGTTCAACTTCAACACATTATGTCCAGATTACTTTCTCTGAACTCAGGTCGACGAAGACAAGTTATCAACTCGACTAACTTGGAACACAGAATTGACAAGTTTATTCACAGAATGCAGTTCTCTGAACTCAGGTCGACGAACTTGGATCTCACGTCGACGAACAAGAATTCTCTGGTCGACGAACATGTTCTTTCTGGTCGACGAACTTTGATCTCAGGTCGACGAAATCTGTTCTCTGGTCGACGAATTCTGTGCAGTTCCAGACTTAGAATCTTCCTCATTTTGTTCTTATTCTCTAGCAGTAATTCCTGAGTAATTAATGCTTATATTCTCGGAATATAGCCGTTAGTGGCAGCATTGATTATGGTCTTCATTAGGTTAATTACTTGCCCTTTTTAATGGGACAGTTGGGGAAATTCATTAATGAAAATATTCTCTCCAGCCAGTTTTCATTCTCCAGGCCGTCAGCAATTAATGTAGACAATTCAAAATTCAAAGGAGAATTCGACTGGATATATAAAAGAATTTTTCTTTTCTGTCGACAAGAAGTACACGGAGAGATATACAGATACAGAAAAGATCTACTGCAACAATATTCTAAACCTTCTCTGTACAGAAAACAGTTTGTTTTCTCCTTGACCTTACTGAAGAAGAAGAAGAACATCAACTACAAATCAAGAGTGTTCTTCAACCTTCACTCCAGGATTATTCAAGGACAACATCTTCATATCAGTCAGAAGTTTTTGGATCAATATTTTCAAGTCAGGGCTGAAGATTGAAGACCTACACCCTGTGCAAGAGTCCAAGTGATATTGAAAGGAGTTCTTGACAACAACAAATCCACTTGTCTTCTCTATTGAATAGAGAAAGAGAAGACACCATCAATCTCTCTCCCCCTCTGTATAAATGATTTATTAACTCCCTTCAAAAGTTTATTTTGATTTTTGAGCACCCGATCAAAAGCTCATTGGTGGCAGTCACCTGATCAAAACCTGCTAGTGGATTCCTACCAGGGTGGTAGAAGAGTGGATGTTCCCAGGTTGGGGAACCACTATAAAATTTCTTGTGTTATCTGGTTTCCCTTTTTATTATTGCTCTTGCTGTGCCTGTCATAGATTAGGCTAGTTGTGCTATGGTAGTTTAGCTTAGATTATCTTTTCTCTGTTAATTTTGGTATCACCTTTTTATTACTCTGATAATTTATAAAATAGTAAAAAGATTTTTATTTACTCAATTCACCCCCCCCCCTCTTGAGTAAATCAGGTCTAACCCCATCTTTCAATTCGTATCAAAGCAAGGTTCCTTTGGTTGTACAAGCTAACCCTTGAACCAAAAGATCCTGTATTAGATCTGATCTTTGGTTTATTTAGTTCACAGCATGACACAAAACATGAACTATGCAAGCACCAGACCTCCAGTCTGCAATTTGAATAAATTTGCAATCTGGAAGGCAAGAATTAGGTTGTATATGAATTCAATTGATGAGTACATCTACAATTCTATTTTAATAGGTCCTCCTCAACCAACAACATCTATATCGACATCAACATCAAGAACTCATGATGTTCCACCACCTGAGTGGACAGATGCACATAAGAAGGCAAAGATTGTAGATGCAAAAGCCATGAACATATTGGCTCAAAACATATCAGATGACATCTTCCAAAAGGTGGTTAAATGCACATCTGCCAAGGCAATCTGGGACTCTCTCAACCAGATGGTTGCTGGCTCAGCAGATAAGAGAAAAGACAGAAGATCAACTCTCATTTCACAGTATGAGAACTTCAAGAAAGATGAAGCTGATTTTGTTAGTGACATGTACAACATATTAAGTGTAATTATTAGTGAGTTGAAGACCTTTGACAAAGACATCTCTCTCACTGAGATCAATGACAAGATCCTTATGTGCTTCCCAAGCTCATAGGATTCCAGGATTTGGCCAATCAAGGAGGCCAGAAGTCTTAATGAGATTTCCACAGAATCTCTCCTGAGAAAGCTCAAATCTTATGAGCAGTTGATCAAATCCAGGGAAGCTGCAGAACAAAGGACTCCTCCACCAGTAAGAAAGGAGCAGAATATAGCTTTCAAAGCTACTGAAGAACCAGAAGCTTCAAAATCAAATGAAGAACTCATAAGTCTCTTAGCCAAGAGATTCTACAAGATGGCTAGGAAGGACTTCAGGAGAAAGTCATCCAGGTAGTATGATAAGCCCAGGTATGATAAAACATCCACTAAATAAATAGTGTGTTTTGGGTGCAGGAAACTAGGACACTTCATCTCAGAGTGTCCTGAAAATCAAAAGAAAGAAAGGAGAAGAGAGAAAGACTCCAGAAGACAGCAATACAACAAGCCTTCCTCCAACAAGTACAAAAAGAAGGAGAAGGGCTTTGTTTTTTGAAACCTGGAGTGATACAGAAGATGAATCCATATCCTCCAGCTCCAGTGAGGGGGAGGAAGAGGCAAAGGGAAGGGAAGTCTACCTCATGGCTATTAATGCCTCTTGCAGCCCATCAGATGCTGAAGAAGAATCTGATAATGAAGAATCTAAATCTCAAGCTGATCAGGTACTCTCTTCATTTGATTATAGTTTTGATAATTTTAAATTTTAATTTTAATCCATATGTATAGACTTAATAAATTCTGAAAAAGAAATTAAGACACTTAGAGAAAAATTATCTGAACAAGAAAACCTTATTTCATAACATATTAAACTTAAAGATGAACTAACATTAGCTCAAGAGCAAATAATTTCACTAAAATCAGAATTGCATGAGGCTAGGAAACCTGAAGAATCCCTAAACGGGAGAACCATCAAGTTGATGGACATCACAAACACAGTAAATGCCACATTAAATGTCAAGCTGGGCTTAGGTGCATCATCAAGCCGACCCCACTAATTCAGAAAAATATTCTAACTACACCTATAAAATTTGTATCAGAAAAAGGAAAGGAAAAGTTGGATAATAATAATAGTGATAAACAAGCAGAACTAAAGTCTAAGAATAAGAAAAGGAAAAACAAGAAGAAAAATCCAAATAATAACAATGTTCAACAGATTTCGTCGAATGCAGATCGACGAAATGTGTACAGTTCGTCAAACTCCAGTCGACGAACTCCAAACGCATATTTCTACTACAATAATTCGTTGAACAACGATCGACGAAACCAGTATGGTTCGTCGACCAGAGATCGACGATTTTGGGGTCCAGAGAATGGATATTCTCATTCTCTGAATGGAGTTCGACGAACTCACCCCCATTCGTCGAACTCAGGTCAACGAACTCACCAGAATTTGTCGAATGCAGCTCAATATAACAGAAATTTTAATTCTTCTAAAACTTATAACCAACCAAGAACATTTAATAATCAATTTAATCAATGGATCATTCCACCCAAGAAATATCACTCTTTAGGATATAAAAGCCAACCTGAATGTTCATTCATTTCCAGCTTTAGTTATGTAAAGAAAGAAGGACCCAAGGTAAGCTGGGCCAGGAATGTCTAATCTGTTTTATTGCAGGTGAAAGACTATTCTATCACAAAGCAACAGTGGTATTTGGATAGTGGCTGTTCTAAGCATATGATTGGAAACAAGGCCAACTTAACAAATTACAAGGCAAAGCTAGGACCAAAAGTAATATTTGGTGACTCCAATTGTGGCCTGACTGAAGGCTATGGAAAGGTCAAGGTTGGAGCTGTCACCTTCAGGAATGTTGCTTATGTAAGTGGACTAAAGCACAACCTTATCTCTATAAGTCAATTATGTGATGAAAGGTATCAGGTATCATTTACTAAAACTTCCCGCATTATTACTTCTTTAGATAATCATGTAGTATTGACTGACACTAGAGTAGGAAACATTTATATAGTTAACTTCCAGTCAGCTAAATCAGAAATATATTTATTTAATCCAACCAGTAACAATAATGACCTTTGGCATAGGACACTAGGTCATGTTAACTTGAAAAATATTGCCAAACTATCTAGGGACAACCTTGTTAGAGGATTGCTTCTTGCCCCTACAAGAAGGAAAGCCTTTGCAGGGCTTGTCAATTAGGCAAGCAAACTAAAAGTAGTTTCAAATCATTAAATAAAAGTGACTCACCTACAGTACTGTACTTGCTACATATGGACCTTTTTGTCCCTATTGCATTACAAAGTGTAGGAGGGAAATCTTATACTTTAGTGATTGTAGATGACTTCTCTAGATTCACATGGGTTTTCTTTCTGAGATCTAAGTCTGATAACTTCAAGATTCTTACAGATTTTCTCAAGAACATACAGATTGAGTACTCAACACCAGTTGCATTGATCATAAGTGATCATGGTACTGAGTTTGAGTCTCTTATTATGCAAGAGTTCTGTAGGAAGGAAGGTATCAAACACTGCTTCTCAGCTCCTAGAACACCTCAACAAAATGAGGTTGCTGAAAGGAAGAATAGAAAACTAATTGAATCAGCAGGCACATTACTTGCAGATGCTTACATGCCCCTATCCTTTTGGGCAGAGGCTATGAGCACAACAAACTATGTACTGAACAGAAGTCTTATACAAAAGCTTAAGAATAAGACTCCTTATGAGCTACTAAAAGGGAAGAAACCTAAAGTAGATTATTTCCAAATTTTTTGTTGCCTATGTTATATACACAACAATAATAAGAAATACATTAGAAAATTTGAAGTCAAGGCTGAAATAGGAATTTTTCTTGGTTATTCCCAAGTAAGCAAGGCTTATAAGTTGTATAATAAATCTACAATAAAAATTGAAGAATCAATCCATGTGTATTTTGATAAGACTAATATGTTTTACAAGGAAAAGATTTCTTCTTCCAATAATTCTTTGCAGGAACCTGATTTGTGTGAGAGATTAAATGAACTGACCTTCACCAATGAGGCAGTTTTTCATCCTTCTCCACAAGGTGCTGAAGAAAGTGAAAAGGAAGACACTGTAATCAGTGATGAACCAACAACACCTGACATAATTCCACAAAAAGAATTTATACCCCAAGTTGTTGAACAACCAACTCCACCCACTGAATTTATTACACTTAGAGATCACCCCATATCTAAAGTGATTGGAGACATGTCAGTTTGTGTGCAGAAAAGGCATCAACTCAACCAAGACTTGATGCATGCCTATTTCATATCTCAAATTGAGCCCAAATCAATTAAAGATGCAAAACAAGATCCTTACTGGATTGTTGCAATGCAAGAGGAGCTCAATCAATTTGAGAGATGCCGAGTTTGGGATTTAGTTGCAAGACCCAAAGACTACCTAGTCATTGGAACTAAATGGGTATATAGAAACAAGCTGGATGCCCAAGGTGTCATCATAAGAAATAAAGCAAGGCTTGTTGCTCAAGGTTATAGACAAGAGGAAGGAATTGACTATGACCGGACTTTTGCTCCTATTGTAAGGCTAGAATCAATCAGGATCTTCCTTGCATATGTTGCCTACAAGAAATTCAAGGTTTATCAAATGGATGTCAAAAGTGCTTTTCTGAATGGAGAACTTAAAGAAGAGGTTTATGTTGAACAACCTCCAGGTTTCATCTCTCCAACTCATCCCACATATGCCTTTAAATTGTATAAAGCTTTCTATGGTCTAAAGCAAGCTCCTAGAGCTTGGTATGAAACCTTAACAAGCTTTCTCATAGAGCATAAGTTTTCTATGGGCATTGTAGATAGAATATTATTCACTAGACACTATAAGGATCAAATTTTGTTAGTATAAATTTATGTAGAAGATATTATATTTGGGTCTACAGATTCCAAACTATGCAAGAGGTTTTCTGAACTCATGCATTCAAAGTTTGAAATGAGTAGTATGGGTGAGCTCTCCTACTTCCTTGGTGTCCAAGTGAAGTAGCTACCTGATGGCACCTTCATATCCCATGTTATGTGTGCTAAGGAGCTTATCAAAAAGTTTGGGATGGCTGATGCCTCAGCAAAGAAAACACTCATGGCCACTAATGCTGTAATTGACTCTGATGAACATGACAAGCTTGTTGATCAGAAAATATTTAGGGGCATTGTTGGCTACCTGTTATACCTTACAATAAGCAGACCAGATATAATATTTGCTACATGTCTTTGTGCTAGGTTCCACGTGAACCCCAAAGAATATCATATAATTTTCTTAAAAAGGATTTTGAGATATATAGAGTTGTCCTAGTCTAGGATTTTGGTATCCCACTAAGTCAGAGTTTGAGTTAACTGGATACTCAGATACTGACTTTGCTGGATGCAGAGTATACAGGAAAAGCACCTATGGAAGATGCCAATTCCTTAAAGCTAGATTAGTCTCTTGGTTTTACAAAAAGCGGTTATCTGTGTCTACATCAACTCTGAAGCAGAATACATAGCAGCTGTCAGTTGTTGTTCACAGATGTTGTGGATTCAGAACCAACTTCTAGACTATGGGTTTAACTTAAATAATTCAACTCTACTATGTGACATTACAAGTGCAATTTCCATTGCACAAATTCCTGTCCATCATAGTAGGACTAAGCATATAGACATTATACACCATTTCATTAGAGAGTGTGTAGACAAAAATAAAATTAATCTTGTCTATATCTACACTGATTTACAAAGAGCAGATATCTTCACGAAACCATTGGATGAGAGGAACCATCTGTTCTTCATAAATCAGCTTGGTATGATAAATGGAGAATCCTTAATTTAATTTATGTCTATGGTCGACAAATTTTTCAAAGTTCGTCGAACGGAGATCGACAAACTGTGAAAAGTTCTAGAGAAATTCGTCGAACAGAGATCGACGAACTCTCTGTGAGTGAAGCTATTTTCGTCGACCGAAGTTCGACAAATTAGTTTCAGAAAATTTTCGTCGAACTGAACTCGATGAAATGTTTTCACATCTTCTGACTGAGATCGACGAATTCTTTTGACTATAAAATATTTCGTCGACCCCAGATCGAAGAATTGTTTATTTTTCGTTGAACGGAGTCTGCCGATTCATATTCTGAAAACCTCAAATCTAGGTTTTCTTCGAGCTCCGTCCCGCGCTTTCAGTTCTCTTGCACTTGATCTTTGTTTTTCTCTTGCAGGTGAACTCATGGCGATTCCGGCGAGCGTTCTTTCCGCAATGAAATTTGATATGGGCTTTGATATTGACTTCGACTCTTTTCAACATTCTGACCCAATCTTTGTCGAAATTCTGGAACTGTTTGTAGAGCAGAATCTACAGAACTTCATGACTCGCCGCATCAAGATTGCAATGACTGAAAAAAAAGATGGGTATATACATCTACAACATAAGAAGAAGATAATATGATGGGAACAATTTCTGGTAATCAAGTTTCCCTCTCCCCTACTGTACTAACCGAAATTTTCGGTCTACTGAATGGTGATGAAGAGATCGAAATCGATAATGAGGAATATAATAATATGTTGATTAAAATGGGTCATTCTGTAGATAACCCAAACAAGCTGCTAAAGAAGAACTTGTCTGCTGAGTATAAATTCTTAGCAGATGTAGTTGGGAAAGAACTGCTGGGCAAACACACAGCACATGACTACATCACCAGGCACCGGTTCTTAGTGATGGGTGCCTTGGTTGAAAAAAAAGGAGTAAACTGGGGCAAGTTATTGTTTGACTTGGTTAAAAAGAATAAAAACAAGAAAGAGGTCTGTTTTGGAAGGGTCTTGGGGATCTTTCTACAAGAAAAGGCATCTAAACATCTGGTTTCCACAATAGTGTTAATAAATGCCTCCAAAAGGCCAACCTCTGACCTGTTTGGCAGATGGGAGAGGAGAATCACAAAGCCATCTAAGGCTTCCTCATCTTCAAGAACTTATAAGAGCGCCAGGGCCGTCATAGCCGCTCCTCCACCTCCAGAAGAAGTTCCCTCCTCCTCCCACATTCCTTCACCTCAACCTCAACCACAACAACAAACTCATCTTCCAATACCTATTCCATCTCCTGAACCCTCTACACCTCCACCATCTCCACCTCCACTTTCTCCTCCAAGAAATATCTCTGCAATACCATCCTCCTCAATTCAAGAACCCACCTTCCACCTCCTGTCATCTCCATATCTATCTCCACATCAATCTCCACATCCATCTCCACATCAATCTCCACATCCATCTCCACATTAATATCCAATCCAGGAACCCATCTCCTCCCCTACAACATCAATTCCCCTCTCTACTGCTACTACTCCATCTATTCTTATCCCTCTAGCCATCCAAACTGATTGTCCATATATGGAGCATACACATACAAATTTCCCAAATGCTTTCTCTATATGCTCTAATTGTGGTCATCACAATCCATATTCCACCTCTTCTCTAGAACCCCTCTACCTAAATTTCTATGACATTGCTAAAGATCTGCTAGCATTCCTCTCTCCCACTCTTAATAAACTTCTAGCCTATGCTCTAGCTCCTCTCACTGCTTCTATCCATACTCTCTCTGCCAAAATTACTGCTCTATCCCCTGTCCCTTCTTCTGGGGGACTGGCTCAAGGACCTCCTGCAGCCAGTCAGGGGGAGATGCTCCATGATGAAGAAGTTCTAGTGGCAGCAGCAACAGAAGTAGAAACAGATTCAATGATGTCAGATTCTTCAGAGGAAACAACCACTCCTACTGATATAATAGATTTAATTGAGTCAGATACAGATATGGATGAGCCAGTTATAGCAGAACTTGAAACTGTTGGAGATTATATTATAAATTCCACAGTTAATTTGAATTCTTTATTAGAGTTATTCAATTTTATTCACAGAGATATTCTACCTAGTTCTTCTTATCAACATTCTTTGGTTATAGTACCATACACTGCACCAATAAGCCCCACAGTTGCCAAGCAACTTAAGGCCAGACTTGTAGTAACAGAGTCACAAAGTGCACCATCCCCCTCCAAGGACACTTCCTCTTCAGAAGCTATTTCAGCTCCAACATACAAAATGGATGACAATCCCCTCCATGATTTAGATGAAATAATCATGGCTGACATTGAAGAAGAAAAGAAGTTAATGTCTAAAAATTTATTAATTGCTGAACATGTTCCAGAAACAGTTGCTCCAGCTATTCCAGAATCTCAAGCACAGCCTCAGGCTGAAAAGCTAATTTCTAAAGATCTTCTGAAGGCCATTAATGATTTATATGATAATCCTCAAGGATCTTCTGATGATGAAGATGTGGATGATGATTCTGATGATAGCCCTACAGCCAAGAAGAAAGTCTCAAAGAAAAGAAAGGCTGCTCCCATTGCTGCTCCCAAACCAAATCCCACACATGACACTCCATACTATATCCTACATAAAATCACTCCATATCTTGGGATGCCAGCTTGGATATGGCTCTCAAAGAATGAACAGAAAGCTAGGAAGAAAAGCAGGAGGTACTCCCCTGCCCCTCCTCAAAGAAACTGGAGTGTTCCTCCTCCTCCTCCTCCACCTGCTGCAGGTGCTTCAGGTAGCACTTCTCATAGGTCTACCTCTTATGCTCAAACCTATCATAGACATCATGGTAGATCCTCAGCACCTCAAGGAAGCAACCGGCATAGGTATTCCTCCAACAAGCAACATCAGCAACAGTAACAACAACAACAACAATAGAAAGCTCCTAAAACACAAAAAGCTGACAGTCCTAAAAGGCCAGAGTCTCCACCTATACCATTTGTGGATCTAGAAACTGAGACAACCTCAAGAATGGCGAGGTTCCAGGAACTTGTTGGACTTTCAATGATCAATAAAGCTAAAGCTGAAGGGAAAGATCCGTCCCAATATTCAACAATGTATACATACAAAAAGGAAGAGTTAAAGGGTATGAAAAAGTTAATAAATTTTTTAATGTAGATGCTTACATGAATCTACATCCAAAGGATATTGTGCTTAGAGCTACATCTCTTAATATAATTGGAGCTGCTGATATGATAATGTCCAAGAGGCAAGCAGCTAATCCAAATAGAGAAATCAGATTTACACAGCCTTCTAACAAAGAGAAAGATGACAAGAAAAAGGAAAAGCTGAAGAAGAAGAAATGAGAATATTTTGTTTTTGTGTGTTTAAACGCTTTATCTATTACTGTCACAAAGCTACTATGTAAATATTTGCTGCATATTTAAATTTTTCTGCCAGATATATTTTTCCTGCTTTGTGAATGTCTTTATTTCATTTGTATTAGTGACCTCACCCAAATAGGGGGAGATTGTTGAATCCGTAGTTGAATTTGGGCTAGGTTCACTAACTAGGGTGATTGACCCACCATGTATAGTCAGGATCATGTCTATGACCTAGAGTGTAGGCTAAGTCATTAGAATCAACCACATATGAACCAGCCAACTAAAGACAGCAGAAGACTCAAAACTTAGAAGAAAATCAAGTTTAGAAAGTGAGTTCGACGTTCGTCGAACTCAGCTCGACGATAGTCGTGCTCCACTCGACGAACTCAGAGTCAATTCTCTGAGTTAAGCTCGATGATATTCGAGCTCAGGTCAACTATAACACCCCCATCCGTCACATGGCATATAACAGAAGGTCCAGCTGGAACCCGACGCCATATACCACAGACAGTCGGAAGGATTACCAAATGAATATTCAAACCATCCAATTAAGACTACTCGTCCAACACAGAGCATTCTAGCGAAAGTTTTTAAAATTGAAAGAACCCAAACTTAATTCCAATAAATATGAATGTCCACAACTACGACTACAGGAATGAGACCCAAATACACTAAAATGGTACATGGCCTTATGGCCTTACAACTGTTCACTTAACAAAATAGTGTTTTACATACATCGGCTCACAGGCCGGCCACACATGACAATATAAAGACAACTATTCTACGGCCTTCAAGGGCCAGCACAGCAACATGGGCTCCAACCCGCTATTTGGTACTCGGCTCCGCAGCACCTGCAAGCACAATTCCACTGCACGGTGGCAAACAAAGCAACGGTCAGCTCAAAGCCGACCAAACTATAACGACCCCTCCCCTAACTCGGGACGGCGGTGCTCTTTCCCTGCATATCATTAGCCCTATAAAATAATAAAGCGCAACTATACTATGCCACAAGTGTAGGTTCGCATGGCCAAACACCCCGTGCACTCAGGGCACATTAACAGTGAATCCTGACATATCAGTGTCTTCACCACCACCCCAAAGATGGCAACCAAGTGAGCATTTTAGCCTTTCTGACCCTATCTAGTCTAAAGCTCCCGACTATACCAACGGCTAGTTCCTGTCTTTGGATTTCTTGCACCATTCCACATAGCCTAGGTCTAATTCCACTTGCCCGTTGCTCACGCCGCATATACAATTTATGTCCTACGCGCGGGCCAAGCTTCTCTCGGATCCCAAAATTTTCCAAACAAACTCATAACCCAGTTATGATCATGGCCGGTTCCCAGACCGCCAAGTTAGCAGAACACGTTTCCGCTCAGTTTTTCGGGTGTGCCATGAAGCTAACCCCCAAGGATCCCTGCTGCAATCTACCGCGTAGAAACCCAAAAAAACCTAAAGCACGGAGTCTTCCCCGGCAAAACATAGCAAATGCAACATCATCGATCCAGACGGTACACGTCCGGGTAGGCTTCACACACAATGCCTATGCCCGTACCTACGATTGCGGACTCTATATGCAACACAAGGGGGACTATTCACATCAACCCCAAGGAACACCACGC
The DNA here is from genome assembly GCA_039583875.1 of Platanthera guangdongensis. NCBI lineage: Eukaryota > Viridiplantae > Streptophyta > Magnoliopsida > Asparagales > Orchidaceae > Platanthera > Platanthera guangdongensis. Next base: position 78,042,416 of record CM077147.1, read on the forward strand.
ACGCACCGCACACTCGCAGGAGCGGGATTCCCTATGTAGAAAGAAAGAGCTTCAAACTCTCAAGTTGAGAATCGTTACCCTTGTAGTCCGTTTTGGCGCCATGGAAAAACTACGCGGACAGAACTCTTCGCAACGACCTTCCCTCCACGGATCCGCTCTCAGACTTCGAAACGGTGCTCCGGTGCTCCGCCGGCGGCCGGAAACCTCCTTCTTCTTCCTCTTCTCTCGCACCTTGGAAGGAGAAAGCTTTGGAGAGAAAATGAGGGATTAACCTCCTATTGCCGGCCTTAACAGAGCAGGATCTCATCTGGGCCGTCGGATCTTAATTAAAGAAAACGAACGGCTCAGATCTGCACAAAATTCTCCAGACCTGGGCCGAACACGGCTTGGCACACGGCCGTGTCCCAGACCGTGTGCCTCGATCCAGGCACGATCGTCGAACTGAGGTACGCACACGGGCCAAGACACGCCCGTGTCTCACCTGACACGCCTGTGTCTGGTTCCTCGACACGCCCGTGTTCGGGGGCGTGTCACGCATAACCGCCACGACAATGGACACGACCCAAATACACACGGGTAAGGACACGGGTTAGCACACGCCCGTGTCGGAAGACACGACCGTGTCATCCGGCCATGTTCCTGGTCGTGTCCTTCTCGGGGTGAAAACGACCAAAAATCACCAGCAAGACACGACCTTGGACACGCCCCGGAACACGGCCAAACCTATGAGCAAGACACGGACAAAATGTTTCACTTCAAATTACATGTTTTACAAACCACGGCACGCAGGCCGGTCACACATGAATAAAGCAGTAAACACTTCCAATTAGGCCTTCGAGGGCCGGCTTCGCATTCGGGCTTTAGCCCGCTATTGACCGCTTGGTCCAGCTGCACCTGCAAGCAACAAACCACCGCACGGTGGCAAAACAAGGCAACGGTCAGCAATGCTGACCAAATTATAACGATCCCGCCCCGACCTCGGGGCGGCGATGCTCCTTCCCTGCATTTCATTAGCATAAGCGAACAATATATACATATAGCCATTTCATCACAGACGTTGGCTCGCACGGCCACACGCCCCGTGCTCTCAGGGCACATTCTCGGTGAACCGGTCGATGTCACGTCAATTAAAGCCATAGACATTACGGACTCACCACCGCCACTTTGACGACCAAACCTATGAGCAATTTGTCTTCCTGGCCTGGGTCACGAGAATTTAAGCCATTGACCGCCAAAGACCCTAATCTATGGCAACGGCAAGTGCCACGTTCCTTTAGGTCTCTTTAACCGAACAACATAGAATGGGTACGGTTCTATCTAACCCGTGCTCACATCGCAACGACAATTTAGGCCATATGCGCGGGTCAAACTTCCACCGAGTCCCATTTCCATCACAATTCACATAACCCGGTTATGTTCAAGTTTGCTCTCAGGCCACTAAGTTGGCAAGATCTCGTATCCGCCCAGTTTTCCGGGTGCACCTTTGGGTTAGTCCTCAAGGCTCCCTGCTGCAATCTACCGCGTAGAAAACCCGAAAAACAATCCATAGCACGGAGTCTTCTCCGGCATTTATGCAATGCAACATCACCGATCCAAACCAACATGTCCGGGTAGGCTTCACACATCATGCCTATGTCCGTTCTCGCTTACGGACTCTAAACAACGGGGACTTCACATATCTACCCGAAGGAACGCCTCCAACTCTCCGCAAACTCACGAGAGCGGGCTTCCTATGCAAAGAAAGAGAGCTACTCATGCTCAAGATGAGAATCGTTACCCTAGCGTTCCTCTTTGGCGCAATTGAAAAGTAAACGGATGAAAAGCACCGCACTAGCTTTGCCTCCGTGGATCCGGAGTCGGCTCACGATTCGGAGTTTCGAAGCTCCTCCAATGGCCGGATCTAGCTCCTTCTTCCTTCCTTGGCTCTCCTCTCTCTCTAAGCTTTTAGAAATATAACCACTCATGAAAAGTGAGGGTTTCTAAGTCCAATCCCGGGTATATCCCTTCAGGAACAACCCCCAGCCGTTGGATCTCAACATAAGGAAACGAACGGCTTTGATTCGGGACTGAAATGCCTGTTAGAAAGCAGCAAAAGAGAGAACAAGCAGAATAACTTTTGAATAATCGAAATTTTATTATCCAAAATTGATGTCTATTACAAAGGTATGCCCTCCCTTATATAGAATGGAGGAGAGAAGAGAGAGTACAAATAAGAGATGTGGGACTAAAAAATACAAGTTAAGCGGACTGTACAAGGTAAACCGCACAAGCCGCGCGGTTAGACAGAAGGGCTAACCGCACGGCTAACCATAGGAGAAGCAGATAGGTCGCCGGTGAAGATCGCTAGACCGCCCGGTTAACAAGCCGACGAGTCAAGCCGCCAGACCGCGCGGTCTCCAACTCGCCAAGACAGACCGCCCGGTCTCCAACTTTAACACTCCCCTCAAGCTGGAGCATATATATCAACCATGCCCAGCTTGTCACAAACATGCAGAAACGAGGCGGAAACTGGCTTGGTGAAGATGTCAGCCAGCTCTTTATCAGACGTGACAAAAGGAGTGCAAATCTGTTCTTTTAAAATCTCTTCACGAATGAAATGGCAGTCGACCTCAATGTGCTTGGTTCTTTAATGGAATACCGGATTTTTGGAGATGTATATGGCGGCCTTGTTATCACAGAACATAGGTAGAGGATGGTTGTACACCTCTCCTAAGTCTAGCATGAGAGCCCGCAGCCACTTTAATTCACAAGTGGTTGACGCCATACTGCGATACTCAGCTTCTGCACTGGACCTGGAGACAACAGACTGCTTCTTGCTCTTCCAGCTCACCAGATTTCCCCCAACAAATGTGCAAAATCCTGAGGTTGACTTGCGATCCCCTTTGTCATCAGCATAACTTGCATCTGAGTAGGCTTCAATCCTCAGATGACCATTCTTTTGAAAAAGTAGTCCTTTCCCAGGCGCTGCTTTGACATACTCCAAGATCCGCAAGGCGGACTGTAGATGACACTCCCTAGGCGCTTGCATGAACTGACTCACCTTACCTACAGCATAGGAAATGTCGGGTCTGGTCACTGTGAGGTATATGAGCTTACCAACCAGACGCCTGTACCGCGAACTATCTGAAAGAGGAGGCGAATCATCTGTCCAGGTTTTGTCCTCCCCAGTGGCCATGGGGCATCGGGCAGGTTTTGCTCCAGTCAATCCGGCCTCTTTTAGAAGATCAAGGGCATACTTGCGCTGAGAGAGAACTAAGGAGTCGGGCTTCCGAGCAATTTCGATCCCCAGGAAGTACTTTGGAGAGCCCATATCTTTAGTGATGAGATGTTGGCGAAGATGTCGCTTTGTCAGGGCTACCCCTTCCTGGTCATCGCCGGTGAGAAGAATATCATCGACATACACAGCCAGAACCACCAGCCCAGAAGGAGTTTTACGAATAAAGAGAGAGTGATCAGCAGAGCTTCGCACAAAACCAACAGCCGCCACAATGCCGTTGAACTTGTCAAACCAAGCTCGAGGACTCTGCTTGAGGCCATAAATTGCCTTCTGCAACCGGCATACCCGTGTCTCCCCCTGAGCAACATACCCAGGAGGTTGCTCCATGTAAACGGCCTCGTGAAGGTCACCATAAAGGAAGGCATTCTTGACATCCAGCTGAGAGATCGGCCAATCGCGATTGACGGCCACAGAGAGAAGGACCCGGATAGTGCTGAGACGAGCCACGGGGGAGAAGGTGTCAAAGTAATCAACCCCATAAGTCTGAGTAAAGCCCTTAGCAACAAGGCGAGCCTTATAGCGATCCACAGTGCCGTCGGGGCCAAATTTGACCACAAAGACCCAGCGACAGCCAACAACATCAGTACCAAAGGGAGGGGGAACAAGAGTCCATGTCCCCCGCTCCGTGAGAGTCGCCATTTCCTCATCCATGGCCAGCTTCCAATGGGGAATCGCAAGGGCTTCCTGATAGGAACGAGGCGTGGCAGTAGCAGAGATAGCCAGCGCAAAGGCCCTGCGAGAAGGTGTGAGACGATCATAGGAAACAACAGCAGCCAGGGGGTGAAGGGTACATGTCCGCACCCCTTTGCGAAGCGCCACAGGGAGATCCAGGTCGGCAGCCCCCTCGGGATCCGGAGCGTCCGTGGCAGAGAGAGCTGGCCCGAGAGAAGAGAGCGACGGCGGCGTAGAGGGTGGAGATGGAGGTGGAGGTGGAGACGGGGGGGAGAGAGGAGGAGCGAGAGGAGGAGACGGAGAGGGAGGAGGAGGGGGTATCGCGGTAGGAGACAAGGGAACGAAGGGAATAGTAGGAGAGTCAGAAGGTGGGGAAGGAGAGGAGGAGGGAGCGGAGAAGTAGGAGGCATTCTCGAAGAAGGTAACGTCAGCAGAGACGAACTGCTGACGAAGAACAGGGTTAAAGCAACAATAGCCTTTCTGAGTGGTGGAGTACCCCAGAAAGACACATTTGGTGGAGCGGGGGGAAAGCTTATCACGGGTGGCAGATGGCGTATGGACAAAGGCAGTGCAGCCAAAGATACGGAGAGGGAGAGGAAAGGGCTCCTTGTCCGGATAGAGAATGGAGAAGGGCGTTTTCCCGCGGAGAAGGGTGGAGGGAAGACGATTGATGAGGTAGCAGGCAAGGAGAACGACATAGCCCCAATACGAACGAGGGACATGCATCTGGGTCATTAAAGTGCGGGCCACATCGAGGAGGTGACGGTTTTTGCGTTCCGCCACCCCATTTTGTTGGGAGGTGTAAACACAGCTAGTCTGATGAATAATGCCATGTTGTACACAAAAAGAAGTAAAAGCATGACTGAGATATTCCTTAGCATTATCAGAACGAAGAGTTTTAATACAAAGATTGAACTGATTTTTAATCAACTGATAAAAGGAAATCCATACATCTAAAAGTTCAGAGCGATCTCTGAGGAGATACACCCAAGTACAACGAGAGAAATCATCTATAAAGGTTACAAAATAAGAACTACCCCGACCAACGGTGAGGGTAGGAGCAGGTCCCCAGATATCAGAGTGAACAAGATCAAAGGGCGAGTAGAACCCCGTCCGAGCTTCGGCGGGAAGGAGGAACGGTGATGCTTGCCGAGTTGACAGGCGTCGCATTGGAGAGGAGTACTGGATGGAAGAAGGTGCGGCAGAAGCTGATGTAGTATACGGGGAGGAGGATGACCGAGACGGAGATGCCACTGCAGAAGATCCATACAGGAAGAGGAGAAGGCAGATAAGGCGGAAACATTGTCGAGGAAGTAGAGGCCGCCGCTCTCAGTCCCAGTAGCAATCGTCCGTGGGAGCTCGGATCCTGAAAAGAACAAGAAGTGGGTGTAAATGTCACAGAACACTGAAGCTGTTTACATAAAGAGGTAACAGACAACAGATTGCACGGAAACTTGGGCACATAGAGAGTGTCCGCTAGGCTTAGTGAGGGAGTAACATGAACCACGCCCGTGCCATGAACCGGGGAGGGAGAACCATCCGCAACTAGGACCGGGGGCAACCGATCATGATGTTCGAGCAAGGAGAAGCACTGAGGGTTGCCCGTCATGTGATTAGTGGCACCAGAGTCGATAAGCCATTTACCTTGAGTCACCACGTGGGCACTACCTGAAGAAGTCACAACAGAGGCAGATGGCTTGGAAGAGTCACCGGAGGGGCGAAGATGAGGATGCTTTGTCCAGCAGCGTTCGAAAGTATGGCCGGTGCGGCCACAATGAGAACAGATGTAGCGGGAAGAAGCACGGCCGCCGGTCTGATGACCGCGACTACCAGAGCCACTGCGCTGAGCGTGATGAGAATAGTGGTCCGGTGGGGGAGAAGGAGCGGGCAATAGCGGGCGCTGAAGGAGAGAGGTAACAGCAGCGATGCGGGCAGCGGTGGCATCTAAAGTGGGAGAGTCAGCCTCACCCAGAATTTGCTGGCGGATCATGTCATAAGTATCGGGAAGCCGGAGCAGATAACACACAACCAGAAGCTCCTGGAAGTGCTTGTGTTGTTGAGCCAAATCCGCAGAAAAGGGGCGATTCTGAAGAATCTCAGCCCCAAGAGCCTGGACCTGTTGGTAGGCAGCAGCAGGAGACAAGGTGGGACGGGCAAAGAGGTCCGCATACAACGTATAGATGCGGGAAGTCTGAGCCCCTTTGGAGTACAAAGCGGCAAGATGAAGCCAAGCGGCCTTGACCGTCTCATCATGACGTATGACGGGAAGGCACTCATCAGAAAGACTGTTCGCAAGCCAAGTACGCACAAGCGCGTCACTGGCATCCCAGTCATCAAAGAGAGGGGAAGTGATAGGAGGTGGGTCATCAACGAGGTGGTGGCGTTTGCGTTGTGAGCGAAGAAGAAAGGTGAAAGAGACGCTCCAGTCCGGGTAGTTGGAGCCAACAAGTTTGGAAACGGTCCCAAGGTTCCCGGAAGGAGTAGGGGGAAGAGGAGGTGCCGGATTGGCAACAGAGGTGGTGGCAGTAGAGGCATCAGAAAAAGCCATCGCAGCTGGAAACAGGGGAAGCCGGGCGGTTAGGATACAACCCGCACGGATAGGAAGAAAAGCTGCAGCGGTCTCGAGGGTAGAAACCAGCGGCCAGAAAAGCCACGACCAAACCGCAGACGCAAGCAGAGGGGAAGAAGTCGAGCGGCTAGAGGACAAGCCGCACGAACAGGAGCAGGGACAAAAACAGGTCGCTGCGATAGGAGGCAGCGGGTAGGAAACAACCCGCGCAGAGAAAGAAGGGCGGCAGCGGTCTCAAGGGAATAAATCCAGCGGCCAGAAGGGCCACGACCTAGCTGCAGACACAAACAGAGGGGAAGAGGTCGAACGGCTAGAGGACAGGCCGTGCGAACAGAAGAAGTCGGCGGCTAGAGAACAGGCCGGGCGAGCAGAAGAATTCGAACGGCTAGAGAATAGGCCGCGCGAATAGAAGGCAAACCGGCACTACAAGCCGGGCAGACAGTAAGACACAGAATCAGGAGGAGTAGATCGAGTCCTCTGATACCATGTTAGAAAGCAGCAAAAGAGAGAACAAGCAGAATAACTTTTGAATAATCGAAATTTTATTATCCAAAATTGATGTCTATTACAAAGGTATGCCCTCCCTTATATAGAATGGAGGAGAGAAGAGAGAGTACAAATAAGAGATGTGGGACTAAAAAATACAAGTTAAGCGGACTGTACAAGGTAAACCGCACAAGCCGCGCGGTTAGACAGAAGGGCTAACCGCACGGCTAACCATAGGAGAAGCAGATAGGTCGCCGGTGAAGATCGCTAGACCGCCCGGTTAACAAGCCGACGAGGTCAAGCCGCCAGACCGCGCGGTCTCCAACTCGCCAAGACAGACCGCCCGGTCTCCAACTTTAACAATGCCCAATCTGGACCGAACACGCCCTGGCACACGCCCGTGTCCAGGGCCGTGTGCCTCATTCGCCGTCAAAATCGGCTCGCCTGGAACCTCACACGGGTATCGAACACGCCCGTGTTCGAGCTGACACGCCCGTGTTCCACCTGACACGGCCGTGTGGCCGGCCGTGTACCCCCATCGTTTTTCCCCGAAAACAACCCGAGCACTGCACGGGTTCTAGGACACGCCCGTGTCCCTACCCGTGTCACCTCAACACGCCTGGACGGCCGTGTACACGGTCTCGACACTCGACACTTCGTCGAGCGAAGATCGTCGACCTGATGACAAGGCCTTGGACACGCCCGTGTCCTAGGCCGTGTGCCTTGTCTCGACATAATGTCGAGACCAAAGTGTCGACTCCCCGGGACGAGTGTCGACACGGGTTGACACGCCGTGCGACACGCCCGTGTCGCAGGCCGTGTGCCATGTCTCGACACTTCGTCGAAGCAGAGTGTCGACTTCGCGGCTAAGTGTCGACACGGGTCGACACGCCCTGCGACACGCCCGTGTCGCAGGCCGTGTGCCCAGTCTCGACACAATGTCAAGACCAAAGTGTCGACTTCCCGTCTCAGTGTCGACACAGGCTTGACACGCCCTGGGACACGCCCGTGTCCCAGGCCGTGTGCCTGCAGCCAGAACGCAAACTAGCCCAAAAGGTCCCCCTTCGCTCCTTTGAGTTTCGGGGTGTTACAACTCTCCCCCTCTTAAAAGAATTTCGTCCACGAAATTACATAAAGGAAAGACATGTACAATACCAAAATTTGTACCTGAGCGGAACAACTCCGGATACTCGTCAAGCATAGTCTGCTCTCTCCCAAGAGAGCTCCTCACGACCGCAATTGTCCCACCGGACCGTGACCATCCAGATCTCTTTATTGCGTAGCCGCTTGACCTACGAGTCCTCGATCCGCACGGGCTTGACCTTTGTCGTTAGGCCACTATCCACCGGCACTTGATCGACCGCGATCACTTGCGTAGGCTCTTGCACCGCCTTCCAAAGTACCAAAATATGGTATACATCATGTAATCCACTGAGCTCCACTGAAAGCTTCAACCGATAGGCCGCTTCACCAACTCGCTCTAGAACCTCAAACGGTCCAAGGCACCTCGGGCTTAGCTTTTTCAATCGCCGCACCCGCGAGACACCCTTGAACGGCTTGATCTTTAAGTATATATAATCGCCCACAGCGAACTCCACATTCCTGTGCTTGGCATTATAGTACTTTGCTTGCCGGTCCTGAGCAATAAGCAACCTCTCCCGAATGGTTCTCACCAAAGAAGTAGCATCCTCCACTTCCGATCGCTTATACAACTTTGACTCACCCATTTCTAACCAAGACAACGGCGTGCGACATTTTCTACCATATAGGGCCTCGAAAGGCGCCATCTGAATACTCGCTTGGTACCTATTGTTGTAGGCGAACTCCACCAAATAAAGGTGGTCTTCCCATTGCTTTCCAAAATCCAGTACACACATGCGGAGCATGTCTTCCATGGTTCTATTGACCCTCTCGGTCTGCCCATCCATTTGCGGATGGAAGGCTGTGCTGAATTTCAGCTTTGTTCCCAACATTTGCTGCACTAGCCTCCAATCATTGGACGTGAACCGCCCATCTCGGTCACTCACGATGCTGCGGGGCACACCATGAAGCCGTACTATGTTATCCACATAGAGCTTTGCCAGCTTCTCCACCGGATCATCCTTCCTATGCGGAATAAAATGCGACACCTTCGTTAATCGATCAACAACCACCCAAATGGCATCGTTCCCCTTTTGCGACCTTGGCAAACCGTGCACAAAGTCCATAGAGATGTCGTCAAATTTCCACTCCGGAATAGGCAAGGACTTAAGAAATCCACCGGGCTTTTGGCACTCCGTCTTTACCAAGGCGCAAGTTTGGCACTTTGCTACGTATAGCGCCACATCCTTCTTCAAACCCGGCGACCAAAACAGTTTCTTCACATCACGGTACATCTTCGTGCTCCCCGAGTGAATCGAGTACTTGGTATGGTGTGCCTCGTACAACAACTCCACCCATAAATTTCCCACACTTGGGACGCACAGACGACCGTCTTTCCAAAGTAATCCGTCTTCCACGACGAATTGGGAATTTAACCCATCCAGAGCCTCTACCATGAACTGCTTCATATGAGCATCCATATCCAAAGCCTGCCGAATACGATCAGCTAGGTCATATTGGACTTCAGTACAATTCAGAACTGCTTCAGTTCTTGATTGTCTATCCACACAAACAATCTCCAATGCCTCCAACTCTTGCACCAACCACTCATCGTGCACCGATAGCCAATTGGCTTGAGCTGGGGCTCGGCGACTCAGCGCGTCCGCAACCGCATTCCCTTTGCCAGGCACGTAGTGGATCTTGAATGTATAGTCCCCCAGGAACTCCATCCATCTACGCTGCCGCATATTCAGATCCTTCTGATCAATAAGATACTTCAGGCTCTTGTGATCGGTGTAGATATCAATCTTCACACCGTACAAATAGTGTCTCCACAGCTTCAAGGCAAAAATCATGGCCGCTAACTCCAAGTCATGGACCAGATAATTCCTCGCATGCACTTTTAGCTGTCTCGAGCCATAAGCTATTACACTTCCGTGTTGCAGTAGCACGCAACCCAAACCGCTGCCTGAAGCATCACTATAAATCTCATAGCCTTCGGTCCCACATGGCGAACTCAGCACAGGCGCCTTGGTCAACCGACACTTCAACTCCTCAAAAGCTCGTGCGCACTCCGGCGTCCAGAACGAACTTATGCTCCTTCCTCGTCAAAGTAGTGAGAGGTAACGCTATCCGCGAGAAGTTCTCTACGAAGCGCCTATAATAGCCGGCAAGCCCCAGAAAACTCCGGACTTCCGCTACTGTAACAAGCTCAGGCCACTCCCATATCGCACTTTGAGAACTTAGCATACAACTGATTTCTCCTTAGCGTTTCCAACACCAAATGAAGATGCTTGAAGTGATCTTCCTCACTTTGCGAGTACACCAAAATATTGTCGATGAAGACGATCACGAAATGATCCAAGTACTCCCTGAACGTCCTGTTCATCAAATCCATGAACACTGACGGCGCATTAGTCAGCCCAAATGGCATGACCGTAAACTCATAATGCCCGTATCTCGTACTAAACGCTGTCTTCGGGATATCACTCTCCCTTATTCGCAGCTGATAGTACCCAGCCTTGAGATCCAACTTCGAGTACACCGTCGACCCGACTAACTGATCAAAAGGATCATCAATCCGAGGGAACATGTACTTGTTCTTCTCCGTCAGCTTGTTGAGCTCCCGATAATCAATACATAGCCTCAAGCTTCCGTCCTTCTTCTTAACAAAGAGGACCGGTGCGCTCCAAGGCGAAGAACTCGGGCGCACATACCCTTGCTCCAACAACTCTTGCAGTTGAACTTTCAGCTCCGTCATTTCCTTAGGCGCTAGCTGATAAGGAGATCGTGACATAGGCTTTGCACCTGGCACTAACTCGATCATAAAATCTATCTCCCGTTGAGGCGGTGCTCCAGGAAGATCTGTGGGGAACACATCAGGGTATTCTGATACCACTGAAATACAATCCAACGTGGGCTTCGACTTTGCAACCTCCACTAGTGTAAAGAACAGTTCTGCTCCGGCACGAACCGCCTTCACCACCTGAAGAGCAGACATCAATATCTTGTTCGACCCCTTAAGCCCGTAAAAGTCGTCTCACGACTTGCTCCCAGCATGACTTCCTTGCTACCGCAATCTATATGGGCCTGCTGCTCCGAGAGCCAGTCCATGCCAAATATGACGTCGAACTCCACTAATAGGAAGTAAAGACGCCCGCAGGTCGAACTCCTGCTCCCCAATACGTATCTTAACATCGCAGATCCTATCCGCTCGCATCGAACACCCATTGGGCAATAGCACATCCAACTTATCCTTCGCCATCGAAGAAGGGACTCCGATGCGTGATATAAATCCTTCGGACAAGAAGGAGTGTGAAGCTCCCGTATCAAAGAGTGCTCGTGCCGGATTTTCACAAATCAATACAAATCCTAAACAAGCAGTGGTAAGGTAACATGTGCATAACAAGTATTTAAAGAAATTGACTTGCTATAAATTAAACCGTACCTGTCACCACATCAGCCTGTTTGATGGCCTCATGTTGGCCAAGATTGTAGACCCTTGGTTGGGCCGGAGCATAATGTGGATGCGGTCGACTCCACCGCCTTTCCCTTCTCTTCATAAGTAGCTCCCGGCCTTCTCTCGGACTTAGGACGTCCGCTCCAACAGTCACGGGCAAAATGCCCCGTCTTTCCACAAGTAAAACACGCGCCCGGGGTCCGACCCGTAGTCGCCCCAGAAGCGCCAGAAGGAGTTGGACCCGAAGTCCTATGCTTCTTGAAAGACCTCCGATAGCCGGACTTTGAAGTAGTCGGCACTTTAAATTCAGATTTCCTATCACCCAAGCTTTTCTTTGCTTGCACATTCTTCATGTCCTTCTCCAAGGACCGGGCAGTATTGACCAAGGTTAAGAAACCTTGCGTCATCGGCCCCGAAAGTAGTAATCTCAACTCATCTCTCAAGCCTTCGTAGAAGCAATTAGTCTTGCGCTCCTCATCCACGATGGTGGAGCTAGCATATCGACTCAAATGAGTGAACTCATGGAGATATTCATCCACGCTCTTCTCACTCTGAACCAACATCAGAAATTCATTCTCCAACGCTATCTTCTGCGTCGAAGGGAGGTATCTAGCCAAGAACAATCTCGAGAACTCCTCCATCGAGACATCACCAAGTTGCCTACCTCTCAGTAAGTGCAGCTCCAACCCTTCCCACCACATCCTCGCTTCACCGTCCAGAAGGAACGTAGCGATGGTGGTCATTTGCCACTCCTTCGTCTCCGTCGCTGTCATGACTCTCTTCACCCTGGAGAGCCAGTCTTCAGCCTGAGATGGGGTTCCCAACCCCGAGAATAACGGAGGGTTAAAGCTCATTACATGCTTAAGCTGCCTCTCAGTTGCCATCCTTGGCACCAACGGTTCCACAACCACTTGCTCCACTCTCCTCGGCTCAGCCTCTTGAACAGGTTCTTGCTCCATCGCAGGAGCGGGCTGCTGTGTCTACCTTGCAGGCTGCGCATTTATCACGGCCAACACTGCTTCAGCCACCAATCGTATGTTCTCAGCCGATAGAGGTGTTGCGGGAGCAACTTCCGGTGCACTACTAGCCTCAGAAACTCGGCGTTCTGACGGCCCAACACCACTTTTGGTCACCTATAGTGGTACAAAGCACCGTTAAGCGACCAAATAAGATTGCAAACAGCAATTATAGGAACACGCGGGTTCCTCAAACACGAGTATTTTCATTCCTAAGTGGACATTCATGGGTTCTTTTACCATTATAACGATGACGCACACAATGTGCTCACCACCCCTTAAAAAGAATTCGCCCACGAATTCAGTTTAAGCCCGACCAAAACCAGTAGTCTGATACCAAATTGTAACACCCCCTATCCGTCGCATAACATATAGCAGTAGGTCCGGCCGGGGCCCAACGCCATATACTACAAACACACCGGGTGGTTACTTATGGAAACTATCCAACCAATCAACGTCCTACACAGAGCATTCTAGCGGAAGCAGTTTATAAACGTTTAATAAAAAAACCAGCATTAAAGCACGAATGTCCACTAATATAAAATAGGAATGTTATACAAAATACCCAAAATAAGCCTTAAGGCCTTACAAAATGTTTCACTTCAAATTACATGTTTTACAAACCACGGCACGCAGGCCGGTCACACATGAATAAAGCAGTAAACACTTCCAATTAGGCCTTCGAGGGCCGGCTTCGCATTCGGGCTTTAGCCCGCTATTGACCGCTTGGTCCAGCTGCACCTGCAAGCAACAAACCACCGCACGGTGGCAAAACAAGGCAACGGTCAGCAATGCTGACCAAATTATAACGATCCCGCCCCCACCTCGGGGCGGCGATGCTCCTTCCCTGCATTTCATTAGCATAAGCGAGCAATATATACATATAGCCATTTCATCACAGACGTTAGCTCGCACGACCACACACACCGTGCTCTCAAGGCACATTCTCGGTGAACCGGTCGATATCACGTCAATTAAAGCCACAGACATTCCGGACTCACCACCGCCACTTTGACGGCCAAACCTATGAGCAATTTGTCTTCCTGGTCTGGGTCACAACAATTTAAGCCATTGACCGCCGAAGACCCTAATCTATGCCAACGGCAAGTGCCACGTGCCTTTAGGTCTCTTTAACCGAACGACATAGAACGGGTACGGTTCCATCTAACCCGTGCTCACATCGCAACGACAATTTAAGCCATATGTGCGGGTCAAACTTCCACCGAGTCCCATTTCCATCACAATTCACATAACCCGGTTATGTTCAAGTTGGCTCTCAGGCCACTAAGTTGGCAAGATCTCGTATCCGCCCAGTTTTCCGGGTGCACCTTTGGGTTAGTCCCCAAGGCTCCCTGCTGCAATCTACCGCGTAGAAAACCCGGAAAACAATCCATAGCACGGAGTCTTCTCCGGCATTTACACAATGCAACATCACCGATCTAGACCAACATGTCCGGGTAGGCTTCACACATCATGCCTATGTCCGTTCTCGCTTACGGACTGTAAACAACGGGGACTTCACATATCTACCCGAAGGAACGCCTCCAACTCTCCGCAAACTCGCGAGAGCGGGCTTCCTATGCAAAGAAAGAGAGCTACTCATGCTCAATATGAGAATCGTTACCCTAGCATTCCTCTTTGGCTCCATTGAAAAGTAAACGAATGAAAAGCACTGCACTAGCTTTGCTTCCATGGATCCGAAGTCGGCTCGCGATTCGGAGCTTCGAAGCTCCTCCAATGGCCGGATCTAGCTCCTTCTTCCTTCCTTGGCTCTCCTCTCTCTCTAAGCTTTTAGAAAGATAACCACTCATGAAAAGTGAGGGTTTCTAAGTCCAATCCCGGGTATATCTCTTCAGGAACAACCCTCAGCCATTGGATCTCAACATAAGGAAACGAACGGCTTTGATTCGGGACTGAAATGCCCAATCTGGACCAAACACGGCCTGGCACACGCCCGTGTCTAGGGCCGTGTGCCTCATTCGCCGTCAAAATCGGCTCGCCTGGAACCTCACACGGGTATCAAACACGCCCGTGTTCGAGCTGACACGCCCGTGTTCCACCTGACACGGCCGTGTGGCCGGCCGTGTACCCCCATCATTTTTCCCCGAAAACAACCCTAGCACTGCACGGGTTCTAGGACACGCCCGTGTCCCTACCCGTGTCACCTCAACACGCCTCGACTCCAGGCCGTGTACACGGTCTCGACACTCGACACTTCGTCGAGCGAAGATCGTCGACCTGATGACACGGCCTTGGACATGCCCGTGTCCTAGGCCGTGTGCCTTGTCTCGACACAATGTCGAGACCAAAGTGTCGACTCCCCGGGATGAGTGTCGACACGGGTTGACACGCCCTGCGACACGCCCGTGTCGCAGGCCGTGTGCCATGTATCGACACTTCGTCGAAGCAGAGTGTCGACTTCGCGGCTAAGTATCGACACGGGTCGACACGCCCTGCGACACGCCCGTGTCGCAGGCCGTGTGCCCAGTCTCGACACAATGTCGAGACCAAAGTATCGACTTCCTATCTCAGTGTCGACATAGGCTTGACACGCCCTGGGACACGCCCGTGTCCCAAGCCGTGTGCCTGCAGCCAGAACCCAAACTGGCCCAAAACGTCCCCTTTCGCTCCTTTGAGTTTCGGGGCGTTATACCCCTACAGGCACCAAAAACCCTTTTTCGCGACCAACTCGCACATAATTTTCGGGGCGTTACAAATCTCCCCCACATAAGGAATTTCGTCCCGAAATTAAACAAAGGTACACAAAATCTAACTGATACCTGAGTGGAACAACTCGGGGTATTCCTCCAACATAGCTTGCTCTCGCTTCCAAGAAAGCTCCTCACGTCCGCAATTATCCCAACGGACTTTAACCATTCGGACCTCCTTGTTGCGGAGTCGTTTGACTGCGACATCTTCAATTCGTACTGGCCTGACCCTTGCTGTTAACTCATAATCAACCGGTACCTGATCGTCCGCAACGATCTGGGAAGGCTCTTGCACTGCCTTACGCAACACCGATACGTGGAACACGTCATGTAGCCCACTCAACTCCGTCGACATCTTCAACCTATACGCCGCCTCGCCAACACACTCTAGGATTTCAAATGGTCCAAGGTATCTCAGACTCAGCTTCTTCTAGCGTCGAACCCGCGATACACCCTTGAACGGCTTGATTTTTAAATATACCATGTCGCAAATGTTGAGCTCCACATTTCCATGTTTGGCGTTGTAACACTTTGACTGTCTATCCTGAGCAATCTTCAGCCTTTCCTGAATTTTTCGTATCATTGAAGTGGCGTCTTCCACCGTTTGACATTTATACAACTTCGATTTGCCTGCCTCCAACCAAGACAACGGCGTACGACACTTCCTCCCGTACAAGGCTTCGAAAGGTGCCATACCAGTACTTGCCTGAAAACTGTTGTTATACGGGAACTCCACCATGTACAGGTGATCTTCCCACTGCTTTCCAAAATCTAGGGCGCACATGCGAAGCATGTCCTCCATAGTATTGTAGACCCTCTCGGTCTGGCTATCCGTCTGTGGGTAAAAGGCTGTACTGAACTTTAGCTTAGTACCCAACAGACTATGCACCAACCTCCAGTCATTCGACGTGAAGCGTCCATCTCGATCACTAACAATACTGTGGGTCACTTCATGCAATCGTACAATATTCTCCACTTAGAGTTTGGCTAACTTTTCCACCGGATCTTCCTTCCTGACCGGGATAAAGTGTGACACCTTTGTCAACCTATCTACGACCACCCAAATGGCGTCATTTCCCTTCTGCGACTTCGGCAAACCATGCACAAAATCCATAAATATGTCATCAAATTTCCATTCTGGGATAGGAAGGGATTTCAAGAAACCTCCAGGTTTCTGGTATTCTGCCTTCACCAATGCACATGTACGGCACTTGGCCACATAAAGTACTACGTCTTTCTTCAAACGCGATCACCAGAATAATTTCATGTCTCTATACATCTTCGTGCTTCTCGGGTGGATTGAGTACTTGGTATGATGAGCCTCATACATCAACTCCTCACGAATATTATCCGCACTAGGAATGCATAGACGACCGTCCTTCCTTAGCAATCCATCTTCAACCACAAACTGGGAATTTAACCCATCCAAAGATTCATCCAAGATCTGCTTCATGCTGTTATCCTGAACCAAAGCCCGCCGAACTCTATCCGCTAGGTTATACTGCAACTCTGTCCAAAATAGTTTCGCCTCAGCACTAGACTACTTGTCGACACAAGCTGTCTCCAAAGCCTCCAAATCATGGACCAATCTCTCATCATGTACCGAAAACCAGTTGGCTTGCGCCGGAGTCCTACGACTCAACTCATCCGCCACCGCATCTCCCTTCCCAGGCACATAATGAATCTTGAAGGTGTAATCCTCTAAGAACTCCATCCACCTTCGCTGCCTCATGTTCAGATCCTTTTGGTCTAACATGTACTTCAAGCTCTTTTGATCGGTGTAAATGTCGACCTTTACACTGTACAGGTAGTGCCTCCAATGCTTTAGAGCAAATATCACGGCCGCTAACTGTAAGTCATGGGCCTGATAATTCCTCTCACGAACCTTCAGTTGTCGTGAACCATAGGCTATCACTCTCCCATGCTGTAACAGAACACAAGCTAAACCATTATCCGAAGCATCACTATAGTTCTCGAACCCTTCGGTTCCAACTGGCGAACATAAAATAGACGTCATGGTCAACCGCCTCTTCAATTCTTCAAAAGCCTATTCGCATTCCAGCGACCACACAAACTTTTGATCTTTCCTTGTCAACATCGTGAGTGGAAGTTCTATCCGTGAGAAGTTCTCTATGAAGCGCCTGTAGTATCCAGCAAGCCCCAGAAAACTCCGGACCTCTGCCACTGTAGTCAAAGTAGGACACTCTCGTATCGCCACCATCTTCGCCGGATCCACAGCTATCCCTTCTCTACTGACAACATGACCAAGGAATGCTATCGAGGATAACCAGAATTCACACTTGGAGAACTTAGCATACACTGATCCCTTCTCAACATCTCCAACACCATATGTAGATGATTGTAATGGTCCTCCTCACATCGCGAGTACACCAGGATATCATCGATAAATACTATCATGAAACGATCCAGTTACTCTCTGAACATCCTGTTTGTCAGATCCATAAACACGAATGGCGCATTCGTCAACCCAAACGGCGTGACCGTAAACTCGTAATGCCTAAACCGCGTACTGAATGCTGTCTTTGGGATGTCGCTCTCCCTTATCCTCAATTGGTAGTAATCGGATTTCAGATCTAACTTCAAATATACCATTGACCCAACCAACTGATCAAATAGATCGTCAATCCTGGGGATCAGATATATGTTCTTTTCCGTAATCTTGTTCAATTCCCGATAGTCATTACAAAGTGGCAAGCTCTCATCTTTCTTTTTAACGAAAGGAACCGGTGCGCTCCAAGGCGACGAACTTGGACGCACATATCCTTGCTCCAATAACTCTTGCAGTTGCACCTTTAACTCTGCCATCTCTTTTGGCTCTATACGATACGGAGAGCGTGACACCGGTTTGGAGCTATACCAAACCACCTTAACCATATGAGGGGTAGACATCAATGTCTTACACGACCCCTTTCACGCCCGCAAATGTCGTCTCATGACTAGCTCTCAACTGAGCCCCGAGCAACTTCGATCAACGTATGCCTGCTGCTCCGAGAGCCTGACCATACTAAAGATCATGCTGAATTATCCTAGCGGTATCAATAACGCTTGCAAATCTAACTATTGACTCACAATCCAGACCTAAACACAACAAATTCTATTTGCGCGCATTGAGTACCATAAGACAACATCTCCTAAACGTCTTTTGCCGTCGAAAGAAGTATTCCGACATGCAAAACAATTTCTTTGGGCAAGTGGAGACGCGAAGCCCCCTTTAACGAACGGTGCTCTCGCCAAACAAACGAAAGTCAGGATAAATCTCAAGACAAACAGTTCTAAACTAATATGCACACAGACGACATGTGGTTGCAGTTAACTGTTATAACTTTAAACCATACCTGTCACCACGACAGCGTGCTTTCTGGCCTCTTGCTAACCCAGCCTGTACACTTCAGAATTCCTCTCGGACATAAAGCGTCCGTTCCAACAACTACGAGCAAAATTCCCCACTTTTCCGCAGATATAGCAAGCTCCCGGGACTCGACTTGTGGTTCCCCCCAATGCACCAGACGAAGGGGCTGAGTTCGAAGTCTTCAGCTTCTTGTTCCAACTGCGGACATCAGACTTTGAACTTGGCCCTTTGAACTGTGGTTTCTTAGTACTAGAGTCCTCACCTGCTCCTAACATAGCTTCCTTAACCTTCTGAGCACCATCCCAATATTCTCGGGCAAAGTGCCCTTTCTTACCACAAGTATGACAGTTGTATGTAACCTTGCTAGTCGATGATCTAACCTTTTTCTTCAGCGTTCTGCGAGATGCACCCCTCATAGGACTTGTAGAGTTCGATACCCTACTCACTGGTATCTGGTGAATTTTTCCCATTTCCACTTCCAAAGATCTGGCCAACTCTACCAAGGCTCGAAATCCCATTAGTTTTGGTCCTAGAAGTAGAATTCGCAGTTCGTCACGTAGACCACTATAGAATCTATCAACTATAGACCTCTCGTTCTCCAACTCAAAGCATGGGTAGCGGCTTATCAAAAGGAGCACCTGCAAATACTCATCGACTGATTGCGTACCCTGCACTAAGGACATGTTCAATTGCTGGCCTGCTGGCCTTCTTAAAGTCCTTTGATCCAACACACCACCCGACATTGAAGTTAGCTCAGGAACAAAAGGTTGCACATTGCTTCCCTGTTGTGCACTAGTCACAGTGAGCACCACTTCAACGATTCTTCTTATGGTTTCAAACGAAAGAGGGGTCTCAAGCGCGCCACTGGGTGCACTATAATCCTCAGAAACCAGATGTTCTGTCGGCTCTGCGCCACTCCCGGTCACCTATAGTCGTACAAAGAACCAATAAGTGACCAAAAAAATTGCAAAAAGCAATTATAGGAACGCGCAGGTTCCTCAACCACGAGTATTTTTCATTCCTAAGTGGACATTCATGGGTTCTTTTTAATGTTATAACGATGACGCACACATGTGCTCACCACCCCTTAAAAGAATTCGCCCGCGAATTCATTTAAGCCTGACCATAAGCAGAAGTCTGAAACCAAATTATAACACCCCCATCCGTCACATGTCATATAACAGAAGGTCCAGCTGGAACCCGACGCCATATACCACAGACAGTCGGAAGGATTACCAAATGAATATTCAAACCATCCAATTAAGACTACTCGTCCTACACAGAGCATTCTAGCGGAAGTTTTTAAAATTGAAAGAACCCAAACTTAATTCCAATAAATATGAATGTCCACAACTACGACTACAGGAATGAAACCCAAATACACTAAAAAGTTACATGGCCTTATGACCTTACAACTGTTCACTTAACAAAATAGTTTTTTACATACATCAGCTCGCAGGCCGGCCACACATGACAATATAAAGATAACTACTCTACGGCCTTCAAGGGCCAGCACAGCAACATGGGCTCCAGCCCGTTATTTGGTACTCGGCTCCGCAGCACCTGCAAGCACAATTCCACTGCACGGTGGCAAACAAAGCAACGGTCAGCTAAAAGACGACCAAATTATAACGACCCCGCCCCTAACTCGGGATGGCGGTGCTCTTTCCCTGCATAACATTAGCCCTATAAAATAATAAAGCGCAACTATACTACGCCATAGGTGTAGGTTCTCATGGCCAAACACCCCGTGCACTCAGGGCACATTAACGGTGAATCCTGACAAATCAGTGTCTTCACCACCACCCCAAAGATGGCAACCAAGTGAGCATTTTAGCCTTTCTGACCCTATCTAGTCTAAGGCTCCCGACTATGCCAACGGCCAGTGCCCGTCTTTGGATTTCTCGCACCGTTCCACATAGCCTAGGTCCAATTCCACTTGCTCCGTTGCTCATGCCGCATATACAATTTAAGTCCTACGCGCGGGCCAATCTTCTCTCGGATCCCAAAATTTTCCAAACAAACTCATAACCCAGTTATGATCAAGGCCGGTTCCTAGACCGCCAAGTTAGCAGAACACGTTTCCGCTCAGTTTTCCGGGTGCGCCTTGAAGCTAACCCCCAAGGATCCCTGCTGCAATCTACTGCGTAGAAACCTGATAAAAACCCAAAGCACAGAGTCTTCCCGGGCAAAACATAGCAAATGCAACATCACCGATCCAGACGGTACACGTCTGGGTAGGCTTCACACACAATGCCTATGCCTATACTTACGATTCCGAACTCTATACGTAATACAAGGGAGACTATTCACCTCAACCCCAAGGAACACCACGCACGCACCGCACACTCGCGGGAGCGGGATTCCCTATGCAGAAAGAAAGAGCTTCAAACGCTCAAGTTGAGAATCGTTACCCTTGTAGTCCGTTTTGGCGCCATGGAAAAACTATGCGGACAGAACTCTTCGCAACGACCTTCCCTCCACGGATCCGCTCTCAGACTTCGAAATAGTGCTCCGGTGCTCCGCCGGCGGCCGGAAACCTCCTTCTTCTTCCTTTTCTCTCTCACCTTGGAAGGAGAAAGCTTTGGAGAGAAAATGAGGGATTAACCTCCTATTCCCGGCCTTAACAGAGCAGGATCTCATCTGGGCCGTCAGATCTTAATTAAAGAAAACGAACGGCTCAGATCTGCAAAAAATTCTCCAGACCTGGGCCGAACACGGCTTGGCACACGGCCGTGTCCCAGGCCGTGTGCCTTGATCCAGGCACGATCGTCAAACTGAGAGACGCACACGGGCCAAGACATGCCCGTGTCTCACCTGACACGCCCGTATCTGGTTCCTCGACATGCCCGTGTTTGGGGGCGTGTCACGCATAACTGCCACGGCAAAGGACACGACCCAACTACACACGGGTAGGGACACGGGTTGGCACACGCCCGTGTCGGATGACACGCCCGTGTCATCCGGCCGTGTTCCTGGCCGTGTCCTTCTCGGGATGAAAATGGCAAAAAATCACCATCCAGACACGGCCTTGGACACCCCCGTGTCCTAGGCCGTGTATCCCTATACAGGCACCAAAAACCCTTTTTCGCGACCAACTCGCACACAATTTTCGGGGCGTTACATCAACGAACTCTGGAAGTTCAACTTCAACACATTATCTCTAGATTACTTTCTCTGAACTCGGGTCGACGAAGACAAGTTATCAGCTCGACTAACTTGGAGCACAGAATTGACAAGTTTATTCACAGAATGCAGTTTTCTAAACTCAGGTCGACAAACTTGGATCTCGGGTCGACGAACAAGAATTCTCTGGTCGACGAACATGATCTTTCTGGTCGACGAACTTTGATCTCAGGTCGACGAAATCTGTTCTCTGGTCGACGAATTCTGTGCAGTTCTAGACTTAGAATCTTCCTCATTTTGTTCTTATTCTCTAGCAGTAATTTCTGAGTAATTAATGCTTATATTCTCGGAATATAGCTATTAGTTGCAACATTGGTTATGGTCTTCATCAGGTTAATTACTTGCTCTTTTTAATGGGACAGTTCGGGAAATTTATTAATGAGAATATTCTCTCTAGCCGGTTTTCATTCTCCAAGCCGTCAGTAATTAATGCAGACAATTCGAAATTTAAAGGAGAATTCGACTGAATATATAAACGAATTTTTCTTTTCAGTCGACAAGAAGTACACAGAGAGATATATAGATACAGAAAAGGTCTACAACAACAATATTTTGAACCTTCTCTGTACAGAAAACAGTTTGTTTTCTCCTTGACCTTACTGAAAAAGAAGAAGAACATCAACTACAATTCAAGAGTCTTCTTCAACCTTCACTCAGGGATTCTTCAAGGAGAACATCTTCATATCAGTCAGAAGTTTTTGGATCAACATTTTCAAGTTAAGGCTGAAGACTGAAGACCTATACCCTGTGCAAGACTCCAAGTGATATTGAAAAGAGACCTTGACAACAGCAAATCCACATGTCTTCTCTGTTGAATAGAAAAAGAGAAGACTCCATCAATCTCTCTCTCCCCTCTGTATAAAGGGATTATTATCTCTCTTTAAAAGTTTATTTTGGTTTTTCAGCACCTGATCAAAACCTGCTAGTGGATTCCTACTAGGGTGGTAGAAGAGTGGACGTACCCAGGTTGGGGAACCACTATAAAATTTCTTGTGTTGTCTGGTTGCCCTTTTTCTTATTACTCTTATTGTTCCTGTGATAGATTCGGCTAATTGTGTTGCGGTAGTTTAGCTTAGATTATCTTTTCTCTGTTAATTTTTGTATCACCTTATTATTACTCTGATAATTTGTAAAAAAGCAAAAAGATTTTTATTTAATCTATTCACCGCCCCTCTAAAATAAATCAGGTCTAACCCCATCTTTTAGGTTATACAAGAGGTCTGGGTATTTTACTCTTAACACCGACTAACTTTAAGAAGTTAAAGTCGTGCATGAAGAGTTATCTTCTTGGCGAGGAGCTATGGGAGGTCATCGGTGGTGATGACAGGCAGTAAGTTACAGCTGCGTTTGGGACTGCTGAACATTTGAGGGTCTGGAGGAAAACTAATGCAAAGGCTGAGTTTACCCTCAAGCGGGCTGTATCACCGGAGCTGTTTGATCACATCATTGGATGTGAGTCAGGCGCTGATATTTGGACAACTATTGATGGGTTGTTCAATAGGAAGAATGTGGCAAGGTTACAGTTCCTGTAGAATGAGTTGGCTAGGAAAACTTAAGGAGACCCGACCATCTCTAAGTTCTTTCTGAAGATGAAGAGCCTGTGTGCAGAGTTATCAGTGCATATCCTAATGAGCCCATCTATGAGGCTAAGATGAAAAGACACATAATCCACAGCTTGAGGAAGGATTATTTGGCCTTTGTAACCTCTATCCAAGGCTTGACAACTCAGCCATCTCTGCTGGAACTTTAGAACCTGCTTGCTTCGCAGGAAAGTTTGGCCAGACATATGGCTGGTGTCACTATCTCTGAATAAGGTAGTGAAGCGCTTTTCACAGGTAAGAAGGAGAAGAGATGGGAAGGGAAGAAGAAGACCACTGTTGAAGATGAGCCTTCAACCTCTTATCAGCAAGAGAGGAGCGCTGCTCCTAAGAAGAACTGGAAGAAGAATTTGAAGTGCTACAGATGTCATCAGTCGGGTCACTTTAAGCGTGACTACAAGGTCAAGCTGCAGCCTGGGCATGCTGCAGGGAAGGAGGAAGCTTGATCTAGTACTAAGGAAGCTGGAGGGGGTGGAGCTTTCATGATATGCACTTGTGTCCGTACCTTGTCCGCCATCGACTTCGAAGATGACTGGATCGTAGACTCCGGGTGTGGTCATCACCTCACCAGAGACAAGTCGATGTTTTCCTCGCTGATTGATATTCTCGCATCAAGTCCGAAAACTTAATGCTGTTAAAACTCCAAAAAGATTATGAAGCGCGGTGCCCCGGGCGGTTTTATTTAAGTAGAAAAGCGAATTTAATTTTATTTAAGAAAACGGGGCGCGCGTATTTATTTATTTGGATATAAAACGGGTTAGATCGAGTTTTAACGAAAGGAGGCAAGTGCACCTATCGTGAGTAGTACAGGATATTCCGGTGGAATATCGAGGTCGTATTGTTCTCGGGGTCGGTTCGTTTATTTCTACTCTTCCCTGGAGGGGACTATTATTTTACCGATAATTTTATCTTGTCGGGATATTATTTATATAAACAAAAGGCAGAAAATAAAAGCATAATAAAGGTGGAGCCGATGAAGAGCTTAGCTCGAGGGCACCGAAAAGACATTGAACTAAAATGAACTTTTAATAAAAAGAGCTCCTAAGTTTCTAACTAATTAGGGCGGAGACTTGGCCGTGGAGGTTCCACTAAAATGAACTCACCTATCTCTAGAACTATCGCTCACCTGAACATTAAGACTATTAGACTGATCTCTCGTCCGACGAATGATTCCTCTTAATGCTCGCATTACGCTAAGAACCCAGCTATTAGGTGGGGAACCCAATCCGGTAGAGTTGGCACGCCTCCTCTCTCGAGGGTTAGTGCGGAACTCCATTTACCAAGGGGTGATCGGTCCATATGCACGGCCTCTCGGCTAGCTAGCATATGGACTACGGAAATAGGGCCCACACATCGATTATGTGGTCCTACACGTCGTAAACCCCAGGCAAATCTTAAGTGATTTTTAATTAAATAGAAAAATAAGACCTTTAATTATTTAAAGTAATTTTTTCTGTCCCAATGCTCTTCGATACTGAGGGCTAAGAACGTTAGCCACTCATCGGAATGGGGACGGCAGCGATTGAAAAAGCAGAAAATTAAAGCAGGAAAATGAAAGCAGTAAATGGAAAGCAGTAAATTGCAAGTCCTACTCAAACGAGTAGGGCTGAGATGAAAGCAGGAAAATTGCAAGTCCCGGCGCAAATGCGTGGGCGGGAAAAAGAAAGCAAGTCCTACTCAAACGAGTAAGAGAAAATAAATGCATTTACAAGTCCACTCCAAATTATTACAGTTCAATAAAGACCGACCATTTAACTCAAGTGAGTGGGCAGTAAATAAAATCCAGCCATTTAACTCCTAGTGAGTAGGCGGAAAATAAAAGCTAACACTCACACACTCGACATAAAATTAAAACACACCCACTCTACAAAAAGTAAACACACTCTACTGGAATAAAATCCTGCAATTTAACTCAAGTGAGTAGGCGGAAAAATAAAAATACACACACTTGCTTGAATAAAATCCAGTCATTTAACTCAAGTGAGTAGGCGGAAAATTAAAAACAACACACGCACACACTCAACATGAATTGAAATAAGGCTATAAAAACTAACTCATAAACACACGCACACGTACAAAAAATAGGAAAAACAAAGTGTTCGAAAAATTAAAACGACTACATTTCTACCGCAAGAATGCGGTAGAATTGCATAAAAAGTGAAAATAAAATTTAAAGCAGCAAAAAAGTTTGCAAATAAACGGAAAGTGCAAGTGCTCGAAAAATTGAAATGAATACATTTCTACCGATGAAATGCGGTAGAAATGCATAAAATGAAGAAATAAAATTTAAACGGGCAAAAAGTTTTTCAAAATAAAAGCAAAAATGAAGTGTTCAAAAAATTAAAACGACTATATATACGTTCCTATAACTCCGCAAAAGTGATTAAAAAGTGAAAATAAAGTGAAAAGGAACAAAAGTTTGACGACTTAAAAGAAAAATCTAATTTAGTGAAAAATCAAAACCACTTTGAAAATGCTTTTACAGGTGTATAGGAATGCATAAAAAGATATAAAGAACTAAATCTAAACAAAACTAACTAAAAATAACGAAGTATAAAAGCATAAAAAGAACTAATCTCATACACCCACACACCCATTTTGAAAGAACAAAATCAAAGTTAAAACAAAATAAAAGAAATAAGATTGTATAAGGTTTTGTTGCTTAGATTCATTCCAATCATCATGTAAAGAGATGAAAAAAAAAACGCATTTGATTAAGTAAAAACAGGGGTTACAAAAGAACGAAAACAAAAGCTCAAGAGTGGGGGGGAAATTATCCCTTACATAACATTTGGGATCATCTCGGCAGCATAACCCTATACAAAATGGTTCAAGGAAAGGGAACAGGAGATCAGGCAGAAGGCTGTAATTTATAGACAAAAAATTTCATCGGACACGCCCTTTGACACCGGCGTGTCATGGGGCCTGTTGACACTGTACATATGGCGACCGTCCGATTTGATTTGAGATTTGACTTGGCGGCTGAAATCACGGCGGTCACGCCCGAGGTCACGGGCGTGACTCTGGGCTTGTCGACACTATTAAGCAGCAGATTTCGGTGACTTGACGGCGATTTGACGTTGCGGCGGAAATCACGGCGGTCACGCCCCAGGTCACGGGCATGACGGTGGGCGTGTCGTGCGGCGATTAATGGCGTTGTTGACTTCGGGAGATTGCCGGCGGCAGTTTGTCGTGCCAGGTGGAGGAGTCACGCCCTAGGTCACACGCGTGACTCTAGGCGTGTCGGGTTGCCTCAACGAACGTCGAGCGAAAAACGTCGAGCAGATGGTCATGGGCTTGGGTCACACCCCGTGCTAAATGACACGGGCGTGTCAGCTAGTTCGACGATCATTGAGCACGATTTCGGCGATCTGGATGGTCACGGGCAAGGGTCACGGGCGTGACGCGGGTGACACGGGTGTGACACGGGCGTGTCACGGTATTTCTTCAAAAAGATGTTCATTTCTCGGGAATTTGACCTATCACGCCCTGGTCACGGGCGTGACCAACAGTACACGGGCGTGTACTTTTGATTTTTTGACAATTTTTCCTGAAAAATTCCGGAAATAAAAATAACTCTAAGTTAGAAAATATTTAAAAAAAGAATGCAATTTATTAAGGAAAAACAACTAAAAATACCAAAAAGAAACTAATACGTCTTATTTAATGTATATAAAAACACGTATATTTACAACTCATCAAATACCCCCATACTTAAGCTTTTGCTATTCCAGAGCAAAAGTTGGAGAATAACTTATAAGGAATAAAAGAAATCCTAAGTTTAACTAGCGCTTGACTTAATTGAAAGAAGGATCTAAATAAATATCCGGGGTTTTAGAGTTAAATCCTAAATTATGCCAAAAATTTAAGTAAAGGAAGAGTTTCAGCTGAAAACTTCTGATATGATCGAATAGATAGCAAAAAATTTTATTTGTTAAGCCAACAAAATTAGATTTGATTATGGAAACTTTAGCTTTGTAAAAATTATAGGAAATAATAAAATTTACAAATTATGCTCTCAAAAATATTTTAAAATTAAATCTAGAATTTTTGAATTTGGCGGAGGGGGTGTTGGTTTATGAAGAGTGCTTTGATTAAGAGGCGTGTGTATATTTTTTCTCTCGAACCTCCATTTTTTTCTTTTTGAATTATTAGGAAAATGAAATCTTATTTTCCTAATATGTTGTTGTTTTTCAACTTCATAAAATTAACCCAATGTATATGTGTAGGAGTAATGAATTTTATCCTCTTACTTCATAACATATAATCTTTTCAAATATTGGATGCCTATGTTTACGAAACGGAATCTTATTCCCATTGACATAGGATCTTTTAAGATCGAAATCATGTCATGTATGACATGAAAAAAAGGTGATAGGGTTTTTTCAAAAATAAAACTAGATTTAATAAAAAATTTTTGAGAGCAACCTTTATAAATTAAACATTCCTAAATTTTAAAAAAAAGCTTGGAGTTATCATAACTTGAAATCTAAGATTGTTATTTCTAACAAAAATAAATATGCAACTATTTAGAAAAGTAGAAGTGGTGCTGAAAACAGTTACCTTATATAAATAAAAAAAAGGCAAAAAAGTTTTTTTAAAACTTACCCCCAGATATGTAAGTCTATCGATCGTCAATTAATAAACGAATAGTAAGCAAAGAATAACTAAAATTCGCTTATAAATTAACTCGCAACTATATTTTTGGAGAGCGAAAAGGGTTAAGAATTGAGATATTCGAATTATTTGTTAAATAATTTAAAAACATTTTTTAGAATTTTTAGAGTTTTTATCATTTTTTTTTGTTTTGATTATTAACTTTTTTTTGAATTTTTGTTTATCATCTTTTTAGGGTTTTTGGATTGTCAAAAATTTTTTTGTGATTTTTTTAGTTTTTGTAGATAAGTTATTTACAAGAAAGAGGAGAGAAAACAAAAATGGTATTTACCAAAAAGATAGTGGGGAAAGAGAGATTTTTTTCAAAAAAAAATGATACAAAGTAAAAGCTCGAATGCAGCCCGCGAACAGACTCTTATTGAGGTGGTTGGTTCGATGAGTCGAACACCGCGGGCAAGCAAAATGCAAGCTTTTACAAAAAAGAAAAGAAGAGGGGGGAAGAGAGATTTTTTTATTTTTTTTAAAAAAATATTTACAAAGTAAAAGAATTTGTTTTTGAATTTTTGATGTTTTATGGATTTTTTTAGATTTTTGATTATAAAAACAAAAAAGAACAAAAAATTTTTTGAGGTTTTAATTTTTGCAATTTTTTGCATTTTTGATGATTTTTGTTATTATTGCAGAATATAAAAGTGCAGAAATAGAAAAATAAGAAAACACCCTCATACTTAAATCCAACATTGTCCCCAATGTTGCAATCTAAGTATGTGGAACAGTAATATACAAAATGAAATATGGATAAAAAGAAAAAGGAAGGTAGAAGCTTCCTTAAGACGAGTTCGGGGAGGCCCATATGGAACCCTGCATTATTAAAAAGAAATAGCGAAAAAGAGAACAATAAAAACGATAAACTCGGCGAAAAGGTTGCGGGCGGTAGGGGCAAGTGAGTGTGACTCAAAGCTAACATCTTAGCTATAGGAGCTCTACAGAAATGCGGACCCCTAGCGTGCATAAGAGTGTAAAGTGCCGAAGCGACAAAAAAAGTTTTACTTATTGCGAGTGTTGTATTTTTTTTATTAAAAGAATAAAATATATACGAAATTTTTTTGTGATGTTGTTTTTTTTAAGGTTTATAGATTTTTAGATTTTTAGTTTTTAGATTTTTTAGTGTGTGTTAGATTTTTATTTTTTTATAAGTGTTATAGTTTTTAATTTTTTTTAGTTTTTTAGAGTTTTTAGATTTTTAAGGTTTATAATTTTTCAAGTTTTTAATTTTTTGTGATTTTTTTTATTTAGTTTTTTTTTCCGAAATGACGTCATTTCAATTTTTTGTGTTTTTATAAATAATAATAATATATTAAAATTTTTGTTAAGTTCTTTTTTTGGTTTTTTTCAAAGTAGTTTATTATTACTATTAGTAGCTTTTTTTGTTTGCCATTTGTAATTAAATTTTTTTTTTGATATTTATGTATATAGGTAAAATTAATAGATCTCCAGAATTCAAAATAACGACTCAAAAAATATCCCCGGCAACGGCGCCAAAAACTTGATTGATATTCTCGCATCAAGTCCGAACACTTAATGCGGTTAAAACTCCAAAAAGATTACGAAGCGCGGCGCCCCGGGCGGTTTTATTTAAGTAGAAAAGCGGATTTGATTTTATTTAAGAAAACGGGGCGCGCGTATTTATTTATTTGGATATAAAAAGGGTTAGATCGAGTTTTAACGAAAGGAGGCAAGTGCACCTATCGTGAGTAGTACAGGATATTCCGGGTGGAATATCGAGGTCGTATTTTTCTCGGGGTCGGTTCGTTTATTTCTACTCTTTCCTGGAGGGAACTATTATTTTACCGATAATTTTATCTTGTCGGGATATTATTTATATAAACAAAAGGCAGAAAATAAAAGCATAATAAAGGTGGACTGATGAATTGTAAATATACCTATTTTTCTGTACATTAATTTAGTTATTTTCATTTATTTTTGTCATTTTTATTTATAAAATGTTCCTTTTATTGTAAATATTATACTAACTTGTATTATTTTATTTTTCAGAAAATATGAAAAATCTGCCAAAAATTGATATGTCATGCCCGTGACATATTGGTCACGCCCGTGACCATGGCGTGACACGTCAAATTCCAGTCAATCAGCAAATTTTGAAGAGCAAAGCTTGACACGCCCCCTGTCACGCCCGTGTCACCCGACACGGGGCGTGACCCAAGCCCGTGTCCACCCGCTCAACGTTTTCATCTCAACGATCGTCGACACCAGCCGACACGCCTAGCGTCACGCCCGTGACGTAGGGCGTGACTCAATTTCCGCTCGACGATTTTCAACTCGACACTTTCCGCTCGACATTCGTCGAGTGTCGACACCTGCCGACACGCCCAGAGTCACGCCCGTGACCTGGGGCGTGACCTTTCCAGCTAGCCCGACAAGACCTGCCCGAAGTCTTTCGGCGCAACCCGCGCCTAGATCCACCTGCTTGACACGCCCCCGTCATGCCCGTGACCTGGGGCGTGACCACTGCGAGACCGACACGTGTCCAGTCTGAAGTCCACTTTCCCGTCAAATCGCCGGCCGCCTTCTCAAATAGTACTTACACGCCCCTATCACGCCCGTGACCAAGGGCGTGACCCATGTAAATTTTTTCTATAAATTCAGAGCTTCTGCTTAGGATTTCTGTTCCTTTTTTGAACCACTTTGCTTAGGGTAGGTGCTGCCGAATTGCCTTCTTATGCTATGTAAGGGATTTTCTTCCCCCTCTCTTAGTGTTTGTTTTTAGCTTTCTTGTAATCACTTTTTCATTAATAAAATGTGTTAGTTTTTTCTCTCTTTGCATAGCTTGGAATCCATTCATGCGCCCTACTCGAAGTGATTTTTAATGTTTGTTCTTATTTTGTTTTTCTTTTATGTCTTCTAAAATCTTTTTAGCTTTTAACTTTTGTCTAATTTCTTGCCGTTATAATCGCAATTTTATTTTCATGCAAATACTTGTTTAGGTTTACTTTATTATTTTTACTTTGTTTTCATTCCTATAAGTTTATAAAACAATGTTTTAAAAGGTGATTTTTAATTTTCTTTTAACTTAGGCTCTTTAGGATTGTAAAACTTTTCGTCCTCTTTTAGTTTTATTTCCACTTTTAGGCATTTCTATAAAATTATGAGAATGAAAACATAATCGTTTTAATTTTTCAAGCATTTTCGTTTTTCCTTTATTTTTCAAAAACTTTTTCCTTATTTAATTTTTTTGTTCTCTTTTTATGCATTTCTACTGCTTTCTACCGGTAGAAATGTATTCGTTTTAATTTTTCATGCACTTTGATTTTTCGTTTAAACTTTTGCCCCTTTTATTTTTATTTCAGCTTTTTATGCATTTCTACCGCATTCTAGCGGTAGAAATGCAGTTGTTTTCATTTTTAGACAACTTAGTTTTTTTTACATTTTTCTGTACCTGTGCGCATTTATTTCCGCCTACTCGTTAAGAGTTAAATGGCGCTCGCTTATTTTACTTTCTGTAGAGTGCGTGAGTTTGTATTTTTCTTTCTTTCCGCCTACTCACTTGAGTTAAATGGCTGGATTTTATTTTGGTAGAGTGTGTTTACTTTCTTGTAGAGTGTGTGTGTTTTCATTTATGTCGAGAAAGCGTGTGCGTGAGTTTTACTTTCTGTCGAGTGTGTGCGTGTGTTGCATTTATTTAGTCCTACTCGTTTGAGTAGGACCCGCTTTCTTTCTCCCGCCCACGCATTTGCGCAGGGACTCGCAATTTACAGCTTTCTTCAGTCCTACTCGTTTGGGTAGGACTTGCAATTTTCAGCATTCCTTTACTGCTTTATTTTACTGCTTTCATTTCCTGCTTTCCATTTTCTGCTTTATTTTCTGCTTTTCCCGCAAGCCGTCCCCATTCCGATGATTGGCTAATCGTTCTTAGCCCTCGGCATCGAAGAGCATTGGGACAGATAAAATAGCTTAAAATAATTAAAGGTCTAATTTTTCTAATTAATTAAAAGTACTTAAGCTTTGCCCGGGGTTAACGACGCGTAGGACCACATATCGATGTGTGGGCCCTATTTCCGTAGTACATATGCTAGCTAGCCGAGAGGCCGTGCATATGGACCGATCACCCCTTGGCAAAGAGAGTTCCGCAATAACCCTCGAGAGAGGAGGCGCGCCAACTCTACCGTATTGGGTTCCCCACCCAATAGCGGGGTTCTTAGCGTAATGCGTGCGTCAAGAGGAATCCTTCATCGGACGAGAGCCCGGTCGAATAGTCTTAGCATTCAGGTGAGCGATAGCCCTATAGCTAGGTGAGCTCATTTTAGTGGAACCTCCACGGCCAAGTCTCCGCCTTAATTAATTAGAAATTTAGGAGCTCTTTTTATTTGAAGTCTATTTTAGTTCATTTGTTTTCTCGGTGCCATCGAGCTAAGCTCTTCATCGGCACCACCTTCAAGCTTTCTTTTTATGCTTTCTTTTTATGTTTTCTGCCTTTCTTTTATTATATATAAATACCCGACAAGTATTATCGGTAAAATAATAGTCCCCTCCAGGGAAGAGTAGAAATAATCGAACCAACCCCGAGAATAATACGACCTCGATATTCCACCCGGAATATCCTGTACTACTCACGATGGGTGCACTTGCCTCCTTTCGTTAAAACTCGATCTAACCCGTTTTATATCCAAATAAATAAATACGCGCGCCCCGTTTTTTTAAATAAAATCATTCCGTCTTTTTCTCAAATAAAACCGCCGGGTCGCCGCGTGACCGTAAATAATTTTGGAGTTTTAACGATCAAGTTTTTGGCGCCGTTGCCGGGGACAGTCATTTCGTTATTTTGAAACCTGGAAATCTATTAATTTTACCTTATTATAAAAAACTATATAATAATAATAATAATAAACTATTTAAAAAAACTTAAAATATCTATTTTTTTATCATATTATTCTAATTTATAAAATATTTTTTTGAAATGACGTCGTTTTCTACTACCAAAACAAAACAACACAAAAAAAACTTACTTAAAAACCAAAAAAATCTAAAAACTTGAAAAAGTTTAAAACTTAAAAAAAAATCTAAAAACTCTAAAAAACCTACAAATCCTAAAAACCAAAAACCTAAAAAAATCTAAAAACTTCAAAAATGAAAAAAAAAACTTAAAAAAAGAGAAAAAAAAAACAAACATAATAAAAAAAACAGAGTGAAAAACTTAAAAAACTCAAAAAAAACTAAAAACTAAAAAACAACTAAAAAAAATCTACTTAAAAACACCAAAAATATATATATATATATATAATAATTTGATATTAATAAATGTATATATGTTTTATTTAACTTCTTTTATTTTAATTTGTTTTATTTCATTTCATTTTGCTTCGGCACGCTTCCATTATTGTGCGCAATATGGGATCACATTTTATCACGCAATGGTCGCTAAGGCCTTCGCAACCCTTCTCGTCGCCCACGCACTCGCTCCCTACCGCCCGCACTCTTTAGGCCGAGTTTATCCTTTTTTTGTTTTTTTCTGTTATCTTTTTGCTTATTCTTCTAAATAATGCAGGGTTTCAACCTGCGCCTTCCCGGACTCGTCTAAGGGAAGCTCCTTCCCTCCCTTTTCCTTTTTGTACTTATTATTTTTTTTTGTATATTATCTGTTCCGCATACTTAGATTGCAACATTGGGGACAATGTTGGGTTTAAGTATGGGGGTGTTTTCCTATACTACATTTTTTTTATTCTGTACTCATCAAAAATACAAAAAAATTTGCAAAACATAAAACCTAAAAATTTTTTCCCGTGTTTTTATTTTCATAAAACTTCAAAAAAAAATCTCTTTCCCCCCATCTTCTTATTTGTAAAATCTTGCATTCTGCCTGCCCGCGACGTTCGACTCATCGAACCAACCATTTAAATAAGAGTATGTTCGCGAGGGCTGCATTCGAGTTTTTGCTTTGTCCCTTTTTTTTTGTAAAAATCTCTCTTTCCCCCCTATCTTCTTTAAATAGCACTTCTTTCTCTCTTCATTCTTGTAAATTACTTATCAAAATACACTAAAAAATCAATTAAAAAAAAATTAGAAAAACCAAAAATCCTAAAAAAAAGAAAATAACTCTAAAAATCTTAAAAAGATAATAATTAAAACACAAAAAAATGATAAAAACTCTAAAAATTCCAAAAAAAATGTTTTGTTAAATTATGTAACAAAATAATTCGAATATAACATATCTTAACCCTTTTTGCTTTCCAAAAATCTAGTTTCGAGTTAATTTATATGCGAATTTTAGTTATTCTTTGCTTACTATTCGTTTATTAATTAACGTTCGATAGATTTAAGTGTCTGGGGTTAAGATTTAAAGAATTTTTTTAAGTCTTTTCCTTATAATAGGGAACTTGTTTTTCACCACCACTTCTAATTTTATAAATAGAAGCTCATTTTTTATGTTAGAAAATAACATCCATGGATTTCAATTATTTCTACTTCATGCTTTTAGAAAGATAGGAACGTTCATTTTAAAAAGATTGCTCTCAAAACTTTTTTATTAAAATCTAGTTTTCTTTTTGAAAAAAAATAAACCCACTTCCTTTTTTTCATGTCTTACTTGGCATGTT
The DNA here is from genome assembly GCA_039583875.1 of Platanthera guangdongensis. Classification (NCBI taxonomy): domain Eukaryota; kingdom Viridiplantae; phylum Streptophyta; class Magnoliopsida; order Asparagales; family Orchidaceae; genus Platanthera; species Platanthera guangdongensis. Next base: position 78,077,066 of record CM077147.1, read on the forward strand.
TACCCCCATCCCTTTAAAAGATTTTATGTCAATGGGAATAAGATTTCATTCCGAAAACATATGCACCCAAAATTTAAAAAGATTATATGTACAGAGTAAGAGGATAAAATTCATTACTCCTACGCATATACATTGGGTTATTTATTTATTTATGAGGAAAGAGAAAAAAAAATTTTGTGTTAGGAAAATAAGATTTCATTTTCCTAACAATCCAAAAAGAAAAAAATTTGGAGGTTCGAGAAAAAAATTACCTCGACTCAATATTCAAGCCTTCTTCATAAACCACCAAACCACTTATCTCATTTCAAAGATTCTAGAATTAATTTAAAATTTTTTGAGAACAAAAACTTTTAAATTGCATTATTTCCTTTAACTTCTTTTAAGCTAAAGTTTTTTATATAAATCCAATCCATCTTTATTAAACTAACAAAAATAAATTTTTGCTTTCTATTTTATTTTATGTAGAAGACTTTTTGAAACTCTTCCTCTATTCATAACATTTCATAAATTAGGATTTAATTCTTTAACCCCGGATGTTTATTTTGATCTTACTTTTAATTAATTCAAGCGGTAGCTAAACTTAGGATTTCTTTTATTCCTTATAAGTTCATCTCCAACTTTTGCTCTGGAATAGCAAAAGCTTAAGTATGGGGGTATTTGATGAATTGTAAATATACCTATTTTTCTGTACATTAATTTAGTTATTTTCATTTATTTTTATCATTTTTATTTATAAAATGCTCCTTTTATTGTAAATATTATACTAACTTGTATTATTTTATTTTTCAGAAAATATGAAAAATCTGCCAAAAATTGACATGTCACGCCCGTGACATATTGGTCACGCCCGTGAGCATGGCGTGACACGTCAAATTCCAATCAATCAGCAAATTTTGAAGAGCAAAGCTTGACACGCCCCATGTCACGCCCGTGTCACCCGACACGGGGCGTGACCCAAGCCTGTGTCCACCCGCTCAACGTTTTCATCTCAACGATCGTCGACACCAGCCGACACACCTAGCGTCACGCCCGTGACCTAGGGCGTGACTCAATTTCCACTCGACGATTTTCAACTCTACACTTTCCGCTCGACATTCGTCGAGTGTCGACACCTGCCGACACGCCCAGAGTCACGCCCGTGACCTGGGGCGTGACCTTTCCAGCTAGCCCGACAAGACCTGCCCGAAGACTTTCGGCGCAACCCGCGCCCAGATCCACCTGCTTGACACGCCCCCGTCACGCCCGTGACCTGGGGCGTGACCACTGCGAGACCGACACGTGTCCAGTCCGAAGTCCACTTTCCCGTCAAATCGCAGGCCGCCTTCTCAAATAGTACTTACACGCCCCCTGTCACGCCCGTGACCAAGGGCGTGACCCATGTAAATTTTTTCTATAAATTCAGAGCTTCTGGTTAGGATTTCTGTTCCTTTTTTGAACCACTTTGCTTAGGGTAGGTGCTGCTGAATTGCCTTCTTATGCTATGTAAGGGATTTTCTTCCCCCTCTCTTAGTGTTTGTTTTTAGCTTTCTTGTAATCACTTTTTCATTAATAAAATGTGTTAGTTTTTTCTCTCTTTGCATAGCTTGGAATCCATTCATGCGCCCTACTCGAAGTGATTTTTAATGTTTGTTCTTACTTTGTTTTTCTTTTATGTCTTCTAAAATCTTTTTAGCTTTTAACTTTTGTCTAATTTCTAGCCGTTATAATCGCAATTTTATTTTCATGCAAATACTTGTTTAGGTTTACTTTATTATTTTTACTTTGTTTTTATTCCTATAAGTTTATAAAACAATGTTTTAAAAGGTGATTTTTAATTTTCTTTTAACTTAGGCTCTTTAGGATTGTAAAACTTTTCGTTCTCTTTTAGTCTTATTTCCACTTTTTAGGCATTTCTATAAAATTATAAGAATGAAAACATAATCGTTTTAATTTTTCAAGCATTTTCGTTTTTCCTTTATTTTTCAAAAACTTTTTCCTTATTTAATTTTTTTGTTCTCTTTTTATGCATTTCTACAGCTTTCTAGCGGTAGAAATGTATTCGTTTTAATTTTTCGTGCACTTTGATTTTTCGTTTAAACTTTTGCCCCTTTTATTTTTATTTCAGCTTTTTATGCATTTCTACCGCATTCTAGCGGTAGAAATGCAGTTGTTTTCATTTTTAGACAACTTAGTTTTTTTACATTTTTATGTACTTGTGCTCATTTATTTCCGCCTACTCGTTAAGAGTTAAATGACGCTCGCTTATTTTACTTTCTGTAGAGTGCGTGAGTTTGTATTTTTCTTTCTTTCCGCCTACTCACTTGAGTTAAATGGCTGGATTTTATTTCGGTAGAGTGTGTTTACTTTCTTGTAGAGTGTGTGTGTTTTCATTTATGTCGAGAAAGCGTGTGTGTGAGTTTTACTTTCTGTCGAGTGTGTGCGTGTGTTGCATTTATTTAGTCCTACTCGTTTGAGTAGGACCCGCTTTCTTTCTCCCGCCCACGCATTTGCGCCGGGACTCGCAATTTACATCTTTCTTCAGTCCTACTCGTTTGGGTAGGACTTGCAGTTTTCAGCTTTCCTTTACTGCTTTATTTTACTGCTTTCATTTCCTGCTTTCCATTTTCTGCTTTATTTTCTGCTTTTCCCGCAAGCCGTCCCCATTCCGATGATTGGCTAATCGTTCTTAGCCCTCGGCATCGAAGAGCATTGGGACAGATAAAATAGCTTAAAATAATTAAAGGTCTAATTTTTCTAATTAATTAAAAGTACTTAAGGTTTGCCCGGGGTTAACGACGCGTAGGACCACATATCGATGTGTGGGCCCTTTTTCCGTAGTCAATATGCTAACTAGCCGAGAGGCCATGCATATGGACCAATCACCCCTTGGCAAAGAGAGTTCCGCACTAACCCTCGAGAGAGGAGGCACGCCAACTCTACCGGATTGGGTTCCCCACCCAATAGCGGGGTTCTTAGCGTAATGCGGGCATTAAGAGGAATCCTTCATCTGACGAGAGCCCGGTCGAATAGTCTTAGCGTTCAGGTGAGCGATAGCCCTATAGCTAGGTGAGCTCATTTTAGTGGAAGCTCCACGGCCAAGTCTCCGCCTTAATTAATTAGAAATTTAGGAGCTCTTTTTATTTGAAGTCTATTTTAGTTCATTTGTTTTCTCGGTGCCATCGAGCTAAGCTCTTCATCGGCACCACCTTCAAGATTTCTTTTTATGCTTTCTTTTTATGTTTTCTGCCTTTCTTTTATTATATATAAATACCTGACAAGTATTATCGGTAAAATAATAGTCCCCTCCAGGGAAGAGTAGAAATAATCGAACCAACCCCGAGAACAATACGACCTCGATATTCTACCCGGAATATCCTGTACTACTCACGATGGGTGCACTTGCCTCCTTTCGTTAAAACTCGATCTAACCCGTTTTATATCCAAATAAATAAATACGCGCGCCCCGTTTTCTTAAATAAAATCATTCCGCCTTTTTCTCAAATAAAACCGCTGGGTCGCCGCGTGACCGTAAATAATTTTAGGATTTTAACCATCATGGAGCCGATGAAGAGCTTAGCTCGAGGGCACCGAAAAGACATTGAACTAAAATGAACTTTTAATAAAAAGAGCTCCTAAGTTTCTAACTAATTAGGGCGGAGACTTGGCCGTGGAGGTTCCACTAAAATGAACTCACCTATCTCTAGGACTATCGCTCACCTGAACATTAAGACTATTAGACCGATCTCTCGTCCGACGAAGGATTCCTCTTAATGCCCGCATTACGCTAAGAACCGCGCTATTGGGTGGGGAACCCAATCCGGTAGAGTTGGCGCGCCTCCTCTCTCGAGGGTTAGTGCGGAACTCCATTTACCAAGGGGTGATCGGTCCATATGCACGGCCTCTCGGCTAGCTAGCATATGGACTACGGAAATAGGGCCCACACATCGATTATGTGGTTATACGCGTCGTAAACCCCGGACAAACCTTAAGTGATTTTTAATTAAATATAAAAATAAGACCTTTAATTATTTAAAGGAATTTTTTCTGTCCCAATGCTCTTCGATACTGAGGGCTAAGAACGTTAGCCACTCATCGGAATGGGGACGGCAGCGATTGAAAAAGCAGAAAATTAAAGCAGGAAAATGAAAGCAGTAAATGGAAAGCAGTAAATTGCAAGTCCTACTCAAACGAGTAGGGCTGAGATGAAAGCTGAAAAATTGCAAGTCCCGGCGCAAATGCGTGGGCGGGAAAAAGAAAGCAAGTCCTACTCAAACGAGTAAGAGAAAATAAATGCATTTAAAAGTCCATTCCAAATTATTACAGTCCACTAAAGACCAACCATTTAACTCAAGTGAGTGGGCGGTAAATAAAATCCAGCCATTTAACTCCTGGTGAGTAGGCGAAAAATAAAAGCTAACACTCACGCACTCAACATAAAATTAAAACACACCCACTCTACAGAAAGTAAACACAATCTACTGGAATAAAATCCTGTCATTTAACTCAAGTGAGTAGGCGGAAAAATAAAAATACACACACTTGCTTGAATAAAATCCAGCCATTTAACTCAAGTGAGTAGGCGGAAAATTAAAAACAACACACACACACACTCAACCTGAATTTAAATAAGGCTATAAAAACTAACTCATAAACGCACGCACACGTACAAAAAACAGGAAAAACAAAGTGACTGAAAAATTAAAATGACTACATTTCTACCGCTAGAATGCGGTAGAAATGCATAAAAAGTGAAAATAAAATTTAAAAGAGCAAAAAAGTTTGCAAATAAACGAAAAGTGCAAGTGCTCGAAAAATTGAAATGAATACATTTCTACCGATGAAATACGGTAGAAATGCATAAAATGAAGAAATAAAATTTAAACGGGCAAAAAGTTTTTGAAAATAATTGCAAAAATGAAGTGTTCGAAAAATTAAAACGACTATATATACGTTCCTATAACTCCGCAAAAGTGATTAAAAAGTGAAAATAAAGTGAAAAGGAACAAAAGTTTTACGACCTAAAAGAAAAATCTAAGTTAGTGAAAAATCAAAACCACTTTGAAAATGCTTTTACAGGTTTATAAGAATGCATAAAAAGATATAAAGAACTAAATCTAAGCAAAACTAACTAAAAATAACGAAGTATAAAAGCATAAAAAGAACTAATCTCATACACCCACACACCCATTTTGAAAGAACAAAATCAAAGTTAAATCAAAATAAAAGAAATAAGATTGTATAAGGTTTTGTTGCTTAGATTCATTCCAATCATCATGTAAAGAGATGAAAAAAAACGCATTTGATTAAGTAAAAACAGGGGTTACAAAAGAACGAAAACAAAAGCTAAAGAGTGGGGGAAAATTATCCCTTACATAACATTTGGGATCATCTCGGCAGCATAACCCTATACAAAATGGTTCAAGGAAAGGGAACAGGAGATCAGGCAGAAGGCTGTAATTTATAGACAAAAAATTTCATCGGACACGCCCTCTAACACGGGCGTGTCATGGGGCGTGTCCACACTGTACATATGGTGGCCGTCCGATTTGATTTGAGATTTGACTTGGCGGCTGAAATCACGGCGGTCACGCCCCAGGTCACGGGTGTGACTCTGGGCGTGTCGACACTATTAAGCAGCAGATTTCGGTGACTTGACGGCGATTTGACGTTGCGGCGGAAATCGCGGCGGTCACGCCCCAGGTCACGGTCTTGACGGTGGGCATGTCGTGCGACGATTAATGGCGTTGTTGACTTCGGGAGATTGCCGGCAGTAATTTGTCGGGCCAGGTGGAGGAGTCACGCCCTAGGTCACAGGCGTGACTCTAGGCGTGTCGGGTTGCCTCAACGAACGTCGAGCAGAAAACGTCGAGCAGATGGTCACGGGCTTGGGTCACACCCCGTGTCAAATGACACGGGCATGTCTCCGGGCATGTCAGCTGGTTCGACAATCATTGAGCGCGATTTCGTCGATCTGGATAGTCACAGGCATGGGTCATGGGCGTGACGCGGGTGACACGGGCGTGACACGGGCGTGTCACGCTATTTCTTCAAAAAGATGTTCATTTCTCGGGAATTTGACCTATCACGCCCTGGTCACGGGCGTGACCAACAGTACACGGGCGTGTACTTTGATTTTTTGACAATTTTTCCTGAAAAATTCAGGAAATAAAAATAACTCTAAGTTAGAAAATATTTACAAAAAGAAAGCAATTTATTAAGGAAAAACAACTAAAAATACCAAAAAGAAACTAATACGTCTTATTTAATGTATATAAAAACACGTATATTTACAACTCATCACTCGCTGCAAACTTACTCAGGTAACGAAGCTATTATTAATGTTGATAATACTGTGTATGCAGTAGAGAAGGAGGGGGTTGTGTCCTTGGGTAGTGATAAGGGGACACTCGCGTTAAGGAGTGTGTATCATGTATCAGACATGAAGAAGAACCTCTTCTCTGTCTCCAATGCGGTAGATGCAGGTTATCACGTTCTATTTGGACCAACAGAAGTGAAGTTTCTTCGCAACATATCAGCAGTGAAGGCTGATGTTGCTCACATTGGGAGGAGAGTAAAGAACTTGTTTGTTCTTCAACAAACTCCTACGTTGATCGGATGAGGACCAATGCTAGTGCCGTTATATGGCATGAGAGGTTGGGGAATGTAGGGATGGATAAGCTGAAGTTATGGCAAACAGGAGCCTTGTGAAAGGCTTGCCTAAGCTATCATCTTTTGGCGATGGTCATGTTTGTGCAGGATGTCATTATGGTATGGCTCATCGCCTTCCTTCTGACAAGTCACAAATTAGGAGCAAAGCACCATTGGAGTACATCCATGGTGATCTGATGGGGCCAATCGTCATTGCTAGCCTTGGTGGGATAAGATACATGCTTGTTCTGATTGATGATTACTCAAGATACACTTGGGTATATTTCTTGATGAGAAGTCAGAAGCTTTTCATTTTTTTGTGGAGTTCAAGGAGCTGGTGGAGGGCCGACTAGGACTGCGGATCAAGAAGTTTAGATCAGACAATAGTGGTGAGTTTGTCTTCTCCGAATTCTCTAACCTATGGAGGAAGCACGGGATCCAAAGAGAGCTTACTTGTGCTCATACTCCAGAACAAAACGGAGTAGCGGAGCGGAAGATCTGTCATCTGACGAAAACCTATAAGTGCTGGCTTCATGCAAAAGATATTCCTAGGTCTTTTTGGGCAGAGGGAATGTCTTGCGCTTCCTATGTCATCAATCGGATGCCTCTTAGTCCGATCAACATGAAGTCTCCTTTCAAGATGTTATTGAAGGAGAAGCCAAGCGTGCAACACCTTCGGGTGTTTGAATCAATTTGCTATGTGCATGTCCCAGATACTTCAAGGATGAAGCTTGATGAAAAGGCGAGGAAACTTGTCTTTGTAGGCTATGATGAGCGGAATAAGGGATGGAAGTGCATGGATCCTACAATGAAAAAGTCTGTTGTATCAAGAGACGTGGTCTTTGATGAACTGACATCGTATTGAAGAGGCTCAGTAGAGCTACCAGAGGGCAAGGTTGATGAAGAGCAGAAGGTGACTGCTGAAGTTCTTCAAGAGGAGCTTGCTGTATCACCAGTAGCTCCTATTGCTTTAAGCTCTAGGGTAGAGGCTTCTGGTTCAGGAAGCTGGGGGGAGCATTGCTCAAAGTTTGCCCGGAAATGGAGCTGAGCCTAAAGAATCAACGGAGGTGGTGAGCAAGGAGCAGACCCTTCAGAAATCAAAAAGAACTATCAAGCCACCAGCTCGATACTGTGAATGGAATGCAGTGAGCTTTGTCTCATGTTTTTTGCAGGCCCTCTAGATGAGCGAGAGCCTGCAAACTTCGATGAGGCCACTGGAGTCAAGGAGTGGGAAGATGCCATGAAAGAGGAGATGACTGATCTTAAGAAGAATGAAACTTGGGACCGTGTGCCCAGTGTTGATGACATTACTCCAGTGACTTGCACGTGGCTGTATAAGTTGAAGAAGAAGCTTGATGGGAGCATCAAAAGATACAAGGATAGTCTTGTTGCTCGAGGATTCTCACAACAGTATGGAGAGGACAATGAGGAGACATTTAGTCTAGTCGTGAAGATGACTTCGGTTCAGGTGATGATCGCCTTGGCTGCTTGCAAATGATGGAGGTTGTGGTAGCTTGACGTAAAGAATGCTTTTCTTTACGAAGAGATTGATGAGGACATCTTCATGGATCAGCCGCTTGGATTTGTCTCTGAAGTTCATTCGAACTACGTTTGCAAACTCAAAAAGGCTCTCTATAGGTTGAAGCGGGCTTCTAGAGCTTGGTATGGGAAGATAGCAAAATACCTCCGATTTTGTGGATACCTTGCTTTCAACTCAGATTCAAGCTTGTTCATCAAGAAGAAGTGGGAGATTCAGGTCTTGGTCCTACTGTATGTTGATGACATGATCATCATAGGGAATTCTGAGGAGGAGGTAGCTAGGCTCAAGGATGTACTGGCTATTCGCTTCGAGATGAAAATCTTGGGAGAGCTTCATCACTTTATCTATCTCGAAGTGGAGAGGAAGGAGATCGGGATACTCATTTCTCAGAAAGGATATGCGATTTGCATTATAAATCAATACATCATGAAGGAAGGGAAGAGTTGCTCTACTGCTCAGGATTATGGGCTGAAGATTCGACGAGATGAAGGACGGATTCTTCCTGATTCCTTGGTGTTCAGAGCTCTAGTGGGGAGCTTGATCCACCTAATGATTACAAGGCCAGACATTGCTTACGTTGTTGGCCGAGTAAGTCAGTTTATGGTAGAACCAAGGAAGTCTCATCTGGTGGCGGCAAAGAATATCTTGAAGTATGTCAAGACTACTTCTAATATGGGTCTCCTTTATAGTAGGGACACAGACATTTCATTGCTAGGATACATAAATGCTGAATATGGTGGTGACTCGGATGATCGAAGATCAACATCGGGTTATGTTTTCTCTGGCGGATAGCTAGCATTTCGTGGTGTAGCAAGAAGCAGGACTCAGTGTCCATCTCGACTACGGAAGCAGAGTACAAGGCTTCGGCTTTGGCTGCTCGAGAAGCCATCTAGCTAAGGAGGCTCGTAGAGGATGTCCATGAGGAAGTGCAAGGTCCTACTCTGCTCCGACGTGACAATGAAAGTGCTCTCAAACTGGTGAACAATCCAGTTTGTCACGCAAGGACCAAGCATATAGAGATCGAGCACTACTTCATAAGGGAGAAGGTGTTGGAGGGATAACTTATGGTCGGGCATGTTCGGAGTGAAGACAACCTTGCTAACATCTTCAGAAAACCGTTGTCGAAGGGGTCATTTCAACAACTACAGGGACTATTGGGCTTGATCACCACTTCTCACTTCAAGGGGGAGTGTTGAAAATTATGAAGTGAAAGTGGGTGATGGATCAGACAGCGCGGTCTGGGCGGTCAGAGTCCACGGCCTGGGTGGACTGTTGTTGCATCCTGGATGGTTTGCGGCCAAAGTAGTCTTGGCAGTTTGGGCATCTAGTGGAGCGACCTGGGCGGTCTGTCTTTGGCGGTCTGGTTGCGGTGCTCAGCTCGGCCTGCGGCTCTGCAGTTCTTGCTCTTGAAGTAATCAGGCGGATTGGAGATTATATCCGTGGAGATGTGGCGGACTTGGTTAGAGTCTGTAGAGTGCGTTTTGGCGGACTGGTTTTAGAGATCGGCATTGGGCCTTGTCGAGTTCTCTGGTGATGCGGTGGGTGATAGCCTCATTCATGGTGGTGGACTGACCATGGAGTTGGCGGTCTGGGTTTCGTGTTCGCCAAGCTCTCACCAGTTGTTCGGTGGGTTGCTGGACTTGGTCACACTCTGTGACAAGTTCAGGGTGTTCGTAGTATCCGCAGAGTCTGCTGTTGACCTGTCAATCTGCCTGTTGGTCGTGGACTTGTGCGGCAGGCTGATGTAGTGTCCGCAGAGTCCGCTGTTGACCGGGCGGTCTTCCTATTGGTCGTGGGCTCATGTGGCGAGCTGAGGCGTTGTTCTCGTGCTATGTAGACTGTCTCCATGTCCGCGTATGGTATGCGGACTGATGCAGTATGTGCTGTGGCTGTGTCCATGTGCTATGCAGTGTGGCGGACTAGTGTTGTGCTTGCGGGCTGTGAGGGCTATTGCCTTGTCTACATGTAGCGTGCGCACTGCCATAGTCAATGGGATGTTGTTGTGTCCGCGTGCTACATGTGTGCGGACTGGCGCGGTGTCCGCCTGGGGTTGGACTGACCTTGACTTGGTTCCTGGCGAGTTGTTTGATGTCCGGCCAAGTCCTTTCGGACTCGACGAACTGGGTTTTGCTAGATGCGAGCTGGGGTGGTGACTCTATTCACTAGGTCGGTCACCACACTCCTCACCCCGCATATAAATAGACCCCCCGGCACATTTGTAGTAACTGAGTGAACAATAAGTTGAGATTTGGTTAAGTGATGCAGCCTCGGTTTTATTGTCGGCATGGCTTGAGTAGAGTTAACTATTTGATGTTTGCAGGTTGTGCAACTAGCACTGTGGATCCAGTAGTTTGGTTCTGACTTCGGTCAGGTTCAGTGAAGATTGTGGTTTGCAATCGGCGGCATCAGTAGGTTGATTCTGCGGCTTGTCAGTTTTCTTGAATTTAACTTTTCCAAGTTCAAAAACCTGTCCGCCGGACTCGGCGGTTAGGCAGTCTGTTCTTAAGTTCGGCAGCAACTTGCAACAGTCAGTGAATAATGGTGTGTCCGTGCGACCTCGTGGTCTCGGCAGACTCCATGTTCCATTCATATTCTAGCCGTAGTTTGAGCGGTTTCGACGGTCTCCAACTTCTGTCAGCTTGGATTGTTACTTGTATTCTTTTCTTTTTTCCTTTGTGTACTGTCAAAATCATGTCTTGCCACGTATACCTCGCCCTGTAAAGAAGATAATAAAAGTTTGATTTGCTTGTTCCTTTTGTTGCATCTGGTGTTTGAGCTTGCTTTCCAGTTTCCGCTTGATCAAGGTGTGATCTTGATAGCTCTGAGAATATTAATTTGGCATCAGACTATCTCGTTGATCATCTTGAGGAAAATTTTAACAGGGGGTGCTATTATAGATGATTCTTTTTAGAAAATAAACCATTAATTTGTAAATTTTTGGGGTACTATCACTGAGTTGTGGGGTGTTATTAACATTCTTCTTTTTATATGATACGACATAAATGCGCCTCAAAGTACAGACTATATAATTGAATAAGGGTGGAGAAATTCAAGAACTTTTCAATGGTAGAGTGTTGTCTCACAGGAAAAATTTGCAATTCACCTGTAAAAACAAAATAAGCAGATGGTTTAACATCTTCATGAATAATGATGGCATTACCAAAACATGAAATCTCGCGGTGGTTAAGAAATGGAAGACTCCCACAAGATTCAGGGCTTGTTTGGGAGAGTGGTGGCAGTGGGAAAATGAGTAGTAACAAAAGGAGAGTAGAAAATTGAGCTATTGAGAAAGATCTATTACAAATGAAGATCTCTTTGAGTGCAAATAAAAAGAAATTTCATAACTCCGACAATTACCAAGAGTCTATTCATTTGAAAATGTGCGCCCGAATGGAAAATGCGCTCAGGGGCAGTGAATGCGTGTCAGGGGAAGATTGCGTGCTGGAGCGGAGAATGCGAACTAGATCATAGAATGCGTGCCCATGTGGAGAATGCGTGCCTGGGCGAAAAAATGCGCTCCCGAATAAAAAATGAGCGCCCGAGTGATGGCCCGGCCAACGCTTAAGAAAAGAGAACAGTCCGTACTAGCAATACAACTAGGCAAGTATACCTATCGAACTGTAGTAAGGGGACACAAGTGTCGTATTAAAATCCGAGAACTGTTGAGTAAGCTTACTCACACTAAGGCTATTATTTTATCGACGGAAATCTTAGGTTAAAAGAAAGCTAAATGCACTAAAGGAAAAATTGCATAAAAAGAGGACTACTTGCAATAAAAATAAAGAGAGCATAAAAGAAATGATTACACTGAAGGGTTAGAATGATGAGAAGGAAATGCACTCGATCAAGAATCACCTCGGCAAGAGTCGATTAAAAACATGATAAATTAAACTAAGCTTAATAGGGTAAAGGTCCTTGACCGCGGAGGTTCCTAAAGCTTGAACATGCTTCTCTCGAAGTCGTGCCCAACTGAGTTTAGGAAGGTCCGACCGATTCTCGTCTAAATCGGAGGCCTAAAGCTCGCTTTATGCGGTGAACCCCACTATTGGATTTTACTCCAATCCAGGAGATTTGGACGTCTGCCTCTCTCGAGGGGTACGTACAACTCCCTTTACTCCTGAGTGCTCACTTCAATCTTTCGGCCTCTCGGCTAGCCAAGAATGAAAGCAAAGGTGGATAATATATATCGATGATATATCTCCAACCCATGATAAATCAAGAGTAATTCAAGGCTAAACCCTAAAAAGAAAAGGTAAACTCAAAGCATCATAACTTAATCACTCAAACCTCGGATCATCAAGATCGAGTACAAGGAGGATTAGTTAATCATGGTGAAGTGGAGGAGGGGGGAATGAGTAGTAAAGCATAAAGAACACAAGGTAAGAAAGAGAGCAAAGAACACTTTTTATATTAATCTAAAAGAGAGCTTACAACTTGGAAATGAAAATAACAAGTGCAATGAAAATTGAAATCCTATTCTAGCCCTACCATTAGCAATTAAAGCAATTACAAAGGCTACTACTGTAACAGCCCAAAGTGCAGAAACAGGCATTTTTGAGTGACACGGCCTGGGACACGGGCGTGTCCCAGGGCATGTCAGGTGACACGGCCTGCGACACGGGCATGTCGCAGGGCGTGTCGAGGTTGTGTCGACGATCGGCCTTTGTCTCGACGATTTTTCTCTCGACGACGCGTCGAGAGGGGGCACACGGCCTAGGACACGGGCGTGTCCAAGGCCGTGTCGCATGCTCGACGATTTTTCTCGACGACCGTCGAGTGTCGAGACGTGAGTGTCGAGTGTTGAACACGGCCTATGACACGGGCGTGTCACAGGGCGTGTCAAATCAGGCGACGAACTCAGCCCGCCGAGGATTTTGACAGGGCGTGTCTTTGTGCCGTGTCTGGGCACACGGCCTGGGACACGGGCGTGTCACAGGCCGTGTGAAGTCTCGGGATGATTTGAGATTTTTTTTCCCCAGGTACACGGCCACAGACACGGGCGTGTCTGAAGGCGTGTTGGTGACACGGCCCATGATACGGGCGTGTCCCATGGGCGTGTCACTGGTTTGGATAAGTCAGTTGACCACCGCTTGAGGCACACGGCCTGGCACACGGCCGTGTCAGAGGCCGTGTCGGGCCAAAATATGTGTTTTTGGCAGAATCGTGGCCGTCCATGCCTTCAGTCTAGATCCAAGGGCTGAAGCTTCTTCTTCTTTTTCCTTAAGGGCCGAAATCAGAGAAAGAATTCTCATTTCTTTGGCCTTGAACTTTCTTCAAGTGAAGAGAGAAAGAGAGAGAGAAAGGAGGAGGAAGAAGGAAAGGGGGCTGCTGTTGGTGGTGCTGCGGTTTACCGACGAGAGATCCGAAGCCAGAGTTGCGGAGGTAACGATCTTGCGAGTCTTGCAAGCAAGCTTGGAGGCCATGGCACCGAAGCGGTCGTCAAGGGTAACGACTTTTCTTCCTAGCCATGTGAAGGCTACCTTTTTGGCATATCTTGTGATTTCCCCCACCAAGAGGTGGCTGATTTGGGAATCTTTTGGTGGATGTTTGAAATCCCCTTTTGTTAGCATATAGATCCGGAAATGGAGTACGGAATAGGCATGCTGTGTGAAGCCCATCTGGACAGGTTGGTCTGGATTGGTGATGTTGCATATGAACCGGAGAAGACTCCGTGATAAACGTGTAGTGTAAGGCATCTACGGGTTATGCCTGTGAAAAGGAGTAGCAGGAAGTACTGGGGTGGTAGCCCAGGAAAATAGCCATGTGATGGTTTTGGGTCCAACCTGTGATTGAGGCACATGAAGTACTGGTGGAACCAGGAAAGGCCCTTTTGGTGATGCTTGATGTCGTAGGGTGTCCACCTGTGAAGCGAGTAACAGGAAGTACTGGCATGAGAGCCAGGAAAGACCCCTGACATTTGTGCTAGTGCGGTGTCCACCTGTGGAGAGAGTCACAGGAAGTACTGGTGTGCCCAGGAAAGACCCGCTGTTGCTGTGAGAAAATGGGTATAGTGAAATACCCAGGCTTGAAGGCCAAGAACAGGATTTGTGAGACCGACCCGCGCCTTTGATATAGCCATGAGTACGCTGTACTCGGAGAAGGCAAGGCGATTTGAGCAACGGGGGGGTGGAGGATCCGACCTGCGCTATGTCCGTCTGACGTGAGACCAAAAAGTGCGGTCTGTTGGAGCGTATAGCAAGAGTCTTCGGCCTGCGCGCCATGACACAATGGGGGGCTACGGGCCATCCCGGTGTCCGAAGACTAACTCCGGCTGCACGCCATGGAGTAAATGCTCAAGAGATTTACCGTTGGGTGATAACCCTGATACGGTGGTTGGCAAGAGGTTGCCAGAACACCAAGAATGTGCCCTGAGTGCATGGACCGTTGGGCCGGGCGGCGAACGGTTGTGATGGCTTGTGTGCGTGAAAGCACATTTTGATGATATAGCTTGCCATACTTGTGGTCTAATATGCCTGCAGGGAAGATTACCGCTGCCCCGAGAGAAGGGGTAGGGTCGTTATAATTTGGTCAGCTGAACGCTGACCGTTGCTTTTGTTTGCCACCGGTGGGTGGATTGTCCCTTTCCAGGTGCTGGAGAGCCGAGCGGATCGCATAGAGGCTGATGTTCCTGCGGGTGTTGATGCTGCTGCTGTTAGCCCTCGAAGGCTAGCTGTGTTCTTTTGTGTGTTTTCTTTTATTGTGGCCGGCCTGCGCGCCAATCTGTTTTAGGCCACTGTGTGAAAGCCATGTAAGGCCATAAGGTCAACTCTTTGTATATGTTGTAAGACATTCCTATATGATATAAAATGTGGAGTTTTATGTTTGGACATTCATGAGGAGTTCAAGTTGTAGGCTAGGCTTCCGCTAGAATGCTTTGTGTTAGGTGCGATGCGCGACTCTGGTATCATCCTGTACCTTCACCGACTGTTTTGTGATATATCCTGTGGGGCCCCGGCCGGACCTTCTAGAATATATCATATGAACGGATGGGGTTGTTACAACTACAAAAGCTTAAACTAAACTAGAATTAGGAAAAAATAAATGAGAAAGAGAGAGAGAGAGAGAGAAAAAAAAGCATGAAAAACTTCAGAAAATAAAAGTTCAGCACTTCCTTACACACTCCAGAAAACTATATGGACTCAAGGGGAGGGGGCTGAATTTATATAAATTGAAGAGGAGGTGACACGGCCGGCGACACGGCTGTGTTGGTGGCCATGTCCCGTGCTGGTTGACTTTGGGCTCTGGTTCTGGCGGGAAATGATCATTGCAACGGCGAATGGCAGGCACGCCTACGCTGACACGGCCAACGACACGGCCGTGTTGGTGGTCGTGTCCTCTGCGGTTGATGGGCTTCGATGGGGGCGCATTAATGGAGGGTTGCATGTACTGAGGAGGTGGCGACACACCTGACAACACGGCCATGTTGGTGGCTGTGTCCTACTATGGAAATTCATCGACTCCTGGTGACACGGTCCATGTTGACACGACCAGCTTGACACGACCAGAGACATGGCCAGCGACACGGTCGTGTTGGAGGCCGTGTCCTGGTCGGGATGAACTCTGGACTTTCCTCTGGTGATTGATTCTTTGGGAACAGGTGACACACCCCATGATACAGCCGTGTTGGTGGCCGTGTCAGATCATTTTGGGTGAAATTTGAGAAAACCTGCAAAAGAGCACAAAAACATTAGTGGCATAAATAAATATAAGAAGAAGGACATATAAGCTAATGAGATAAGATTTGCACAATAAAAGACCTAAACAAAACTCTAATAGCTTAAATACAAAACACACTATCAAATTCCCCCAAGCTTAAGCTTTGCTTGTCCCCAAGCAAAAATATAAAAACTAGATAACCATAAAATAGGACTAATCAAAAAGTTCTAATTATGCCTACACAAGTACTATGCGAAATTCTAAGTAGGGAAAAGGTGAAACACGAATCTAAAACAATTATTTAGATATGATTTAACTTTTATAAACTTTACTTAACGAAAATAAATCATCCAAAATTTTGACGAAATTCTTTAAATAGATTTAAGCAAAGCAACGAAAATGAAAAAAACGCATTGAGTTGTTACTCGATCCAAGCAACGCATTATAATTATATAAAATAAATAAATAAAATCTAAGTTTACATCCAAAACTAATACTGATTTACTTTTCTTCTTTTCTTAGTTATTAAATAAAATTCAAAAAGGTGTGAATCAAAAGGACTTAATAGAACCGAAGCGTTTGGTTTAGATTATGATTAGGAGTGAAATTCAAAGATAAACAGGGAGGCTTAAAATCACACAACCAAAACAAAGAGTTTCAAAAATTTTCATTTTGAACAAAATATTTTTCTTTCTTTTTTTTATTTTCCATTTTTTTCTTTTTTTAAAAACAAAGGCCATAAATATTTTCATTTTCATTTTGAATTGGCCAAACAAAAACACACATTCCTTTTGAGCATACTTCTTTTTTTTAAAAAAAACTTCTTCAAAAATATCACAAAATAACATATCATAATCATGAAAATTCTTTATGGAACTCAAAAAGGCTACTGTGATTAGATAGATTGGAAATTTTGGCTTTGGTGAAAATGATATGAAAAGAGGAGCAATCAAATGAAATTGGAAAAAAGGCTCAAAAGCGGCTAACTAGTGGTGAAAGTTTTTAGGTTGGCAGGAAGGCTCAAACAAAAACAAAAACGACCTAAATCATTTTCACGCTTTTAAATTTATTTAAAATATAGATTTGAAAAATTTCAAAAAGCAAGTCCTAGATAATAAAAGAAGATTAATGAAATTATCTTGAAAATAAAAATAATAAGTGACTTGGATTGTTCACATCTACTACGCTATTCAAATGTTGACCTTACAAAAATTATCTAAAAACGAATAGGAAAATAGTGGATGATGAATTTTTGAGAAAGTAAAGAAAATAAAGAACGAAAACCATAATATAAATGCGAGTTTTAGGAAAACATTTCATCTTAACATGCTACCGTGAATTAGAAACACAACATGACCAATATTTTACTTGTGAAACATAATTAAAAAGAAGGATTATAAAATTTATTATTAGTTAAGTTGTTTATAAGGAATTTTGAGAAACACAAAACAAAAACAATGGGTACTATTGAAATACCAAAATGTCTAAACTATTAAAAAAAATGAAAAGCATATAAATTTTTTTAAATTTTGAAATATTCTCTTTTTTGGATTTTCTTTTCTTTGGATTTTGAAAAATATTCACAAAAAAACATGAAAAATATTCACAAAAAGCAAAAAGAAGGAGGAAGTCCTCCCCTAACCTTAAAATGGACATTGTCCTCAATGGAGAAGGAGGTTAGAGAGAGAGAGAGAGAGAAAATTAAAGTACAAAATTGAAAAACAGGATTGAAAAATAGGTACTTCCCCGGATTTATTTACTGCGACAGTTGAGTGATGCCGCTCCACCATGCTTGCGCTTTGGATCTTCATGAAATGCCTTCTTTGGACTTCGTGATGGATTCAGCAGCGTTGGAGCAGGCGATCACAGAAGCTTCAGCTTGTCGAAGCCGCCCGGGGAAAAAATTGTAAAATAAAGAAAACACAAAAAGATAACTTGGGTTGCCTCCCAAGAGCTCCTTAGTTTAAAACGTCATCTGAGCTCGACGTAATAAAATAATATTATCCAAAGATATTGTCTAAAACAAGATTCAAAGAAATAGTTCAAAGTGTTAATAAAACAAAGTTCCAAACTAATCAAAAGTTAGATCATGAAGGATATAGTTAACACAGTTAGGACTGACATCATCACAGAAATACAGTTTAAGACATTGACCATTCACTTTGAAATTACCCTTATCAGGGTGTGAAATCAAAACAGTATCATAAGGAAAAACTTCTAAAACAGTAAAGGGTCCAGACCAATGTGATTTTAATTTTCCAGGAAATAAACGTAAATGAGAATTCTAAAGAAGAACTTGGTCGCCCGACTTAAAGGTTTTTGGGTGCCTTAAGTGCTCATCATGAAAGCGTTTCGTCCGCTCTTTATAAAGTTTGTTATTTTCGTATGCGTAAGAGAGCCACTCGTCGAGTTTGTTGAGTTGAAATTTTTTAAGGTCGCTGACAGAGCGGGGATCGAAGTTTAAGAAATGCATGGCCCAAAAAGCATGGTGTTCTAATTCTACGGGCAAATGGCACGATTTTCCATAAACTAACCGATACGGCGTACATCCGAGAGCAGTTTTGTACGCTGTTTGGTAAGCCCATAGAGCATCGTCTAATTTGGTTGACCAATCTTTCCTAAAAGTTGAAATAGTCTTTTCTAAAATTCGTTTTATTTCTCTATTCACTACTTCGACTTGTCCGTTAGTTTGGGGGTGGTAGGCGGTTGAAAGCTTATGTGTAACGCCGTATTTAGTAAGGATTTTAGAAAACTGCGCGTTATAGAAATGGGAACCCCTGTCACTAACGATGGCGCGCGGCGTACCGAATCGAGAAAATAATTTTTTTAAAAACATAACCACAACTTGGGCGTCGTTCGTAGGAAGAGCTTGGGCTTCAGCCCATCGCAAAACATAATCAAGGGTAACTAAAATAAACTTATTTCCGAAGCTAGAAGGAAGAGGGCCAACAAAATCAATTCCCCAGAGGTCGAAAATTTCGCACTCAAGGAAATAATTTTGTGGCATTTCATTTTTATTGGAAATGTTGCCCGACCGTTGGCAACTATCACACCTACTCACAAAGGCTTGCGCTTCTTTAAACAGGCTAGGACAGTAAAAACCCGCGCAAAGCACCTTGTGAGCGGTGCGAGTAGCTTGATAGTGCCCAACAGTCGGACCTTCATGTAAGTGTTTTAAAATATCTAATCCTTCTTCATAAGAAACACATCTATTTATCACTTGGTCCTCACAGACTCTGAAAAGATGGGGGTCCTCCCAGAAATAGTTCTTCAACTCAGAAAAAAATTTCTTCTTTTGTTGGGAGGAAAACTCTTTTGGGAGCACACGAGCAACTAAGTAGTTGGCAATGCGTGCAAACCAAGGTGAAGGAGAATTGCTAATTCAAAGCAGCTTCTCATCAGGAAAATAATCATTAAAAGATTTTTCATCTAGATTTTCAATAAAAGAATTATCTAGGCGCGAGAGGTGGTCGGCGGCAAAATTCTCGGCTCCTCGCTTATCACGGATTTCTAAGTCAAACTCATGGAGGAGTAAGACCCAGCGAATGAGGCGCGGTTTGGCATCCGTTTTAGCAAGAAGATATTTGAGGGCCGAGTGGCCCGTAAAAATGATAATTTTTGAAAGTGTAATATAAGGGGGGAATTTATCAAAAGCGAATACTATAGCTAGGAGCTCCTTCTCGGTTGTGGTGTAATTTTCTTGTGCAGATGTGAGCATCTTACTTGCATAATAGATGGGGTGGAAGTTTTTAAATATGAATTGACCTAATACGGCTCCCAGCGCAAAACTACTCGCATCACATATTATCTCAAAGGGAAGGTCCCACACCGGAGCTATCATAATCGGGGCATTAATAAATTTTTCTTTTATTAAATTAAAAGCAGCTAGGCAAAAGTCATCAAAAATGAATGGGGCGTCTTTTTATAAGAGTTGGGTAAGGGGTTTGGTGATCTTGGAGAAGTCCTTTATGAAACGACGGTAAAAACAAGCATGCCCTAGGAAACTTCTTATAGCTTTGATGTTCGTAGGCGACGGCAGTTTCTCGATAACTTCTATCTTAGCAACGTCTACTTCAATACCTCTTCCAGAAATTTTATGACCCAAAACTAACCCTTCCCTCACCATAAAATTTCATTTCTCCCAATTTAGGGGAGGTTAGTTTCTTCGTATCTTTCTAAGACTTTTTCGAGGTTTTCTAAACAACTATCAAATGCGTCACCGAACACGGAGAAATCATCCATGAATACCTCCATAATGTTTTCTACATACTTGTCAAAGATAGCGAGCATACATCGCTGGAATGTATCTAGCGCATTGTACAATCCAAACGACATTCTTCGGTGGGCGAAGGTGCCGAAGGGACAAGTAAACGTAGTTTTCTCTTGATCCTCGGGAGAGATGGGGATTTGAAAATACCCCGAAAGGCCGTCGAGAAAACAATAAAAGCTATGGCCAGATAATCGTTCTAAAATCTGATCGATGAATGGTAAGGGAAAATGATCCTTGCGGGTGGCGTCATTTAACTTACGATAATCTATACACATTCGCCACCCGGTCACCATTCGTGTCAGGATTAATTTATTATTCTCATTACTAACTACCGTTATACCTCCCTTCTTTGGTACTACATGGACTGGGCTAACCCACTTACTATCAGATATATGATAGATAATTCCTGCGTCTAATAATTTCATAACCTCGCCCTTAACTACTTCTTTCATGTTGGGGTTTATACGGTGCTGAGGTTGTATAAAGTTACTTGAATTATCTTCCATTAAGATTTTGTGAGTGCAGAAAGATAGGATTATGCCCTTGATATCAGATATCTGCCAAGCAATAGCTCGGCGATGCTTACATAAAACTAAAAGGAGTTTATCATTTTGCACATCTATGAAATAGGCCGAAACTATGACGGGCAGCTTGGAGTCCTTTTCTAAGAAAGCATATCTATGATGCTCGGGTAGTTCTTTCAATTCCAGGGTAGGGGGTTTTCATATGAGGTTTAGAAATTCTTTCTTTTTCAAAAACTATATCCTTGTATACTTTTTTATGTATAAAATTAAAAGGGGTGGGGCTAGCGGCCATGGCGGCTTCTTGCAATGATGTAGTTGGAAGAGTAGAAGAGGAACAAAAATCAGAAAATTCTTTTTCAAATTCAGAGAGGTGATAGGAGTATTCTTCACTTAGGTGTAGCGATTCAGTTGGAGGAGTAGAGGAGGAACAAAAATCAGAAAATTCTTTTTCAAAATCAGAGAGGCGATAGGAGGATTCTTCACTTAGGGCAAGGTTGTTCTTCATCGAGGGGGTGATAGAGAAAGTAACTTCGTCATCACCTACACGAAGGAAGAGCTTACCATTGCTTACGTCAATGATGGCTCGGGAGGTGGCAAGGAAGGGTCGGCAAAGAATCAAGGGAACCTCGATGTCTTCTTCGATGTCCAATATGACAAAGTCCACCGGGAAGATGAACTTGTCGACATTAACTAGGACATCCTCCACGATTCCTAACGGGTACTTGATAGATCTATCGGCTAGTTGGATACTCATGCATGTGGGATTGAGGTTACCAATTCCTAACTTCTTAAACAATGAGAGGGGCATCAGGTTAATACTCGCAGCTAAGTAGGCTAATGCGTACTTGACAAAAAGATCACCAAAGACACACGAAATAGAAAAACTACCCGGGTCACTGATTTTCTTTAGTAAACCGTTTATCGAGACCGTTGAGCACTCGGCATTTAATGTGACATACAAAAGGTTCTCTAACTTCTTCTTATTGGTCAGGAGGTCCTTAAGATACTTAGCGTACTTCGGCATCTGGGATATCGCTTTGTGAAAGGGCTGATTTATGTGGATTTGTTTAAACATTTCTAAGAAATGGGTGTATTGATCATCCTGACGTTGTTAATTAAGTTCAGAAGGGTATGACGGGGTTGGATTATTTTTAAAGGTGGGTGGTGGAGTGAGTTCCTTTTCTAAAACAGGGAGCGGAGCTTTGATTTTTTAAAACGGGAGCGGAGCTTGCCTCGGTCTCTTCACTTACCACACCGGGAACTTGCTTCCCACTCCAAAGAGTTATAGCTTTCGCTTGCTCTCTCGGGTTGGGCTCAGTATTGGAAGGAAGAGACCCTGCGGGTCGCTCAGAAATTAGTTTTGCGAGTTGTCCTACTTGATTTTCTAGACTTTTTACGAACACGGTTAAGATTCTTATAGTAGCGTCATTTGTCGTGATATATTTAGAAAGTAACTCCTCCAAGCTTGGAGGTTTTGGAAAGTTCTGAAGAGGTGGACGCGGTGCATAAAAATCATTTTGTGGTGGTGGGCGCATTGCGTTCGATGGATTACTCCATGAAAAATTCGGGTGATTTCTTAAAGCAGGATTATAACTATTTGGAAAAACAAAACCAGGAGGATGAAAATTCGCAGTAGAAAAATTATTAAAAGTATTTCTAGGCATATTATTATTAACAAAATATAAGTGTTCTGGAGCTGGAGTTGCAGATTCCCATACCTGAGGGGCGGAGGCAGCAGCCATCTCCGTAATTTTTTTGCTTAATATTTATACTTGCAGAGCTAGTTGGGAGACGTTGTCCACTTCAAAGATAACTGCAGGTTTGTTTGGGGGGACCTAGGCACATTCCACTGGTAGGTGTTCATTGCCATGTCCTCAAAAAGCTCAAGAGATGCTTCCGGGGTCTTATGGTTTAAAGGACCACCAGAAGCTGCGTCTATCATTTGCTTTGTACTTTGATTTAGCCCGTTATAAAACGTCTGCACTTGTAACCATACAGACAGAGCGTGATGTGGGCATCGTCTTAATAATTCTTTAAATCTTTCCCAGGTTCAATAAAGGTTTTCAGAGTCTATTTGTCCAAAGGCAGAAATGTCGTTCCTAAGTTTTGCAGTTTTAGCTGGCGGAAACTACTTCGTCAAAAAATTTTCAGTTAATTGAGTCCATGTTGTGATGCTATTTTTAGGTAGAGTGTTCAGCCACTGCTTAGCCTTAGTTCTAAGGGAGAAGGGAAATAATCTTAGCCTAATAGCATCATTTGTGACACCATTTATCTTGAAGGTGTCACAAATCTCAAGAAAGCTTTCTATATGTGCGTTCGGATCTTCATCTTGAAGTCCGTCAAACTGCACATACTACTGCACCATTTGAATTATGCTAGGCTTCAGTTCAGAGTTATTATTTACTATTGCAGGGCGAACTATGCTAGATTCAGTACCCTCGAGATTCGGTCGTGC
This sequence comes from Platanthera guangdongensis, assembly GCA_039583875.1. Lineage (NCBI taxonomy): Eukaryota > Viridiplantae > Streptophyta > Magnoliopsida > Asparagales > Orchidaceae > Platanthera > Platanthera guangdongensis. The sequence continues at coordinate 78,100,138 of CM077147.1, forward strand.
ATAATAAGACATAGGCCTTTGCATGACTTCCACCACGTGGGGTTCTTCCATTCTTAAAGTAGAAAATGACTCAGAATCCTCTACTGGTATTTGAAAAGTAGGGCCTTGAAATCGCGATCTTCTCCGAAGAGTACGTTCAATTTCGTGATCCAGGTCCAAAATAACCGACGGACTCCCGCAGGTCATACACTAGAAGAAGAGAAGAGAAGAAAGAGAAATAAAAAAACTAGAAAAAGAGAGTTACTAATTTTTTTTTGAAATAGAATTTTTTTTAAAAGTTATGTTTTAACTCCCGAACTTCCCAAGGGCTACCCGGTGAAGGGTTCACAAGGTACTAGACCAGATAGCGGCACTTAAAACCGCTTTGCCCTTTTCGAGAGATTTAGGTGGTGTAGAAAAATTGTGAAGCGGGTTTCTATTAAGAGCGGTAATAAAAAAAATTTTGATTTTAGAATTTTTTTAGAAGGAGGATGAGAAAGAGAAATGACAAAATTAATAGGTTCGTGTTTTCAATTTATCAACGAAAGTTGCTCCCCGGCAACGACGCCAAAAACTTGATTGCCCGGCCAACGCTTAAGAAAAGAGAGCAGCCGAACTAGCAATCCAACTAGACACGTATACCTATCGAACTGTAGTAAGGGGACACAAGTGTCGTATTAAAATCCGGGAACTGTTGAGTAAGCTTACTCACACGAAGACTATTATTTTATCGACAGAAATCTTAGGTTAAAAGAAAGCTAAATGCACTAAAGGAAAAATTGCATAAAAAAGAGGACTACTTGCAATAAAAATAAAAAGAGCATAAAAGAAACGATTACACTGAAGGGTTAGAACGATGAGAAGGAAATGCACTCGATAAAGAATCACCTCGGCAAGAGTCGATTAAAAACATGATAAATAAACCTAAGCTTAATAATGTAAAGGTCCTTGACCGTGGAGGTTCATAAAGCTTAAACATGCTTCTCTCGAAGTCGTGCCCAACTGAGTTTAGGAAGGTCCGACCGACTCTCGTCTAAATCGGAGGCCTAAAGCTCGTTTTATGCGGTGAACCCCACTATTGGATTTTACTCCAATCCGGGAGATTTGGACGTCTGCCTCTCTCGAGGGGTGCGTACAATTCCCTTTACTCTTGAGTGCTCACTTCAATCTTTCGGTCTCTCGGCTAGCCAAGAATGAAAGCAAAGGTGAAGAATATGTATCGATGATATATCTCCAACCCATGATAAATCAAAAGTAATTCAAGGCTAAACCCTAAAAAGAAAAGGTAAACTCAAAGCATCATAACTTAATCACTCGAAACTCAGATGATCAAGATCGAGTAAAAGGAGGATTAGTTAATCATGGTGAAGTGGAGGAGGGGGGAATGGGTTGTAAAGCATAAAGAACACAAGGTAAGAAAGAGAGAAAACAACAGTTTTTATATTAATCTAAAAGAGAGCTTACAACTTGGAAATGAAAATTACAAGTGCAATGAAAATTGAAATCCTATTCTAGCCCTACCATTAGCAACTAAAGCAATTACAAAGGCTACTACAAAAGATTAAACTAAACTAGAATTAGGAAAAACTAAAATGAGAGAGAGAGAGAGAGAGAGAGAGAGAAAAGCATGAAAAACTTCAGAAAACAAAAGGGCATCACTTCCTTGCACACTCCAGAAAACTATATGGACTCAAGGGGAGGGGGCTGAATTTATAGAAATTCAAGAGGAGGTGACACGGCCAGCGACACGGCCATGTTGGTGGCCTTGTCCCGTGCTAGTTGACTTCGGGCTCTGGTTCTGGCGGGAAATGATCATTGCAATGACAACTGGCGGGAACTCCCATGCTGACAAGGCCAACGACACGGTCGTGTTGGTGGTCGTGTCCTCTGCGGTTGATGGGCTTCGACGGGGGGTGCATTAATGGCAGGTTGCATGCGCTGAGGAGGTGGCGACATGCCTGGCGACACAGCTGTGTTGGTGGCCGTGTCCTGCTCTGGAAATTCATCGACTCTTGGTGAAACGGTCCATGTTGACACGACCAGCTTGACACGGCCAGAGACACGGCCAGCGACACGGCCATGTTGGAGGCCGTGTCCTGGTCTGGATGAACTCTGGACTTTCTTCTGGTGGTTGATTCTTTGGGAATAGGTGACACGCCCCATGACACGGCCGTGTTGGTGGCCGTGTCAGATCATTTTGTGTGAAATTTGAGAGAACCTGCAAAAGAGCACAAAAACATTAGTGACATAAATAAATACAAGAAGAAGGGACATATAAGCTAATAAGATAAGATTTGCACAATAAAAGAGCTAAATAAAACTCTAATTGCTTAAATAACAAAAAACACTATCACCGAGCCAAAAATCCATGCCCATGTGGAAAATGCGCGCCCGGTGTAGTGCCCGAAGTTTCTTGAAGCAGAGAATGGTTTCTGTGAGATACTCTATGACGGTAGGGTTAACACTGGTAGTAATGAAGCTGTATTATTCGGCATACCTCTATGTGAGGTACTGCGTGGCGGTAGCGATACCGCGAAGCGGTAGCGCCAGTTCGTCGAGAGTAGCGCGTTGATGCAACACACCGTCTTCTACGCAATAATAGGTTATTATCGCATAGAAGTAGCAGGGTTGTAATGGCGTGGCCACATGTCGGCTGGTGATTGGAGATTTTGGGCGGTGGATGCGTGAATCAAGCTGACATTTGAAGGTACTGTGCGGCGGTAGCTATCTATCGCGCGGCGATAGCTCGGTTTAAAGCCTAGGAAGGGGAGTTTTCACTTCATTTCTTTTGATGCTTAGTTTTGAGTGGCAGCAGTAGGGGGGAGGAGAGTAGGACGAAGGAGATCTTGCCACCGTTGGATTTTTGGAGCTCTGATCCGCGAGACGAGTTCGGATCTTTAGAGTTAAAGCCGTAACGTTCATTTCCATCTAGCTAGAATCCCTCCCATAGCCCCTGAAATGAACTTCAAGGGTAACGATACTCTTCCTTAGACATGTGAAGTCCTTTATTTTGGCATGTGAGGGTAGATGCTCCATGAGCAGATGGATGCAGTTCTCCTGACGGGTAGATCGGTTGTATCCCTGTTTTCCTTGCATTTAGAATCCAGAATCGTAGTACGGTATATGCATGCTATGTGAAGCCCATCCAGACAGGTTGGTCTGGATTGGTGATGATTGTTTTGTATGCCGGAGAAGACTTTGTGGTAAGCATGTAAATTTCGGAGTTGCGGGGTGTGCAAGTGACTGCAGAGAGAGTACTGGGGTAGACCTCTAGGAAAACACCCGTTTAGAGGGGAAGAATCAATATTTTGTCATCTACCGTGCAGCGTTAGCGCTACCACCGGTGGTAGCTCCCAGTGAGCACTATTTGTGAGGTCTATCTAGTGGAGACGTGGAGGCCTGAAGGTTGAGCCGTGAGCTTAAATTGCTCCGCTATGGTAGACGTGAGCTTAAATTGCTCCTCTATGGTGGCCGTGAACTTAAATTACTCCGCTATGGTGGTTGTGAGATCCAGCCTTGGACATAATGTGGTTATACTTTGTGTGAATGAGCAAGGGGAGGCTGATACATCTAATGGCTTGTGAGCCTAGCAGTTCGAGAAATGGGCTATGGCTAACCTGTACCCACCTTATGGCGATTGAGTTGGAGTGAGTTAGTGGCATGCATCCCAAACAGTGAGCGCCTTGACTTTGTCATAACATAGGAGGAATTGAGTCTTAGGCTTCGGCTCGGAAAGACTAGAAATGCTCAAAGTTATCATCTCGTGGACAGAGCTGGGGTTTGAATCTCATCACACCGTAAATGTGTCATGTGTCCATGGGGTATCTGTCCGTTCATGCCAACGTCCGTGGTAAATGGTTCTTAAACTGCACGTTCTGATTTCCTTTTTATATTTATACTAAATTCATGCAGGGAAGGAGCACCACCACCCCGAGCGAGGGGTGGGGTATTATAATTTGGTCAGCTAATGCTGACCGTTGCCTTATTTGTCACCTTCGGGGTGGAATGTCTTGTGCAGATGCAGCTGAGCCGAGCGGGAAATAGAGGGATGAAGCCCATGGTTGCTATGCCAGCCCTCGAAGGCCAAAGCTAAATGTTTCTACTTTTACTGCTCATGTGTGGCCGGCCTGCTTGTCGAAGTATGTAAAACGCTTATTTTTGAGGAAACCTTTGTAAGGCCTTAATGCCATAACTGTTTCATGTATTTGTATCATCATTCCTATTTGGTTTAGTAGAGATTCAAATGTTTGGGTTCTAAGCAATTGAAAGACTTTAGTTTCAAGATAGTTAAACACCTAGAGAGGGGGGGGGGGTGAATAGGTTTTTTAGTCTCTCATTATTATATTTTAACTTAGTGTGTAGTTAGTTGGTAGTTAGATGCTTTCAAGACAAACCACCAAGAACACACAGAGATTTATAGTGGTTCTCCAAATTATGGGTACATCCACTCTGCTCCTACCTTTCTAACTTCTTATTAGACAAGGAACTTCTCCAAAAACTCAGCTCCTAAGAGCTTACACCATAGATCCCTTAGGTTCTCTTAGTCTTCTCCAAGAATTACAACTCAGGCACAAAGCCCCTACCTCAGAGCAAACTAGCTCTACAACTCAGTGATCAAATGATCACATACCTCAGATTTGAACTCAAGTCCTACAGCTCAGGCTATGGAGGTTAGCCCTATCTTAGAGAGAATGACTCTCCTACAACTCAGGCACAAGGCCCTACCTCAGATCCAAATCTGGATACTACACTCAGACCCAAAGGTCCTACACTCAGAGAGGACGACTCTCCTACAACTCAGGCAAATTGCCCTACTTCAGGCACAAAGGCGCTACAACTCAGATTCAAAAGGATCTTACCTCAGACCCAAAGGTCCTACAACTTAGATCCAAAACTGGATCCTACACTCAGGCAAATCTGCCCTACCTCAGGCACAAAGGCCCTACAACTCAGATCCAAAAGGATCCTATAAAAATGAAAGGGATTTTGTATGTGTTGATTTGACACAATGATATTTCTCTGTGTCTACTCCTTGAGCTGAGTTATCTCTGTTAAAATTCAACAAACCGCAGACGCCCCCTTGGATACCCTGTTGAAAACTCAACAAACCGGAGGAGGATACGCCCACTTATAATGTTGAAAGTTTTCCCGGATCGTGGAGTTAGCAGGGGTTATCTCAACAAAGCAGTAACAACCAGCAACACATGCAACACAAGCTTCTTTATTGATCAAGAGCAAACTTCTTTACAAGGCGAGACATACATGGCGAGACATGCTTCACCAAAAAAAACAAACCGGCAGAGCAGAGACAGTTACAAAGACAAGAACCAAAAACAAGCCGCGCGGACTCAACTACCAAGCCGCCGGTCTACTGCTGTGGAGTCCGCTCAGTCCGTTAGGTCGCCAGACCGCAACCCAAGCCGCGCGGGCTCACCCTTTCCAATGCCAGCTCTTCACCGCCGATCTGCAGGCTGCCTGACCGCAAGGTCGCCTAGCCGCCAGACCGCACAAGCTGCGCCACCGAATGGAACAGTCCGCCTGAAGCAGGCGATTTCCTAAACCCCGATCCAAGTTGCCAAAGAGGAGACCGCCTGGTCGCTATCCGCGACCTGCTGTTTACCGCCTGTTGCTTAACCGCAGAGTCCGCACTGTCCCTGACCGCAATCAGAGCCAAGTCCTGGCTTTTCAGCGCTATCCGCACAACCTGCACAGCACAACCGGGTCAACTCTCAAACCTCGCGGACACCAAAGTCCAGACCGCAGCAACTTACGCGAGCTCAATTACTGTTCACTTACTTCGGTCCAGGTTCCGTTACTCCTGATGTGACATGGGTCCTATTTATAGGCACGATGATGAGTATGGTCACCGCCCTAGCCGATAGGATCACCGCCACATCCCGCAGCAAGAACTAGTGTGTCCGCCAGCCCGCGGACACACATTCTAGTTCACCACTCCTGTGCAGATAGCCAGTCCGCCCCAGCTTCTCCAAGGCCGGACTCCAATATCCAGCCCGCCTTACCGCCAGAGGCCAAGCCAGGACCACCACAGCCGGTCTCCATAACAGCTGTGTCCGCCAATCTGCGGACAAGGCATCAGCCCGCAAACCCCGAGCCCGCAGCCTCGCCATCAAGGCACCTGCCGGACTCAGCGGACACCCGGCTACCGTCCGCACCTCCTGAGTCCATTGCTTCCATCTCCAAGGCACCACCGGACTCAGCAGACACGCCGATCCAGTCTGCTAACAGTAGACTCCAGTCCGCATGCACTGCAGACTTCTCCAGTCCGCATCCCTGCTAACTGCCTCAGTCCGCATCCCTGAGTCCATAACCTCATCACAAGGCTATACCGGACTCAGCGGACTCTGGCTCCAGTCCGCACGCTCTTGCCCAGGCAATCCTCCAGTCCGCATACCCCCAAGCTTAGAAAACAAGGCAACATCACTTCTACTACGCTTGGCGGACTGAGAAACCAGCCCGCGCTCCACTGCGCGATCTCCCCGGACTGGGCCATCCTGGACTTGGTTCAGATCACACCAAGTCCAGTCCACTGGCCACATGGGCCAGTCCGCACTTACTGGCGGACACTGGATCTAGCCCGCCATACCGGGCGACCTCCAGTTTCTGTCCGCGCTGACCGGCGATCTCCGCGGCTTCCACTTGCCGCTTCACTAGAGCAAGACCAAGGCAACTGCCAAACCGGTCTGCTGAGCTCCAGTTCATCAGTCCGCTTAATACCGGACTCCGCGGATAGGATTTCTATCCGCCCGGTTACTTCCTGGGAACCAACTGCCTGCTGAGTAATCCCCGGCCTGACAGACCGCCGCTGCTGTCCGCGTAGTCCGCGCGAACAGACCGCCCAGGCCGCCGCAGAGCAAACTGCCTGCAACATCCCTGCCGACTTAGCAGTCCACAAACCCTGTCCGCGTAGTCCGCGCGGATAGGTTGCCCAAGCCTTCCATTCACCCACTTTCACTTCACAAGTTTCAACACTCCCCCTTGAAGTGAGAAGTGGTGAATAACTTCAGCAGCTCCCGTAACCTTGCACCTGGTCCCTCCGATAGCATCTACGAAGAGATGTCCAAGACATAGTCCTCGCCCCGCATATCATGGACCATGAGGGAGCCCTCCAGCATCTCCCAAAAGGAGCCATGCTTCCCTCTACCTTCTTCAGCTTCAACCTCCACTCATGCATCACAGGAGTATCACCAACTACCTTGGGCACATGCGTCCAAGCCTCGTTACCTCTGAGAGAAGTCACCTCTTCATCCTTGGTGTCAACCACCTCCTTGATTCTAGTGGGGTCATCACAGCCAGAAGAACCTTGCTCGACCTGAGGGCTAGCAAAGAAACATGGGACCAAGTCCGCCGTGTTCCCTTCGCTATATCGAGCTGGTGGCTTACTGATCCTCTTCGATCTTCGAAGAACCTGAACATGGCTAACCACCTCCGCTGCTTCTGAACCAGCTCCATTCCCGGGCAAACCCGGAACAATGCTCCCCTTTCTTCCTGAACAAGACTCCTCCTCACTGGAACCAAGAGCACCTGGAGCAACGCTCCCCCTGCTACCTGAACCAGAAGACTCCCCTCTTGAACAAGAACTACCTGGAACATCACTCCGAACATCAGCTCATAAGGAGTCTTCACTATGATCGGACTAAGAGGCATCCGGTTGATGACATGAGCAGCACAGGCCATTCCTTCCGCCCAAAGAGCCTTCGGAACGCCTTTACTCTGAAGCCAACACTTGCAGGTCTCCGTTAACCAACGGATCATCCGTGCTGCAATACTACCTTGTTGTGAAGTATGTCCACAAGAAAGCTCCTTCCGGATCCCTTGCTTCCTGCAAAAGTGTGAGAACTCGGTTGAGCCAAACTCACCACCGATACTTGTCCTCGACAGCTTGATCCTCCGGCCAAGCTGGCCTTCCACAAGCTTCTTGAATTCCGCAAACAAGCGTACCATGTTGGACTTCTTCTTCATGAAGTATACCCAAGTATACCTAGAATAGTCATCAACCAATATCAGCATGAACTTGCTGCCTCCAAGACTGGCCGTGACGGTCGGTCCCACCAGAGCACAATGGACAACCGCCAATGGTGCTTTACATCTGGATTGTGCTTTGTCAAACATGAAGCGATAGGCTCCACTTTCCTGACATCCCGCACACCCCCGACCATCGCCATAGGATGACAATCTAGGCAAGCCTCTTACGAGTCTTCTTTCTGTCATTGCTTTCAGCTTGTCCATCCCTACATGCCCCAGTCTTTCATGCCAGATAGCTGCACTATTACTGACATTCATCCGATCAAATCCAGAACTAGTTGATGTCCCAACTACGTTCTTCTCCTTACCTCCGACATGAGCTACGTTCGCCGAGAGCAAGGTAACCTTGCACTCCTTCCGAAGATGACCTTGCTGCTTGCATTTATAGCACCTTGGTCCTTCCTTCCTCTTCCTATCACGCCTAGGAGAAACACTCCTTTCTTCCTGATATGAAGTAGAGGGACCATCTTCAGCAGCAACCTTCACCTTCTTCCTGAACAACCCATCAAGGGAAGTCCAAACCTCCGCAGCTGACCGACATCCACTGATGTGGTCCAAGAGCTCCGATGAGATCACCTGCTTGAGAATAGACTCCGCTTTCGCATTTGTCTCCTTCCAAGCTCTCATCGCCTCAGCATCGCCAGCAGTATCCTCTTGTCTTCCTGCTCCGCATACAACCTCCCAAAGGTCCTCGCAAAGAAAAAAGCTCTTCATACAGGACTTCCACCGTTCACAGTTCGTCTCTGTAAGGAGATCAATTCCAAGACAACTTGCATCCTCCACTGCCATGGTTCTACCACTGGTTTCCTCTACAGAAGAGCAACTACTTCCATTGAGCACTGCTTGACCACTCCAACAACCTCCCTCTGATACCATGTTAAAATTCAACAAACCGCAGACGCCCCCTTGGATACCCTGTTTAAAACTCAAAAAACCGGAGGAGGATACGCCCACTTATAATGTTGAAAGTTTTCCCGGATCGTGGAGTTAGCAGGGGTTATCTCAACAAAGCAGTAACAACCAGCAACACATGCAACACAAGCTTCTTTATTGATCAAGAGCAAACTTCTTTACAAGGCGAGACATACATGGCGAGACATGCTTCACCAAAAAAAACAAACCGGGAGAGCAGAGACAGTTACAAAGACAAGAACCAAAAACAAGCCGCGCGGACTCAACTACCAAGCCGCCGGTCTACTGCTGTGGAGTCCGCTCAGTCCGTTAGGTCGCCAGACCGCAACCCAAGCTGCGCGGGCTCACCCTTTCCAATGTCAGCTCTTCACCGCCGATCTGCAGGCCGCCTGACCGCGAGGTCGCCTATCCGCCAGGCCGCACAAGCTGCGCCACCGAATGGAACAGTCCGCCTGAAGCACTCGACTTCCTGAACCCCGAACCAAGTTGCCAAAGAGGAGACCGCATGGTCGCTATCCGCGACCTGCTGTTTACCGCCTGTTGCTTAACCGCAGAGTCCGCACTGTCCCTGACCGCAATCATAGCCAAGTCCTGGCTTTCCAGCGCTATCCGCACAACCTGCACAGCACAACCAGGTCAACTCTCAAACCGCACGGACACCAAAGTCCAGACCGCAGCAACTTACGCGAGCTCAATTACTGTTCACTTACTTCGGTCCAGGTTCCGTTACTCCTGATGTGACATGGGTCCTATTTATAGGCACGATGATGAGCATGGTCACCGCCCTAGCCGATAGGATCACCGCCACATCCCGCAGCAAGAACTAGTGTGTCTGCCAGCCCGCGGACACACATTCCAGTTCGCCGCTCCTGTGCAGATAGCCAGTCTGCCCCAGCTTCTCCAAGGCCGGACTCCAATATCCAGCCCGCCTTGCCGCCAGAGGCCAAGCCAGGACCACCACAGCCGGACTCCACAACAGCTGTGTCCGCCAATCTGCGGACAAGGCATCAGCCCGCAAACCCCGAGCCTGCAGCCTCGCCATCAAGGCACTTGCCGGACTCAGCGAACACCCGGCTACCGTCCGCACCTCCTGAGTCCATTGCCTCCATCTCCAAGGCACCACCGGACTTAGCGGACACGCCGATCCAGTCTGCTAACAGTAGACTCCAGTCCGCATGCACTGCAGACTTCTCCAGTCCGCATCCCTGCTGACTGCCTCAGTCTGCATCCCTGAGTCCATAACCTCATCATAAGGCTATACCGGACTCAGCGGACTCTGGCTCCAGTCCGCACGCTCTTGCCCAAGCAATCCTCCAGTCCGCATACCCCCAAGCTTAGCAAATAAGGCAACATCACTTCTACTACGCTTGGCGGACTGAGAAACCAGCCCGCGCTCCACTGCGCGATCTCCCCGGACTGGGCCATCCTGGACTTGGTTCAGATCACACCAAGTCCAGTCCACTGGCCACATGGGCCAGTCCGCACTTACTGGCGGACACTGGATCTAGCCCTCCATACCGGGCGACCTCCAGTTTCTGTCCGCGCTGACCGGCGATCTCCGCGGCTTCCACTTGCCGCTTCACTAGAGCAAGACCAAGGCAACTGCCAAACCGGTCTGCCGAGCTCCAGTTCATCAGTCCGCTTAATACTGGACTCCGCGGATAGGATTTCTATCCGCCCGGTTACTTCCTGGGAACCAACTGCCTGCTGAGTAATCCCCGGCCTGACAGACCGCCGCTGCTGTCCGCGTAGTCCGCGCGAACAGACCGCCCAGGCCGCCGCAGAGCAAACCGCCTGCAACATCCCTGCCGACTTAGCAGTCCATAAACCCTGTCCGCGTAGTCCGCGTGGATAAGTTGCCCAAGCCTTCCATTCACCCACTTTCACTTCACAAGTTTCAACAATCTCAGCCCCAACTATCTTCTCAGCAACAAGAGAATGGTCTTCAGTAAGTAACTGCTTTTACTGGAAGAACCTCAGACACTTGATTCTGAACTTGCTGAAGAAGACTGAAGGCTTGTCAGGTCTTGAGTTCTTCAAAAAGCTAACATGAACTTACAGAAACTTGAAAGCTCTGCTTCTCTTTCTTTATCAAAAGCTTACCTGACCTTGTTGTAATAGAATAAAATGCTACAGCTAACTGGAACGAACTTTTAGATCAGTTGGATCGACTTTAAGCTTCTAGCTCGGCAACAATGGCGAGGAAGATGAAGTTCAGCCGTAACTTTAAAAAAAAAATCAAACCCTAAAAGCTAAGTTGCTCCTTTTGATCCTGTCCCTTTTATCTTCCGCCAATTAACGGCTCCAAGAAGCAGTGGGGACCACCTGCAGTTGATAGCTGCAACTTGCTTTCACGGAAGAAGACGGACAGTAGGCCTCCGCGGCTTTTTGGCATGTTCTGTAGCTTTCCCACAAGTAATTTGAACTTTGTTGACTTTTATTGACTTTGGCTAACGCCATCAATTATGTACTTAGCCAATTTCTCAGATTCCCTACAGGTGTTGAGTGCATTGAGTGAAATACCTTCACTCAGCGAATCCGGACTTAGTCAAATTCTCTGCACCATCAGGCGTTGAGAGGGTTGAGTGAACTGGCTTCACTCAATGCCACTGAACTTTGCCGCAACGTCTTTGTTTGCTAGGCGCTGAGAGCTTTGAGTGAAGCTTCATAACTCAACATTTTTGTACTTAGCTGCTTCTCTATAAACTGTCAGGTTGCTGAGGCGCTGAGAGCGTTGAGTGAATTGGCTTCACTCAGCGCATCTGGAATTAGACAGATATTTCTGTCTTCTTTTTTTGAGCTTTAACGTCACACGATGCCTTCTGCTTTGGCGTTGAGTGAGCCGTCCAGATTATGGACTTAGCCAAATTTTCCTTGACAGAGTCTCCAACTGATTGAGCATGTCTCAACGCTGCTTAGTATATGACATCAAGAGTTATAACCACACAATGCCTGTGGTTATAGCTATACTCACATGACTTAGCTGAATTTCAGCTTACCAAAACTATGGCTTTGACAAATTCAGCTAAACTCGACGATTCTTGACATATGGCGTTGAGTGAACTGCCATCACTCAATGTCTGTCGACTTAGGAGATTTTCAGCCTTTTCCAGCATCTTTCCATGGCATCTGACATTGGGTGAACTGGCTTCACTCAACGCCTATGGACTAAGACAGATTTTTGTCTCTCCACATCTTTGCTTTGTGACCACCTATCACACCACTTGGAATACATATCCTATCAATGTTACAAGGACCAACATGCATGCATGAACTTGAACATGCATCAAATACAACTATGTGTATATCATTACATTGTTTGACTTCTTCAAATCTGGGACATTGTGGGCAATGTACGCAACAACAATTAATTTACTTCTGCTAGAATGCACTTTTAGTTAGAATGCGTGTTTGGATTATGGTTTCAATACGTAACTCCACTAACAGTCCGTAGAATATGGTGTGGGGCCCCGGTCAGACTTTCTGTTTTATCCTATACGACGGGTGGGGGTGTTACTCCCGAGCCCCGGGTGGAAAATGCTCTCAGGAGAAAAATGTGCGCTTAGGGGAAAAATGCTCGTCTAGGTTGAAACTGCGTGCCCGGGCCAAACATGATCTCCCGGGCCAAAACTATTCGCCCAAGCTGAACATGCGCATCCTGGCGAAAAATGTGTGACTTGGCCAAAAAAGCATGCCCGATTAGAAAATAGGTCGTCGGGAGAACTAGATTGTCGTCGTCAAAATAGATTGTCAAGAGAAAGCTAGGGTTTTCGTAGTGTTGTCGAACTCGATTTGGAAGAGGAAAACATTTCTGCAACATCAACTGTGTATCTGGATGAGAAAATGCTTTTCAAAAAGGTTGAAAAGTAGGAGGCCCGTGACTTTTCAAAAAGAGGAGAAAAAAGTGTTTTGTGCAGTAGATTTTCCAATTTTTTGACTTTCCAAACCGTTTATTAAGTGCGGTAGCATTTTTCAGAAAACAAAATGGAGCAAAAAATCCCTCCCTAACTGTTGAAAATAGAAATCGGTCCCAACGAGAGTTCGAACCTAAGTGGATTGATTATGTTAACCCAGAAATCGGCTATCCTTCCCAAGGTGGCCAGCTGGCTAGTCGCGACCCTTAGATTCTCCCTTTCGATCGCGACAAGTCCCAGCATAGGAGGACAGTTTTCCCTGTCCGCCTAGGTCTCCTGGCAACCGCGTGCCCTGCGGGACGGCGGGATATTCCCATGGCTCACCCTCGCGGGACATGCGGTTAGGTCCCCTAATCGTGCAGTGCTTTTCCTTGCAGGAGTCCGCCAACAGCACCACCAGGAGCGACCTCCTAGTCAGCCCAAGGGGCGGCGGTCTCCTGCCGCCGTCCGCCGAGGCCGCCCACCAGGGGCGGCCTCCCTGCTACCCGAGGGGCGGCGGCCTCCTGTCGCCGTCCGCCGAGGCCGCCCACCCGGGGCGGCATCTGCCCGCCAACCGGGCGGACTCCTCCCGGAGTCCGCCAGGCTGCCCGCTAGGGGGCGGCCCCGGCATCTGCCGGGCGGACTCCACCCGGAGTCCACCCAGGCCGCCCGCTAGGGGGCGGCCCCGTCATCCGCCGGGCGGACTCCACCCGGAGTCCGCCCCGGCTGCCCGCTAGGGGGCGGCCCCGGCATCTGCCGGGCGGACTCCTCCCAGAGTCCGCCCAGGCCACCCGCTAAGGGGCGGCCCCAGCATCTGCTGGGCGGACTCCACCCGGAGTCCGCCCAGGCCGCCCGCTAGGGGGCGGCCCCGGCATCCGCCGGGCGGACTCCACCCGGAGTCCGCACAGGCCGCCCGCTAGGGGGCGGCCCCGGCATCGGCCGGCCGGACTCCTCCCGGAGTCCGCCCAGGCCTCCCGCTAGGGGGCGGCCCCGGCATCCGCCGGGCGGACTCCTCCCGGAGTCCGCCCAGGCCGCCCGCTAGGGGGAGGCCTCCGGCCTGCCGGGAGGACTCCTCCAGGAGTCCGCCCAGGCCACCTGCGAAGGGGCGGCCTCCAGTTCTCTCTAGGGTCTCCTGCAGCCTGCTGCTTTGCTCAACAATGGCGGACGAAAATTGCCAGTCCGCGGAGTCCGCGCAGGTCGTCATGCTGATGTCACTGGGCCCCGCTCTTTGAAGAACTTCCGTGGTCCTATAAATACCCCCTGAAGCCTCTCATTCAAGGATCCTGGAGGTGGAGACAAGTCTTGCCAGCAGCCCCTGCGGACTCCGTTTTTTAGTCCGCGCAGTCCGTCATCAGCCTTCCAACAGACCCTGCGGACTCCGTTTTCCAGTCCGCGCAGTCCATCATCACCCTTCCAGCAAGCTCTGCGGACTCAGATTTCCTGTCCGCGCAGTCCTCCATTGTTCTCCAGCAGCTTGCCAGCAGACTCTGCAGACTCAGTTTCCCAGTCCTCCAGCAGCTGGCAGACTCTTTTACATAGTCTCTGGCAGACTCTCCTCTCTGCTTTCTGGCATTTTCTTCTCCCTTAGCTGCCAGCTTCCCTTTGTACCCTTTAATGATTTTGTTGTGAAGGTGTACTTGTAAGCTTGTAGTCTCTAGCTATTAATCAAAGGAAAGCCCGTCGCAGGAGTGACATTTAGGCCGCGACGGGTGAAGTGTGTTGTTGCCACTGCTAGCATCCCCCTCTTCTCTTCTCTGCTCAGCAATCCTTGCTCCTCTGCTCAGCAAGCCTTGCTCCTTTGCTCAGCAAGCCTCGCCCTCAGCTCAGCTCAGCACTTCTCAGCAACCAACCTGCAAGCGCAACCGTTGCGGTTACTGTCTGCTCGACCTCTCCTGGTCTACCTCCTCTTCCTCTCTTGATCAACCCTCTCTGTTGATCAAGGCTCGCCTCTTCTCTCAAGCCTCTCCATTACCCCCGCAACCTTCTCCTTCCTCCTCACCTAGCCTGTGAGGCCAAACACCCCCTCAGTGATAGCTATGCCCTCGGTGCCGTTTCCGCGCATCAACAGTTTTGGTGCGGTGAGCGTGGACGCCAGCTCATGCGCAGACCTTCAGATCTGAACAGGCAGCGAGAGCAACAGCTAACCATGTCAGACCATCAATCAGCCGAGAATCTTGCACCAAGTCCCAGTGAAGATCCTCTCTGGGAAGCCTTTGAGCAGTCGCGCCGTGAGAATGCTCAACAGTTCCAGGCTATCAACAAAGTTCTTGCTGCTATTACACAGTGATTGGACGCTCATCCAGTAACAGCTCCAGCTGCTCCAGCTGCTCCAATCAACCCAACACCAACATCAGAGCCTCAGCAAGCTTACTCTCAAGCTTGCCTGCCGTTCTTTCCTCCGTACACTCCAACCTTTCCGCAAGGGCCTGCAGCTCCTTTGCGAACTCAAGATGAAGAGTTTGCTGCTCGCCATAACTTCTTCCAGGAAGCAGCCCGGGGAAGTCCTGCTAGAGTTCTCAATTTTCAGGGAAGTCATCCCTACCCTTCAGCTCCTGCCCCTGCTCCTCCTGCAGCAACTTTTTCTTGTTATCCTCATGCTCCTTTTGCAGCTGCAGCTTATGCTCCATTCTTTCCCTATGCTGTAGGAGAGCAAGAAGAACCTTCACCATTCGCGGAGAATGTCCGCCATGAGCCTACTCTAACAAACTTCAGAGAGCCTCGACTGCCAATCTACACTGGAGAGACAGATCCAGTAAAGCGCCTCCAAGCTTTTGAGTCAGCCGTTGCTCTCAAAACCCTTTCAGATGCAACCAAGTGCAAGCTCCTTGTCACCTCTTTTGATGGGCAAGTGAGGGACTGGTTCTATGGCCTCCGTCCTCACTCCATCACTTCCTTCCTTGATCTTCGAAGGGAGTTTCTTCTCAGATTCTCTACATCAACTAAGAGAAAGGGCGGTCCTGAAGCCCTTTTTGAGATCTAGCAGCGCGGAAATGAGACTTGGTCTCAGTTTGTTGATCGATTCCAAAGAGAGATTTTGGACATCGAAGTTACTGATCAAGAAATGTACCGAGTGGCTCTTATCCACGGTCTTCGTGAAGGGCCTCTCAAATTTGAAGCCAACGTCCGTGCTCCAAGGACATATCAAGAGTTGATTGCTCTAGCCAACTCATACATCCGAGGCAAAAAGAGCAATCCAGGCTTCGTCTCCAAGCTTCTATCCGAGGAAGATCCCTCTCGCAAGCATCCTCCAAGGTCTCCTCACAATCACGTCCCAACTCACTCAAAGAAAGAGAGAAGGATTCATCGCCATCGATACTCCTTCCCGAGCCGTGACCATGCTCAAGACCCATTGCTGCATCTAGCTCCGTCTTTACAAACAACAGCTGTTCAACAGCTGTTCAACAGCAGCAGGACGATGAATTGCATGAGTCTGATCTCGACGACGTCGTGCAAGAAGTAATCCAGATCATGAAAGACAGGGAAAACTTCAAGAAGCCCTATCGACCAGCAGATCAAAGATCTAGGGGTTCAGAATCCTACTTCGAATTTCACAAAGAGTCAGGCCATCGAACAGAAGACTGCCGAGCATTCCGCCAGCTTGTGTAAAGGATGCTCCGGCAGGGCAAGATGCATGACCTACTTCCTAAAGAAGAACGCCCTGATCAAGCAACTTCAAGGGGCAAAGAACTTGCAGACGCTCCTCGCTCCTCAAGAAGGGTGAGCCAAGTCGAAGAACTTCCTCTACTCATCGTTAACAAAGAAGTCGAATGCTTTGATGCCAACGACGAGGGTGTGCTGGGAATGATTCAATGCTAAGCGATGGACTTCACAATCCTCCAGAGCTCCTTACAACCTTCAAGGGTTATCTCAACCCTTACTCTCTCTCCCTTTCAAACATTTTCATTACAACACTTCTCAGTGTTCTTTACTTGCTTTCCAGCAAAGCTTTTATACAGGGATCTTGTACTGACACAGTTCCCTTCTTGTGATGCCCTTTCCTCTTCCTCTCTCTCTCTCTCTCTCTCTCTCTCTCTCTCTCTCTCTCTCTTAGGATCGTTACACCAATGAGATATCGTCGAGCCTGAAACGTTCCCTCCATAGTTTGTTCTTGCACAACCGCTACGACCACATATGACGGGAGTATACCCATGTATGCAGTGGGAGCAGTTCAATCACGGGAATGGGCTTCAGACTTAGGATCCTAGCCGGCATCTGACACAGAGTGTGTGCTAGGGGAGCCCCATGTGTTAGCTCTGCTGCGCATCTTATAGGATACATTATGGTTAGGATGATATTTGCTGGACAAGCAATGGCGATCAAGCGTAGCCTTGTCTCTTTGATCATCCTTCATCTGTGGTGGCCGAGCACTCTCCGGTATCCTCAATCCGTGCCTTCTAGGGTTCGCAACTCCACTGATCAATACACAAACAAGCTAGGCCTCTTGGCGCAACCCGTCTCATTGATCAGTGATGCTTGTACCCAAGGCGAGAGAGCAGTGTTTCCAGCGGTCCTTCTCAGGACCTTTCCCTTGCTTTTCTCTTTTGTGCCCTCCTTGAGGATGCGCGGCCAGCCCGCCTTAAGCAGGACCATACTCGGGATGATTTTCTCAGGCCAGTGATGCATAAGGCCCATGGGGAACACCTGTGGTAGCATTCAACCATCTTTAGTCATTCCGGATATGGACCTCCTTTTCTTTTTTCCTCCTTGAGGATGTGCGGCCAGCCCGCTTTGGGTAGGACTATACTCTGGATGATTTTTTCGGGCAAGTGATGCATAAGGCCCACGGGGAACACCTGTGGCAGCATTCAACCCTCTTTAGTCATTCCGGGTGTAGACCTCCTTTTCTCTCTTCCCTCCTTTCACAGGTGAACAGGTTAATCCAACCTACCAAAAGGATTTCCAGCAATCACTTTGCTTATGCTCATCTCATGTACGTTGCCTGCTCGAGCTCTATCATATGGAGATTCACAGAGCTACTCATTATTCTTGTCAAAGTCTAATGGCGTCAATCATTAATCGAATCATATCAACAGTTTTGGTATGATTCTGGTGTGGTTATCCTCGCGTCTTGTTTGCTTCTAATCTCTCTCTTCACAGAGGTTAGCAAATCCTTGCAAGCCTTCTCCACAGGTACTTGCAAGCTCCTTTCATATGAATATTGTCTGCTTCTAATTTTTCTCTTTGTAGAGAACAACAGACACCTGCAAACCTCATCCAGGTACTTGCAGTTTAAATCATTATTTTATCTCTGCTGCTCAGTCTTCACTTTGCAGTGGTTAGCAGACATCTGCAAGTCATATTCAGGTACTTGCAGCTTATCTTTGTATACAATACCTGCCTCTAACTTTCTTCTTGCAGAGGTCACCGACACTTGCAAGCTCCATTCAGGTACTTGCAAGTTACTTTCATGCACCATGCGTACTCTTAACTCTTCTCTTGCAGAGACCACCAAAGATTTGCAAGTTCCTTCCAGGTACTTGTAACTCATTTTTCTGTGCTTGTATACTCTTTTCCCTTCTCTTTTTGCAGAGAATAACAGGTGCTTGCAAGCCTCTATCAGGTACTTGCAAGTTATTATTCCTTTCTGTTTTCCCTCACTTTTGTTTTGCAGAACTTAATGGAAGACACGCCTTCTTCGTTTTGCAAAAGCAAACTCAGTTACACACTCGATGTACCACCCATACGTGCTTACCCTTAATTTTCCTCTTGCAGGAAAATAGATAGGAAACACCAAGCTTGTAAGGAGAGACTTCAGGTTCTATCTCTCCTTGCCTCTCCTTCTCTTTCCTTTGGGGTGGATCACGATTTTCGTGGGTCTCCAACTTTTTCGAAGTTCCCTTCGGAACTTAAAAAAGTGCGGGGATTATGTTAACCCAGAAATCGGTGATCCTTCCCAACGTGGCCAGCTGGCTAGTCGCGACCCTTAGATTCTCCCTTTCGATCGCGACAAGTCCCAACGTAGGCGGACAGTTTTCCCTGTCCGCCTAGGTCTCCTGACAACCGCGTGCCCTGCGGGACGGCAGGCTATTCCCATGGCTCACCCTCGCGGGACATGCGGTTAGGTACCCTAATCGTGCAGTGATTTTCCTTGCAGGAGTCCGCCAATAGCACCACCAGGAGCGACCTCCTAGTCAGCCCAAGGGGCGGCGGTCTCCTGCCGCCGTCCGCTGAGGACGCCCACCAGGGGCGGCCTCCCTGCTGCCCGAGGGGCGGCGGCCTCCTGCCGACGTCCGCCGAGGCCGCCCACCCGGGGCGGCCTCTGCCCGCCAGCCGGGCGGACTCCTCCGGAGTCCGCCAGGCCGCCCGCTAGGGGGCGGCCCCGGCATCCGCCGGGCGGACTCCACCCGGAGTCCGCCCAGGCCGCCCGCTAGGGGGCGGCCCCAGCATCCGCCGGGCGGACTCCACCCGGAGTCCGCCCAGGCCGCCCGCTAGGGGGCGGCCCCGGCATCCGCCAGGCGGACTCCTCCCGGAGTCCGCCCAGGCCGCCCGCTAGGGGGCGGCCCCTGCATCCGCCGGGCAGACTCCACCCGGAGTCCGCCCAGGCCGCCCGCTAGGGGGCGGCCCCGGCATCCGCCGGGCGGACTCCACCCGGAGTCCGCCCAGGCCGCCCGCTAGGGGGCGGCCCCAGCATCCGCCGGGCGGATTCCTCCCGGAGTCCGCCCCGGACGCCCGCTAGGGGGCTGCCCCGGCATCCGCCGGGCGGACTCCTCCCGGAGTCCGCCCAGGCCGCCCGCTAGGGGGCGGCCCCGGCATCCGCCGGGCGGACTCCACCCGAAGTCCGCCCAGGCCGCCCGCTAGGGGGCGGCCTCCGGCCTGCCGGGCGGACTCCTCCCGGAGTCCGCCCAGGCCGCCCGCGAAGGGGCGGCCTCCAGTTCTCTCCAGGGTCTCCTGCAGCCTGTTGCTGTTAAATTTTCTCAACGTGGTCAGCAAGATAGCCCAAACGCCAAATTAATATCTTCGGAACTACCCAGTTCGCACGCTGAACCTGCGGAAACCCAAGGACTAGAGGTTGCACCCAACAAACAATGGAAGCACAAGAAGATCTTATTATGCATTCACTCATTACAATCCGAGGCATACATAGCGAGACATGATTTCGCTAGTATTACAGCTGTAAACAGAAAGAACCAAAACAAACAGCCGGGCGGACAAAACCCGGAGTCCGCGAGACCGCCGAGGTCGCCGAAGTCGCCGAAGCCGCCCGAACTATGCTGCTGTCCGCCGAATACCACGGAGTCCGCCGAAACCGCGAGGTCGCGCGGACACACCGTTATTCGCCTCCTGCTGAACCCGAACTGAGGAACTCCCCTACCCGCCTGAAGCCGGCGGACAGGTTATTGAAGCTGGGAAAGTTGAAACAGAACTGACAAGCCGCAGAGCGACCTCCTGCTGAGTCCGCAGAGACCGCACACTTCCAAGCACTGACCGAAGTCACAGCCAAGCTCCTGGCTCCTTGAAGTTATCCGCGCGACCTGCACACAGCAAACCGTCAGCCTGAAACAATCCGCGCGGACTGATAAACACAGACCGCAGCACTCGCCCAACCCAAATTACTGTTCACTCACGTTACTTCTGGTTACTGTAGATGTGCCAGGGGGGTCCTATTTATAGGCCAGGTGAGGAGTGTGGTCACCGCCCATGAGATAGCGACACCGCCCCAGCCCGCGCGAACACAAAACGACTGTCCGCTCAGTCCGCGAGGACTTAGCCAGTCACCAAGGGAAACCGCCAGGAGCAAGGCAACCATTGACGAACCCTCTCCAGTCCGCCCAAGCTAAGCGGACAAGGCACCAGCCCGCAAAGCTCCAACTGCATCAGGACAGCACCTTCTTCAATGGCAGTCCGCACCAACCCGAGGCAGTCCGCAAGACTCACACCTCAATCCGCCACAAGTCCACGACCAAAGGCAAACAGCAACAGTCCGCCCGGTCACAGCGGACTTGGCGGATACGGCGGACACCATGAACTTGACACCAAGTGTGACCAAGTCCAAAACCATCAAGGGCCAGTGCGAGCATGGCGGACACAAAGTCTCGTCCGCCAAACACCCTGGCACAGACCGCAACCAGTCCGCGAGCTCCTCGCACTTGTCCAATGCAGTAGCACCAAGCCGGACTCCAAACATCAGTCCGCCAACCGGTCTCCACAGCAAGACCTGCTGTAACACCTGAGCTCGACAAGGCCTCAGCCAAGCTCAAGGCTCAGTCCGCAACAGCCAGAACCGCGGACACTCCAGTCCGCAAGCTATCCGCGAACTCGAACCAATCCGCCAACAGCACAAACTTGCACCCGCGACCACTGAGCAATGCACCAGTCCGCAAGCCTCTCTATCCGCAGATACCAGGCCGCACCAAACCGCGGACACCATGCAACAACCCGCTCAACAGAACACAGCCGGCTTCCACCAGACTTTTCACCAGGCCGCAACCTCAGTCCGCCCAGTCCGCCCAGTCCGCCAAAGCTGTCCGCACAGGCCGCGCGGCCTGTCCCGTCACCCACTTCCACTTCACAAATTTCAACACTCCCCCTTGAAGTGAGAAGTGGTGACCAAGCCCAGCAAGCTGCGCAAGCGTTCAAAAGGCCCCTTCGACAGCGGCTTCGTGAAGATGTCAGCAAGATTATCTTCACTCCGAACATGCCCGACCAGCAGAGACCCCTCCAACACCTTCTCCCTGATGAAGTGGTGATCAATCTCTATATGCTTGGTCCTGGCGTGACACACTGGATTGTTTACCAGTTTGAGAGCACTCTCATTGTCACCCCGGAGTAAAGTAGGCCCTTGCACTTCTTCATGAACATCCTCTATGAGCCTCCTCAACCAAACGGCTTCCCGAGCAGCCAAGGCCGAAGCCTTATACTCCGCCTCCGTGGTTGAAACCGACACCGAGTCCTGCTTCCTGCTACACCACGAGATGCTAGCTGAACCGCAAGTGAACACATAACCTGAAGTAGACCTTCGATCATCCGAATCACCGCCATAGTCAGCATCCGTGTACCCGAGCAACGCAAACTCCGCATCCCTTCCATAGAGGAGTCCCAACTCAGAAGACACCTTGACATACTTCAGAATTCCCTTCGCCGCCACTAGATGAGATTGTCTTGGTTCAGCCATATACCGACTTACTCGGCCAACAGCATAAGCTATATCCGGCCTTGTAATCGTCAGATAGATCAAGCTCCCAACAAGAGCCCTGAACACCAAGGGATCATTAAGAACCCTTCCCTCATCCCGTCGAAGCTTTAGCCCAGATTCCAGTGGAGTAGAGCACTTCTTCCCTTCGCCCATGCCAAACCGCTTCACAATACGATCAGCATACCCTTTCTGGCTAATGAGAATCCCGCACTCCTTCCTCTCCACTTCCAGACCAAGAAAGTG
Source organism: Platanthera guangdongensis (assembly GCA_039583875.1). Taxonomy (NCBI): domain Eukaryota; kingdom Viridiplantae; phylum Streptophyta; class Magnoliopsida; order Asparagales; family Orchidaceae; genus Platanthera; species Platanthera guangdongensis. Next base: position 78,122,341 of record CM077147.1, read on the forward strand.
ATGCAACTCTCCCAAGTCTTTCATCTCGAAGCGTATAGCAAGCTCTCCCCTGAGCCTTGCTACTTCCTCCTCCGAGTTTCCTGTGATGATCATATCATCCACATACAGCAGGACCAAGACTCTTAGCTCTCCCTTCTTCTTGACGAACAAGCTAGAATCCGAGTTAGAAGCCAGTATCCACAGAACTGCAGGTACTCTGCAATCTTCCCATACCGCTCGAGGAGCTTGCTTCAACCCATAGAGAGCCTTCCTGAGTTTGCAGACATAGTCCGGATGCTTCTCAGAGACGAAACCAAGCGGCTGATCCATGAAGATGTCCTTGTCAATCTCTCCGTAAAGAAAGGCATTCTTCACATCGAGTTGCCACAACCTCCATCCCTTGCTAGCAGCCAAGGCGATCACCACTCTTACAGACGTCATCTTCGCAACTGGACTGAATGTCTCCTCATAGTCTTCTCCATACTGCTGTGAGAATCCTCTAGCGACCAGGCGAGCCTTGAAACGATCAATGCTCCCATCAGCCTTCTTCTTCAACTTGAACACCCACTTGCAAGTAACCGGAGTAATGCCATCAACCTTGGGCACAAGGTCCCAGGTTTCATTCTTCTTCAGAGCATCAATCTCTTCCTTCATGGCACCTTCCCACTCCTTCACTCCAGTGGCCTCGTTGAAGTTTGCAGGCTCTCGCTCATCCAGAGGACCCGCAAAGAAGCAGGAGACAAAGCTCACTACATTCCCATCACAGTACCGAGCCGGTGGCTTAACCACCCTCTTCGATCTCCGAAGACACGGCTCCTTGCTCACGGCTTCCGTGCTTCTTCAGGCTCCACTCCTACCTGGGGTAAAGCATTGAGCAGTGCTCCCCCTGCTTCCTGAGCCAGAAGGCTCAGCCTCGGAGTTCGAAACAACAGGAGCTGCTGGTGAAACAGCAAGCTCCTCTTCCAAGCCTTCAGCATCCTCCACCGGTGCTTCCTCAACTTGCTACTTCCGGTAGGCTCCACCGAGCCACCTCCATATGACGTCAGCTCGTCAAAGACAACGTCTCTTGACACCACGAACTTCTTCGTCACAGGGTCCATGCACTTCCATCCCTTCTTCCGCTCATCATAGCCAACAAAGACAAGTTTCCTTGCCTTCGCATCCAGCTTTGTCCGTGAAGCATCCGGGACATGCACGTATCAAGTTGAACCGAACACCCGAAGGTGTCCAACACTCGGCTTCTCCTTTAGCAACAGCTCAATGGGCGTCTTCATGTTGATAGGGCTGAGTGGCATCCGGTTGATAACATATGCAGCACAAGACATTCCCTCCGCCCAAAAGGACCTCGGGATATCTTTCGCATGCAGCCAGCATTTGCAGGTTTCCGTCAAATGACGGATCTTCCGCTCCGCTACCCCATTTTGTTGTGGAGTGTGAGCACATGTAAGCTCCCGTTGGATCCCGTGCTTCCTGCAGAAGTTAGAAAACTCGGAAGAGACAAACTCTCCCCCGTTATCAGTTCGAAACTTCTTAATCCGCAAGCCAAGCCGGCCTTCTACCAACTCCTTGAACTCCACGAACAAACGGAAGGCATCCGACTTCTCCTTTAAGAAGTACACCCAAGTATACCTTGAGTAGTCATCAACCAAGACAAGCATGTATTTGCTTCCACCAAGGCTGGCAGTAACAGTCGGTCCCATCAGGTCGCCATGAATACACTCCAATGGTTTCTTGCTCCTTGTTTGAGATTTATCAAACGGAAGGCGATGTGCCTTACCGTATTGACAGCCCGCACAAACATGCACATCACCAAAGGAGGACAACATCGGCAACCCCCTCACCAGACTTCTACTCGCCATTGCCTTCAGCTTGTCCATGCCACATGCCCAGCCTCTCATGCCAGATAGCCGCACTATCATTGGCTCTCATCCTATCAACATAGGCACTGGTGGAAAGAACAAACAAGTTCTTCACCCTCCTCCCAACATGAGCAACATCAGCCTTTACCGCTGATATGTTGCGAAGGAACCTCACGTCTGTTGGCCCAAACAGAACGTGATACCCAGGTCCACCGCGTTGGTCACCGAGAAGAGGTTCTTCTTCATGCCCGGCACGTGATACACACTCCTTAACGTGAGTGGCCCCTGATCACTACCCAAAGACACGACCCCCCCTTCTCTACTGCATAAACAGTATTATCAGCAGTGATAATAGCTTCATTACCTGAGTAAGCCTGCATGGAGGTGAACTTCGACTTGTCTCCGGTGAGGTGATGACCACACCCGGAGTCGATGATCCACTCGCTGTTGAAGTCCTCAGCAGATAAGGCCCGGACACAAGTGCCCGTCATGAAAGCTCCTCCCCATTCTGCTTCTTCACTTCGCGAGCAAGTTTCCTCCTTTCCCGCAGCATGGCCAGGCTGCAGTTTGACCTTGCAGTCCCGCTTGAAGTGCCCTCGCTGATGACACCGGTAGCACTTCAGATTCTTCTTCCAGTCCTTAGGAGCATTGCTCCTCTCCGGCGGATATGAAGTTGAAGTCTCCTTCTCAACAGCGGCCTGCACCTTCTTCTTCTTCTTCCCTTCCCATCCCTTCTTCTTGCCTGAGAAGATAGCCTCGCTGCCTTCCTGATTCAGATTCACTCCAGCCATCTGCCTTGCTAAGCTCTCCTGCGAGGCAAGCAGATTCTCCACGCTCCAGCAACGACGGCTGAGTAGCCCACCCTTGAACAGATGTAACAAAGGCCACATACTCCTTCCGCAAGCCGCGGAAAATGTGCCTTTTCATCTTTGCCTCAGAGATAGGCTCATCAGGATCCAGTGCCGACAGCTCAGCACACAAGCTCTTCATCTTTAAGAAGTAACCTGGAGATGGAAAGGTCTCCCTGAGTTGCCCTGGCCAACTCATTCTCCAGGAACTGAAGCCGCGCCACATTCTTCCTATGAACAACTCATCATGGTTGTCCAAATATCAGCAGCCGACTCACACCCAATGATGTGATCAAACAGTTCCGGAGAGACGGCTCTCTTCAGAACGAACTCTGCCTTAGCATTAGTTCTTCTCCAGAGCCTCACCTGTTCAGCAGTACCGAAGCAGCAGTTACTTCCTGTCTGTCGTCTCCACCGACACTTCCCACAGCTCCTCGCCTAGAAGATAACTCTTCATGCACGACTTCCACTTTTTATAGTTAGTCGGCGTTAAGAGTTCAATGCCCAGACCTCTTGCTAAGCTTCCTTCCATTGCAATCACCTGTTGGTACCCTTCAGCAGCTCCGAGCAACAACACAGGTTGATCACCACTCAATCACTGAGTAACAACACTGGCTGACCTCCGCTCACGCAACTGAACCTCCGCACCTCAGAAACCTCCCTCTGATACCATGTTAAATTTTCTCAACGTGGTCAGCAAGATAGCCCAAACGCCAAATTAATATCTTCGGAACTACCCAGTTCGCACGCTGAACCTGCGGAAACCCAAGGACTAGAGGTTGCACCCAACAAAACAATGGAAGCACAAGAAGATCTTATTATGCATTCACTTCATTACAATCCGAGGCATACATAGCGAGACATGATTTCGCTAGTATTACAGCTGTAAACAGAAAGAACCAAAAACAAGCCGGGCGGACAAAAACCCGGAGTCCGCCGAGACCGCCGAGGTCGCCGAAGTCGCCGAAGCCGCCCGAACTATGCTGCTGTCCGCCGAATACCACGGAGTCCGCCGAAACCGCGAGGTCGCGCGGACACACCGTTATTCGCCTCCTGCTGAACCCGAACTGAGGAACTCCCCTACCCGCCTGAAGCCGGCGGACAGGTTATTGAAGCTGGGAAAGTTGAAACAGAACTGACAAGCCGCAGAGCGACCTCCTGCTGAGTCCGCAGAGACCGCACACTTCCAAGCACTGACCGAAGTCACAGCCAAGCTCCTGGCTCCTTGAAGTTATCCGCGCGACCTGCACACAGCAAACCGTCAGCCTGAACAATCCGCGCGGACTGATAAACACAGACCGCAGCACTCGCCCAACCCAAATTACTGTTCACTCACGTTACTTCTGGTTACTGTAGATGTGCCAGGGGGGTCCTATTTATAGGCCAGGTGAGGAGTGTGGTCACCGCCCATGAGATAGCGACACCGCCCCAGCCCGCGCGAACACAAAACGACTGTCCGCTCAGTCCGCGAGGACTTAGCCAGTCACCAAGGAAACCGCCAGGAGCAAGGCAACCATTGACAAACCCTCTCCAGTCCGCCCAAGCTAAGCGGACAAGGCACCAGCCCGCAAGCTCCAACTGCATCAGGACAGCACCTTCTTCAATGGCAGTCCGCACCAACCCGAGGCAGTCCGCAAGACTCACACCTCAATCCGCCACAAGTCCACGACCAAAGGCAAACAGCAACAGTCCGCCCGTCACAGCGACTTGGCGGATACGGCGGGCACCATGAACTTGACACCAAGTGTGACCAAGTCCAAAACCATCAAGGGCCAGTGCGAGCATGGCGGACACAAAGTCTCCGTCCGCCAAACACCCTGGCACAGACCGCAACCAGTCCGCGAGCTCCTCGCACTTGTCCATGCAGTAGCACCAAGCCGGACTCCAAACATCAGTCCGCCAACCGGTCTCCACAGCAAGACCTGCTGTAACACCTGAGCTCGACAAGGCCTCAGCCAGCTCAAGGCTCAGTCCGCAACAGCCAGAACCGCGGACACTCCAGTCCGCAAGCTATCCGCGAACTCGAACCAATCCGCCAACAGCACAAACTTGCACCCGCGACCACTGAGCAATGCACCAGTCCGCAAGCCTCTCTATCCGCAGATACCAGGCCGCACCAAACCGCGGACACCATGCAACAACCCGCTCAGAACACAGCCGGCTTCCACCAGACTTTTCACCAGGCCGCAACCTCAGTCCGCCCAGTCCGCCAAAGCTGTCCGCACAGGCCGCGCGGCCTGTCCGTCTCACCCACTTCCACTTCACAAATTTCAACAGTTGCTTCGCTCAACAATGTGGACGCAAATTGCCAGCCTGGGAGTCCGCGCAGGTCGTAATGTTGATGTCACTGGCCCCGCTCTTGAAGAACTTCCCTGGGGCTATAAATACCCCCTGAAGCCTCTCATTCAAGGATCCTGGAGTTGGAGACAAGTCTTGCCCATCCCCTACGGACTCCGTTTTCCAGTCCGCGGCAGTCCGTCATCAGCCTTCCAGCAGACCCTGCGGACTCCATTTTCCAGTCCGCCCAGTCCGTCATCACCCTTCCAGCAAGCTCTGCGGACTCAGATTTCCTGTCCCGCGCAGTCCTCCATTGCTCTCCAGCAGCTTCCAGCAGACTCTGCAGACTCAGTTCCCAGTCCTCCAGCAGCTGGCAGACTCTTTTACTTAGTCTCTGCAGCCTCTCCTCTCTGTTTTCTGGCATTTTCTTCTCCCTTAGCCGCCAGCTTCCCTTTGTACCCTTTAATGATTTTGTTGTGAAGGTGTACTTGTAAGCTTGTAGTCTCTAGCTATTAATCAAAGGAAAGCCCGTCGCATGAGTGGAATTTAGGCCGCGTCGGGCGAAGTGTGTTGTTGCCGCTACTAGCGGCCCCCTCTTCTCTTCTCTGCTCAGCAAGCCTTGCTCCTCTGCTCAGCAAGCCTTGCTCCTTTGCTCAGCAAGCTTCGCCCTCAGCTCACTCAGCTCTTCTCGGCAACCAACCTGCAAGCGCAACCGTTGCGGTTACTGTATGCTCGACCGCTCCTGGTCTCCCTCCTCTTCCTCTCTTTATCAACCCTCTCTGTTGATCAAGGCTCGCCCTCTTCTCTCAAGCCTCTCCCTTACCCCCACAACCTTCTCCTTCCTCCTCACCTAGCTTGTGAGGCCAAACACCCCCTCAGTGATGCTGAGCCCCCGTTGCCGTTTCCGCGCATCAACAGATTACACCTACTTATCTCGAACTAAGTCACTTGACCGGATACTGAGAACCTGAGAAATAGACCCTGGGCTACAACGCAAAGGTCCCCCACACACCCGAAAAGATTTTTAGAGCGCTTTCCCTCCCTAACCAAAAGCTGAGCTGGGAACCTTGGATGACACTCGAAACCAACCAAAAATAGCTGATGAGGAAGAAGCTAAAAGAACTTGATCCCCTCCAAAGGTGCCACGAGGTCTATTTATAGTTCCCCAAGTATGGTCTGCTAATAGCTGAATACTGTCTTCTGATTTTACTCAACGCACCCCAAATTGGCATGTCAATAGCCAACTCAGCTATTTGGAGGGACTATTGTCAGGACAAAACATATTATTCCACGGAGAATCTTTCTGGGACCGGTCACCATGATGTCATACTCCCTGGAGTGGCGAGTGCCTAGATGGGGATGGCAATCGCCCGCTCATTCCTAGCTGAGGGAGAGTGCCGATGAAGAAGTCGACACTCGCAAGCCTCTTGTTCCTACCT